>CAWVRF010000425.1:0-63000 GCA_963932465.1 Maratus speciosus
TATTCAAATGTACACACCATATATGGGGCTTTACAAAAAAAAATTGAACGCTTTTGAACAGTAAACGCTAAAATCAGGTTTCCAAATGTGGTATGCGTTTTCAAAATTGTCCTTAAGATGTGACTTTTCACCTTATTAAATGAAGATGTTCTGATCAGTATTTAAGTATGTTGGAAAGATTTAGCCATGAGAACAATTACGAGACCAACTAGAAACTGAATTTAAAAAATAATATTTGCAGTCAACTTATCTCATAAAAAGCTCAAAGTTTCTGAAGCTCTGATAAATGACTATGTAGATATTTTGCCACAATTTTTGTGCAGTTCATAAGAACGGCACATATATTCACGAAAACATAAAAACTTAAAAAAAAATAAATAAATAAATAAATAAAAAATATTCCGCATGTTTTTTTTTTTGTTTGCAACATGCAGAGTTTTCAACCGCTATTAATTCCAATTTCAGAAAACTTTATTAAGTTTAAGAAAAATACTATACTGCAATTGAAAAATAGTGTAATGAATATTTCTTAAGATATGAGCATTTGTATCAAGTAATTTGTAACTGTGGAAAAAGAGCAGCAAAACAAGCAAAGCCATGTTAGTGTTATATAACATAGTAATAATAATGTGTAATAATCGCATTTTACAGAGAAGAATAAAACAGAAGCAGTTTCAATTTTTCCCATTTCTTAATTTTTGGATATGTTTCCATGTATTAAAAAAGTTTACATTTGTTTTTTTTAATTGTTTCCCTATTCATTATAATCCTCGGAAAAGAAATCTCAAATCTCTACAAAATTTTATTTGCCGTAAAACTAGATTCCAATATTTTTCATGTTTAAACATTCCGCTAAGATGTTATATATATTCCAACGGCTGCCATCTTGGATTTCTCGGCGATGTTTTGTTGGCGTTTATCGATAAGGCAACCCCCGACGCGTGACGTGTTCTGGCAACCACGTTAAGCCTAACATGCGCATAAATCTGCTGGTCGACATTTACTTGGCGGAAAAGGGGTTTTCACGCCAAGAAAAAATCCAAGATGGCGGCCGAGGGAATATATAACATCTGTTCCAAGCATTCTAATTAGATACCTTTTACTCTAACCTATAAGTGCATCAAAAAAATTATTGAAATGATTTTATCAATGGGCTGAATCAGGAAAAGCCATAATCGTAAGTCTTGAAACTGTAGTATTTTAATGACTTTTTATTAATATTCAAATGAAAAAAAATATTTACAAATTATAAATTAAAATATGAAATAAATATATAAAATTGAAGAGAAGCTTTAATAAAGTGTATGCTGCAAGCTCTAACTTTCTCTATAATATGAATTGTAAGCGCTTGAAAATAGCCTTTATTTTTAATTCAAAAGAAATAATATTTGCAAATTATCGGTTAATACTTCATACAAACAAAACAGCAGAGAACTTATAAAAAGTATGTTGGGTAACATCCCATCTAAAGAACGCTATAAATATACTGTTTAGTAAAGCGTCAAGAATAGTAATTTCCAACATATAATATCACGGAAATTGCATTATAACACAAGCAAAGCTTTCGCGGTTCCTACGTTTGGGTAGCCACGATTTAAGAATATAAATTTCTGCGTTATAATGAGAATTTTTTGATTAAGGGAAACGAAAATTACTATGGGGAAATATTAGTACTCAAACTTAGCAGCATTCTGAGCCCTGCGCATATTTTCTGCATATTTCTATAATTCCAGATGATACGCAAATGAGCTATGTAAAAACATTTTCAAAAATTTATTACACCAAATTAGTAGTAAGCATTAAAAATTTGAACTAATTAAATTTTACTTACATCCTACGCTGAAGGAAGCTGCGCATTCTTTTAAATAACTTCATGGTCAAAATCTATGGATTTAATTGTAGATGCAATGATTTTATTATAAAAATCCTATTGTATGTATTTATAGTTACTTAGATGTGGCTATTTTTTGGTTGAATGAGATATTTCAGATAAAACTTTGTTGCAGATTTGGGCAAAAGCATTGTTGTAGAAATTGTTGTGTTACTTTAAAAAGAAAGAAGTTCTCTCATTGTTGTAAAAAGATATCTATGTTAACCTGAAACATATTTAAAAGAATTGAAAAAAAAATCATTGTTGTCGTGGTTTTTAAACGAAGCATTTCTGACATTGTTGTCAGAAAATGGCATTAATATTATAAGTCTTATTGTTAACATTTACGGATATTAAATTAAATATATGAATTAACCCTTTGACTTTAGATTTTTTTGTTTTTTATTAAGGGGGCAGAGGACGTTATTTTTTTTTTTTTTTTTTTTTTTCGTCATAAAGATATGAAATTTTGTGCAAATGTATATTTCACCACAAGTATATAGAACACCTGTAAAGACATTTCCAATCTTACTACATATTTTAAAGATTTTTTAAAAAAAAATTATAAAGCTCAATGCTTTTTATTTTTTGAGACATTTCCTGGATATTAAATTTTAATCACTTAGAAATCTATTACAAACAAATCTGTTTTATCGATTTTTTTTACCCTTGAACATTTAATTTTTTAGAGTTTTCTTTCTGAATTCCATATAGATTGTCATCAAATTTTTGCCATTTAATAAGTTAAAGATCAAATTTAATTATCTTAATCAAGTCGAATTTTAAAATGCATACAAATTTTCTTTGTAAGCAATATCAGGATTCTTTCTTATCAATTTCGTGAATTTTGGTCAAAAATAAAGATGCATGAAGCATTTCAAAAATGTAAAACCGTTGAAAAATCAGCTTTGAGAAAAGCAGATTTAAAGTATATTAAAGGTCCAAACAACTATTTATGTACAAAATTAAGGAGGGCACAGGACCGTTTACACTTTGAAAAAATCAGTTTTCAGATATTGTGTATTATTCTGAATTTTTTAAAATTTCTCAATACTATGCAAAACCAAAAAAATTCACACATAAATTACTTGTTCGCAACAAAAAAAAAATTATAATACTAAAGAAAACTGCTTGCGTGTTTGAGTGCAGTTTATAGAAGAGTACGCTGCAAGCGAAGGTAAAGGGTTTGTGATGGGAGATTTCTTTATTTTCAATTTGATGAACTTTCAGGAGGATTTTAGATTTTGAATTGTTTTTTATCAATAAATTAATGAAAAAACGCCATTTCTGCTTTTTTTTAACACAGCCTTTCCAACTTAGTTGAAAGTGGTTATGATTTTGATTAGTCTGTCCATCTCGCTTATCTCGAATTCGCGTAAATATACTCGGAATGCCATATTATTGATATATGCTATAGGTTTAGCATGTCATGTTCGCTATTGAAACTGAAGTGTTTAGCATTTATATTTTATTTATACAGCCACTAAATAGAATTCCATTAGATTATGGCCTATGTTGAAAATAATTTGCAATGCATTTTAATAATGTTAGGGGGACAGTTTAGCTTTTGAACAATTTTGTTTATTTTTTAAAAATATGGTTCAAATGGTGAACTCACTGCATTTCAAAGTTCAACTAAAAGTGAATTTTGAAAAAAAAATTAACTGTTATTTAAGTAAAATTTAATTTAAAAAAATCATTTTTAAAAATGCCTACTACTTTTTAAAATATTGATAGGTTTGCCCCATTTTTTTAATGATTTTGAAATGTGTATTACACAAGACTGCGCATGGGTTTTTAGATACATCTAATATTACATTTAATAAAATTGCATTTAATATAAAACGATGAAATCTAACACATCTTTATATACTTTTACTTTTTAAAAAATAACAAAAAACCTGAAGGCTAATTCCATGCGCAGATTTATCACATATACAGGGCTATTACAAATGATGTACTCGATTTTAAAAAATCATATTTTCGAAACTACTGCACATATTAGAATAAATGATACATGAATTTAAAGAAAAATATACTAAGTTTTTTTCAGTTACAAATGTTCGATGTGTGACCCTTTAGTTACACGGCATACGTCCAATCTCTAATCGAGTTCGTTCCAAACATTTTGTAGCATCACTCAATCAATGGTTCTGAAAGCTTCACAAATGCGTTCTTTAAGATCTGAACACTTTGTTTTCGGCATTGGTGGTACATAAACAATGTCTTTGACACTGTCAGAACTTAAAGAATGCATTTGTGCAGAATTCAGAACCATTGACAGAGTGATGCTACAAAATGTTTGTTAGGAACTGGATTACAGATTGGACGTATGCCATGTAACAAGAGGGGTCACAAATCGAACATTTGTAACTGAAAAAAACTTGGAATATTTCTCTTTAAATTCATGTATCACTTATTGTAATATGTGCAGTAGTTTCGAAAATATGAGTTTTTTTAAATCGGGTCCATCATTTGTAATAGCCCTGTATAATAAAGAAGGTATAGAAAATGTTCAAATCTCTATCTCAAATACAAAAAAAAAGCCTTAGGGAGTCTTTTAAAACAGGAAAGTTACGAAAATATGAACATGGAGAAAAAGCGATTAAAAGTTTTAATTTGTGTGGGTAATTGCGCTGGGTGTATTAACAAAATTTACAATATCTCGCAATATAATTGCCGTATGGGTACAAATTGGGTGTCAAAATACCAACATTTAAACAAGCTTTCATTTAGTATTTGAAAAAGAAAATCGATTTTTAGACCAATTTTGAGGTAAACTGTCCCCTTGATACAGGGTGGTTATAATTAAAGTTTAAGTTTCAAAACGCTCTAAAAAACGAACCACTGATTAGAATGACGTCAAAATTGAACGGTGTGTTATTAAAGAAGGGGGAAAGAACATGAACAAAAAAAAAATACTTAAATTTACTTATACCTATATTTCAGGCATTATAGTAGCCACCAGTATAGACACTTTTATCACATTTGTTTTACATTAATAGGGCATTTTGGTATGACGTCAAAAACATGGACACCAAAATCTCCTATCTGCGCAATCTACTGCCCATCTTGTGAGCCTCTTTTTAGTGTATTTCTGTGTACCATATTGGCTTCTTTATCACACTTGATATCATTGCCAAGTGTACTATAATTTATCCACATTTTACACAGGCTTAAAATTGTCTTGTCATTGTTATCATGAAGGTAGAGTTCATATTGTTATATTGTCAGCGTTTTTAGTAAATATTGCGTTTCTCGACTCCTTTCAAGGCAGGTGTGGAATACTATTCAAGAGTTATGAAATTCGGATAAGTATGGTAAATAATCGGATAACAATGGTAAGGTATTGTAAAGTTGTTGGGTGTAATAATAATACTGAAAATAATGTTTTTTTTGCTTTTCCTGGGATTAGAAAAAGTCACTATGAAATAACGTACAGCAGACATTCAAAGTGGTTGGCTGCTTTGAAAATAGATGCTTTAACAGAATCAAAAAGAAAAAATTTCTGGATATGCAAAGATCATTTTATTTCTGGTTTGTTTTAATCTTTTTGTTAGTATTTAATGTGTTATGAAGATACTAAATTGCTGTTGTGCTTAAATGACGACAATTGTCATTAATTTATCATGTGTTACACATTAAAGTGGAGCACTTTTTTGAAGATCACCATAATAAAAAAAAAAATTAGAAGACTATGGACCGTTTCGTATTATGTAAAATTGATAAATTTTCTCCCTATCTTCAAATTCCCGCATTGTTTTTAGTTTTATAAATATTCCTTGTGCTTTTTTGAATAATTGTTTGAGTTTTTCCCTCTTAAATTTTTTTTTATGATCTCTCGCCAGTAAAATGGTGTGAAAGAAACAACAACTCTTAATAGTTAGACCAGTTTTTTATTCTTGAAAAAATTTAATGTGTTCAATCCTTCTCTGTACGCTGCACTATTATTTAGCTTTCGTGTTATGCTAACTTAAATAAAATATTAAGGCCAAAAATAAATAAAACAATTTTTTAATGTGTTTGATTTTATAATTTTCATTGCAATGTAAAATTGATGGAAAAATTCATTACTAAAACTGTCACTTCGATCAGATTTAGGAACTTTTTCAGTGTGCTTACCAGCAGTGAGTAGTTTTTCTAAAAAGGCTGGTGGAATTTTACATAGCCTTTATAAAACTGCAGGGTATAGCAGTAAACAGAAGAAAATTGTTAATTTCCATTTTAAAAATGTAACCATGGCTTTAAGTTCTATATTAAACTTTCCTTTGCTGTATAATGTATAGCTATCAATCTTAATTTTTTATTAAAATGTTTCCCTGAAAATGCGTTGTAGTAAGTGAATTATATTTACTGTTAGGGTTGGCACATTCGTCAGGCAAAAAGGGTGATTGCCCAGGGCCCTGTGCGTATTGGAGTCTTGTTAGGGGCCTCAAATAATGTTTCATCTGTATAAAATAATAGTTTTGCTCTAAATTTGCTTTTAAATCTTTCTTCATCGGAAAAAAGTGAATATTAACTTTTATTTCTTACAGTCAAAGTTGATTTTATTGATGGGAAATGTATCAATTTGATGATTCTAAAATTAACCATGAGTTTTTTAATTAGAAATGCAGATGTTATTAAATAATGAGACATTAAATAAATAAATGTGTAATCCCCCCCCCCCCAAAAAAAAAAAATTGATGAGATATAAAATTTAATTTATGTTAAAATGAACAAACCTGTTTTTAAAATAAACAGTTTTTACTATTAGTTATTATTAGGTACTATTAATAAACCCCTTACTATTCTTTTTAAAAATTTGAGATGCTATTTTTCTGAAATTTTCTTTAATAATTGTTCAGTAATCAGTAGTAGTATAATTAAAACTGTAAAATGTAGAATATGAATTTTTTTCACCCCTCCCGCCTTTTTCCAGACCAAGGGTCGCTTAAATTGGAAAAGTTCATAATTTTTTTTTTCAGAATGAGTTTGAAAAACTTTCAAAATCCATAAAAGTTTTAATACAGAGTTTCTGGAGAAACTGCTGGTGTCAGGATAGATGCACATTTTACGATGTTTTTTGCTCTCAGGGGAACACAGGTGTGTAGTTCTGTATAATAAGCGACTACCATTTGTGGTCTTCTGCAAGAAAGTGGAATTTCTTCCAGTGCCCTTCAATTATGTGCTATTTTTGAAACTCGTCAATCAGGAGCAGTCGTAAATGATTACTCGACCAGTAAGTATTAACTTATTATGACTGACTGTAAGTATGTAATTTTTTAATACATTTTCTGTTCCCTAAGCAAAGGGAATTTTAAAATGCATTCTACATTGTTTATGTTGTTTTAATCAGTTTATTATGATTCTTATAATTTATTTATTTAAATTATAGAATGTTTTCAATGGGACTTTTTCAAGAATTATGCGTATGCTTGTTGATTACTACCTGTTGACCCCGCTTTCACTTTTGTAAATATCCTGTTAAGGGACTTTTTCATGCTTGTTTTTGATGATATGAGTTTTCAGTAATAGGTACTTGTAAGTATGATGCTTGTAAGTTACTTTTCTAAACACTACATTGTATATTTATAAATGTTGTTTTACATAAAGTCATGTTGTTTTATATAAAGTCATTTTTCCCATAAAATGGATCTGCATCTTAGAGAATCACTTAAAGCTATGTCAATTTGTAACACAATAATTATAATTTATTATAATTAATTTTTTAACCAAGGTTTCTTTCGTATTAGCTTTCAGATTTATAAAATTGTGTTAAATGATCTTTTTTTTTTTTTTTTTTTTTTTTTTTTTTTTTTTTTTTAAAGCATGTAGTTATGTATAAGCAAGCTATATTTTATAAAAACATTAAGTGTCAAGGTCAAAATTAGCACTAGCTACTGGCCACAGGGCCAGTGAATGAGAAAAAGTGGCTATTAAAAAATCGGCCACCTTATGGCCACTTTCCTACAAGGAGAGAGTAAAATTTTTTTGCATTTCATCATGTTATTCTATTTTTTCTGGTTGCAGTATGTTTATATTAGCATATTTATTTGTGCTATTCAATTTTAGATTAATACTAATAAAAATTTTAACAAAAGTTTACTGTTTAGTATTTTTAAATAAAAAAGTGGCCGCTAGTTTAAAGAAAGTGGCCACTTATAAAACTGGTACTACTGGCCACTGGCCAGTAATGAAATTTCCCAGTTTTTACCTTTAATTAAGTGTATGAGTATCATATTAGAGAGGAGCAGCAGTTAATCTCTTCTTGTAAATTTTTTCTGCTGTCTTGAGCAGAGTCGGATAAAGCTCTGGATAGTTTTGGTGGGGCTAATTCTGAATGCTTTTAAGATATTACATAATGAAATAACTGTACTAAAATACATCTTAGTTTTTGTGATTTTTTGGTGTGTTTCTCCACCTGAATAGTTTTACATTGTGTTTGCAATTAAACAATTTAAAGTTTTATTATTAATTATCAAAATATTATGAAGGTTAAAGATAGCAATAAGTTGCATGGGGTATTAAATTTGGTACTTCTTAGTTATCCCGTCGACCAAATTACTGTCGTCAAATTGTAAGATTAAATGTCAATAATGGCCATTAAAACCATTCATTCAATGCTTTATTTGTATTTTTATTAATGTTTTACTAATTTATTTGTTCTTTCGTTATTTAAAATAAAAATTATGTCAATGTGTATAATTTTGGTGAGTGGTTTGGCGATTTATATAATTTGCGAAATTGGTCGACGGGATAATTAAGAAGTACCTAAAATTTTTTTAATTACATTTTAAACATGCTAATATTTTGAATTTCATAATAAATAAAAGAGAAAAAAAATTGTGTGACAAAATGAATATCTTTTCAAAAATTCTGATTTTTTAAGGACCTATTAAAAAATAATAGTAACTCTTTCATAATTAAAAAAAAAAAATGTCTAGTCTGGGAGGGATTTCAGCTCTCTCGTGTGTGCGCCAATGATATCCAGTGCCATAAAAGGCTATAGTTTGAAAAGAGTCTTCTAAATTTTTGCATCACTGAATTCTTTAGAATTCGTTACAGAAAAATTCAATGAAATTGGAAGCCATGCTTTTAGATTTAGCTTACTGAATTTATATTTTCCCTATAATATATTTTGCAAGTAAAGGGTAACTTCATACTTTATTTTAAATATATGAATTAACTAAGAAATTTTAAGTATATCACATGACGTTTTTTTTTAGCTCAGAAGATTAATTTTGAGATGTTAATGCTAATAGCTATTGAATCAGAATTTAGTTCGAAAGTGTGTGGAAAATTTAAGTGACCATAGTTGTCACAGATATTCATATAGTTTGGTTATTTTCTTAAGTTGTAATTAGTACACAGTTTATAAGCTAAGTTCAGCATAGAAAATAATGATTCTTATTTGTAACACATATTGCACATCAGCTGTATTATCTCTTCCTACTCTTAAAAAAAAACCTTTATAAATAATTGCATTTTATTCAAGCCTTCCATTTGTGGAAAGCATATTCTCATATTTTTTCAATTTAAATTATTCTACAATGACTATTATACTCATGCTGGCTAAACTATTTAATGCTTATTAACAACTTTAGAGTATTTTTGGTACTTTTATGTTAGTCATACACAAATCTTGCCAATAACAGCTTTTTTTTACTAAATTAGAAACAATATTTTGATGATAATTTTATGGTATTTCTTTTTCTCTGTGTTTTAATTGAGATGGGTTAAAGGCATATATATTTTAAATGTATGCAACATGTATTTTAAATGAAATGAGTGAATGACTTATATTTAAAATTAAATGGATGCAATGCGAATGATGCTAGTTATGCAACGATGCTCGCAAACTAATATTAAACCAATGGCAACTTTCTTTATAAATTTCTTGTTTACATTTCAATATTTTAAAATGATTTTTGTTTTGCATGGGATATTTGAGGTAAATGTCTAATTTGGTATCTTTTTACTCTTTATTTTAGGTACAGTTTTTCAGAGGAAAATTTCAGTTTCAGATCCTGTTCCAAAATTAAAAGTGCCCTCAGAGAAAAAAAACTGCACATAAAAAAAAAAAGTAAAGATATTTAAGGGGACGAGGGACCTTAAAAATAATTTTTTTATTTTTTGTAAATTTCACCTTAAATATTACTCAAAGGTACATTATATGCATTATGGCATGCATTTATTACAAAAAAAAAATTTTTTTTAAAGTCATTTTTGAGAAAAAAGTGGAATTTTACGCGTTGTTTTAGAAATCTCCGAAATGCCCCATGCGCGTTCCATATCAATGAAAATCCCTAATATTTTTTATAAAAGTTTGGTTTATATATATAAAAAAATCTGTGCATCGAATTTTATATATTTGAATATAAAAGTAAAAAAAAAATTTTGAAATTTTTTGAAAAAATTTCAGAATTTTTCATTTTTTTTGCAAATTTAACTTTAAATATTACTAAAGGTACATTATATGCATTACGGCATGCATTTATCACAAAAAAAAATTATTTTTGAGAAAAAAATGGCATTTTACGTGTCGTCGTAGAAATCTTCGAAATGCCCCCTGCACATTCCATATCAATAAAAATCACCAATATTTTTTATAAACGTTTGGTTTATATATATAATTAAAACTGTGCATCGAATTTTATATATTTGAATATAAAGGTAAAAAAAAAATTGAAAAATTGAAAAATTTTTTTCTTTTTTTTTTTTGTAAATTTTAATTTAAATATTACTCAAGGGTACATTATATGCATTGTCGCATGCATTTATCACAAAAAAATTTAAAA
Organism: Maratus speciosus; assembly: GCA_963932465.1. Lineage (NCBI taxonomy): Eukaryota > Metazoa > Arthropoda > Arachnida > Araneae > Salticidae > Maratus > Maratus speciosus. Next base: position 10,651 of record CAWVRF010000425.1, read on the forward strand.
AAAAATTATTTTTGAGAAAAAAATGGCATTTTACGCGTCCTCGTAAAAATCTTCGAAATACCCCCTGCGCATTCCATATCAATGAAAACCCCCAATATTTTTTATAAAAGTTTGGATTATATATATAAATAATTCTGTGCATCGAATTTTATATATTTGAATAAACTACTACTAAACTCTGTGGCTATACAATCCAAGTAGGATCTGGGCCAACAGTGCCCATCTCTGTTTTCTTGACCCTGGGCCCCGAGGTGCAATGCAGCATGCGTCCCGGCCAGGTGGTCAACCTAACGCGAGATCCTCGGTGTTTAGTTCCCAAGCAAGCTTGGTACTCATTTTATCGACCCCGAAGGGATGAAAGGCTGAGTGAACCTTGCCCAGTCGGGAGTCGAACTCTCGACCTGTGGTGCAGCAGTCAGATGTTCTAACCACTACACCACTGGGCTTTCATATTTGAATATGAAGGTGTAAAAAAAAAAAAAAAAAAAAAAAAAAACAAAATTTTTGAAATTTTTTCGAAAAAATTTTGAAATTTTGAATTTTTTTTTTTTTTTACCTTTATATTTAAATATATAAAATTCGATGCACAGTTTTATTTATATATATAAACCAAACTTTTATAAAAAATATTGGGGATTTTCATTGACTTGGAATGCGCATGGTGCATTTCGAAGATTTCTAAGACGACGCGTAAAACTTCATTTTTTTCTCAAAAATAATTTAAAAAAAAATTTTTTTTTTGATAAATGCTTGTCATAATGTGTTGCATCATAAAAAATATAATGCATCATTTCCCATTCAAATTAATTTAAATAATATAATTTATTTCAATTTTACAACTTAAATTAACATTTTCAAACACCTAATTTCTAATCACAAGTTTTAAACTTACAATGTAAATTTTAATGATAAATAATTCAATATTTCCTTATTTTTCAATATAAACATTATCTCTTATTAAGATTATTTAAGTGCAATTAGTATTTTATTATATTTCAGTAATTTAACTTTCAAATTTCTTTCAACATACATCGCGAATGTGTAAACACATCGGAATTTTCTAAGTCTAAAATATAAAAAATGGAAATCTTTTATTTATCAATATTTCCCTTTTAAATTACATTATGTGGATAGAAATATTTATTTCTAGCCGATTGCAAAATTTTCAGTGACTTGTGGTAAATACTTTGGCAGAAATACGCAAAAATGTATTTTCTATCTTTTCTCATTTTTAATTTCGGCGCGCGACGCCATGAGATCATTCTTTCCGACATTTTGAAAGTTCCAGCAAGAAGGGTATTCCCCTTTGCCAAACAGACGCTTAGCTCAAAACCGGACGTCTGCTAAATCGTTTAACATTCCTTTTGGAACACGCACGTTCTGTGTGACGTCAGGCGCGGGGAGGATAGGCGTTTTTAATTGGCTGGCGCGCTCTGTAATGGCTTTTCATGTTTGAAACTCTTCTGGAAAAGTCATCATTCTTCACCAGGGAGCCGTTGGAGCAAGTAATTTGTGGGGGCTGCGACGCCGTGCTTTTTTAGCCGGTTGTTGCGGCAGAGGAGTTCGGCGAGCGAGTGAGAAGAGATAGACGTTTTTGTTAGGCCTTGGCGGCCGTATATCATCTAAAGGAAATATAATATTTTACTCTTCAAGAAACATTTCTAAGTAAATTTCATGGAACATTATTTGGAAGCCCTGAATTGTTCTGCTCATCGACGTTTTATTATTCTTCGATTCTTCTTTGCTATAAAAATATGAATTGAACATCTGTTTTTTTTGTCGATGCAATAAATAGTAAATTGCCTATGTAAAGAACCGAAATCGTCAAAATCTGCATTTCTGAAAGAAGTTCTCAAACTTCCTATTTCCAATTTTCCAAATCCGTAACTTCTCATTCGCTTCAGATTCGCATTGAATAAAAAGAAATAGAATCTACATTCCCGAAGGAGGATTGTCGACAGCATGTATCCAGTTTTCCAAATACAAGAGTCCTTCTACGTCCCTAGTTGATCTTGACTTTACACTCCTGAACTTTAAGCCCTAGTTTAACTTTACATTCCTGAACTTAAATCCCTAATTTAACTTTACATTCCTGAACTTTAATCCCTAATTTGCAAAAAGAAATATTACGTAAACTTCTGCTTTTTCTTAGATGATAATATGTCTCTAATTGTCTAAAATTATAGTAAATTTTACATTCACTTTGATAATCTTTACATAATTCATAATGTAAGAATGCATTCAAATCAGCAAATTTTATATATGTTTAAATAAACGTCATTTGTGAATTATCTTTCTGTGTTCAAGTACTTGGGTGAGTGTTTACTTTTCTTTATTTTTTTTCAGCTACGATAACTAGTAAATATAATTTTATTTGATCTTATATAATTTAAAATAATTCTTAAAAAACACATTAAGCGATGTCACCACTTACGTCATCGGCTGTAGTGTAATTTTGAGCTTATGAATCGGAATTAATTTTGTTCAATTCAAACTTTGGATTGAATTTCACTCTCCAATTCATTAAGCCCAACTTTACAGTACATTAATGGTGCCGTTAACTTAGTGATTTCATTCTTGGAGTTATTGTTTTAAGCATTTTTAATATTAATTTTTTCTTTTCACTCATAGGCATTAATTGATGCCATAACTTTAAAGATCGGAGATCGGGTTTCATTACTTTTTCATGATAATAGATAAAGTATATTTATTAATTAACTTATTAATTATTTAATCATTTATTTTAAAAATAATACTCACTAAACTTATATATATATTTTTTTTTCTCTCTATTTCATGTGCGGACCCCATATTGGTGCAATATATTTTTTAAAATATACATGATTTATATTTTTATTTATTTTCCTTTTAAGATTTGATTCTATAAATATATGTAAAGAAAAGAAATTTGATTTTTCAAAGATTTATTTGCTATTTTTTCATAAATTGAAAAAACGAAAACTTTATATATTACGCTTTGAATTTATAATGATTTATTGTTGCATGTTTTGATATTTGTAGTTATTGTGTTCCTTTTTTTTCTATTTTGGGGGATTTGTACATTTTTGCATATATTTATTTACTTTAACTGTATTGCACATTAATATGCATTTTTAGAAAATTTTTAAAAAAGTAATCTTCCATTTTTTTTTATGATTTTTTTTCTGTCCTTCATCATTTTAACAAACTTTTCCATTATTATTTTTTTATTTGCTTTGCTTTAGGATAATTTATTTGTCATACATCAGTGTTTTAGTATACCTTTTGATTTTTCACGTGTATACAAATTATTACGATATGGCAAATGATTTGCAATTAAACGCGCTTATGGCAGCGATTCCCACTTTCCATGGAAAAGAAGGGGAAAATGTACATTTTTTCATTAAAAACATTAGTGATGTCTGTAACATACAGAATTGGAACGACGAGAATCGTATTCTACTCTTCCGCCTGTATTGTAGAGACAAGGCGCAGGAATATGTTGCGAGCGATCCAGAAATTAACAATATTGATAATTTTGAAAATTTTGTGCGTTTATTTAGAGCAAAATTTAGCAGAGAAGAGAATTTCCAGGAAACCTCTTATCAGTTCTCAAATATAAGACAAAAACCTAAACAGACAGTGAAGGAGTTGGCTGAGGTAGTAAAAAAATTAGTCAATCGATTGGTTCCGAACGCTGAGGATATCCCTCAAATGGTCATTCTAAAGCAAAAATTGATGTTTAATAAATTGCTCGAAGCTCTTAGACCGGATATTAAAACAGAGGTACTTAAACTTGGAAAGGAAAATTTCGATGATCTGGTTTCTAGTGCTATGGATTGCGAAAAAGCTTTGGAACAGCAATGCTCTTTCTCAGTCAACACCATCAACGCGACGCAGGTTTCAAACAACAGCAGTCAGGACTCGTTGATTACAATTTTGTTGAAACAACAAGAAAATTCAAATAAATTATTGCAGAGTATGGCGGAGCAGTTAAAAGGATTAAAAGAAGAGCGGACTGTTTGCCATATCTGTAACAAACAGCATAATACGCGCGATTGCTGGTTTTTTCCGTCTTTGCATAATAGGGGATTTTTTTCGCCGCAGCAAAATTTTTCTGGTCAGGGTAACAGTGCTGCTAATCAAGCAAGTAATTTTTTAAGTCCTAACAGTAATTCTCCAAGTAATGATAGATATTTTGAGAATCAGGGCAGAAACTTTGCTGGAGATTTTAGAAGAGGTAGCGATAACAATGTGCAGAGATTCAATAGGGGCAGAGGTAGAAATAATTATCGACCATATCGTGGCAGAGGCAGAAGAAATAATTTAAACTTCTAGAGGGTTCTGATGATATTTTGCACAATTTTTCCCCTCAATCTCACAGAGCCCTAGATGATAAATTTTTGCACGAGGGTATGAATTATTCTGATACTGCTGTTAACATTCCCAAATCACTTATGTCATGTTTTTCTGATGATTCTCCACTTCCTTTAATTAAATTAACATTTGGAAAACATAACTTTATTGGTCTTCTGGATTCTGGTGCAAATCTTTCTCTTATACAACCTAAAACTATTAACTTACTTAAACAAAACAATAAACTTAACTTTTTATCTAGATCTGTAAACATCAAGACCATCAATAATTCCAGTGTTCCTTATTTTTCTGCTGTACAATTAAACTTTAAAATTCGTAATAAATGGTTCAGCAATGTGTTTTTCGTTACCCATGATAATTGGCACTCTAACTACCAAATTATTCTCGGTTACGATTTTTTAAACCGAAATAAAGTTTTGTTAGACTCTGCCAACTCTCAACTTATCATGGGAAACCTCACATTTCCTTTCGAAAATAAAAATCCTGATTCTACTCAAACTTCTAATTTTAACAATGAAAATCTAAGTTCCAATGACAATAATACTATTCATGATATTTCAAATTCCAATGCTGAATCACATGAAAATATTAATTCTCTCTCTAACGATATTAATCATGAAGATTCCAAAAACTTTGTCACACCAGCTAACCGTGTCATTATTCGGCCAAATCATGGCAGGATTATAAGACTTAAAGCATTACATAAAATTAACAATTCATTTAACTATTTATTTGTTCCATTAACTACCAAATTGCCACTAAACTTAGATCTTAGCCTTCATGAAGCAAATGTTAACAATTCTATTCTTCTGTATGTATTCAACAACAATAGTCAAAAAATTGTCCTCAACAAAAATACTAAATTAGGTTACTTAAAACAAATTTCTAAAGATCAAATTTCTACGCATGACAACAGTAAAACATACCAGGTAAATTCGCTAATTTGTGATGATATTTTAGAACTTCGTAAAAATGAACTAAAAGCTAATAATTTTCAAGTTGATCACTTACCTGAATCAGATAGGAAGAGAGTTCTCAAACTTCTTATGAATAATTCAGCTGTTTTTTCTTCTTCATACAGTACACTGGGATGTACAGATAAAGTTGTTCCTCAGTTTAACTTACTGCATGATTTTGCTTTACAAACAAAACCATATCCCATTCCTAGAATTGCCAAGGAGTTTGCTAGAAATGAAATCGCTGATCTTCTGAAGGCTGGCATTATAGAAAATTCAACCTCAAACTACTGTTTTCCAGTCATTTTTGTTAAAAAGAAGACGTTACCTACTGATGACCCTAACAAACTTAAATTTCGTATGGTTATCGACTATCGATTACTTAATGCAATTACTGAACCTTATAAAATTTGTTTACCAAAAATCAACGACATTATGCAAAATATATCGGGCAAAAAATTCTATACTGTTTTGGATTTAAAAGCCGCATTTTTTCAAATTCTTCTTCAACAGAAGGATAGGGCCAAACTGGCATTTGCAACGGAGTATGGGAATTATCAACCTAAACGCCTGCCATTTGGATGTGTGAACTCAACTTCTTATTTTCATACTTTAATAAATAACTGCCTTAGCTCATTAAGAGGTAAAAATGTTCAATATTTTCTAGATGACATAATTGTTGCTGCTGATTCGTTGGAGGAAATGTTAATATGGTTGCAGAAAGTTTTTGACAAATTGAGAGAATTTAACCTCACTTTAGACCCTAAAAAGCTTCAAATATGTAAAGAACAAATAACATACCTAGGTTTTAAATTACACAAAAACGGTCACTCTCCTTCTACTGATAATGTAAACAAAATCAATAGATTTCCCATTCCTACAAACCTGAAACAAGTTCAAAGTTATCTGGGTATGATAAATTATTTCCGTCATTTAATTTTCGATTTTGCAAAAATAGTACAACCTATTGTAAATTTAACGAGAAAAAAGGTAAAATTCTTCTGGAGCAATGACTGTCAAAATGCTTTTCTCAAGATTCAGGAAATTTTGCTTACTAATCCAACAGTTAAAAATTTTGATGATAGTAAGGATGTTTATTTGGTTACTGATGCATCTATGGTTGCAATTTGCGGAATTCTTATGCAAAAACACAATGACAAATTCTACCCCATTGAATTTTATTCCAAGCAATTAAATCAGGCAGAATCTAAATACCCTTCAATCAAACGTGAATTTTATGCTATCTATTCCTCTGTTAAACATTTTTCTGAATTCTTGTACGGTAGACAATTCAAAATTCTAACAGATGCTAAAGCTTTAACTTACCATTTAAACCTAGAAAAACAGGCTGAAATTATAACTAGATGGCTTTTATATTTGCAGAGTTTTAATTTTAAGGTTGAGCACATTCCTGGGCTTGTTAATCCAGCCGATTTTCTTTCTCGTGTCGTGGACCTTCCTAATAATCCTAATTTATATGTAAATGCATTAAATATTTTTATACCTACTAACGACTCACTAACTACCGAAAATATACTAAAAGAGCAGCAAAATGATGAAAAACTTAAAGAAATCCGGAAAAAAATAATTGCCAAAACATGTTCTAACACTAATTACTCAATCAATCCTAATAACGATCTTTTAATGTTTGCTAAAAAGAAATCTGGTAATGTCAATAGAGTAAAGAAAATCGTTATTCCTAAAACATTAATCAATAGTTGCATTGCCCTTGCTCACCAAGCTCATTTTGGAATGATAAAAACGGTTGAGACAATTTCCAGGAATTATTTCTGGCACGGAATGGTTCAGGATGTTCAAAATTTTGTAAATAACTGTGAAAAATGTCTTCCCTACAAAAGTAAACAAACCAACACAAAACCTTCCTTCATTTCCAAGTGTGAATTGGCTCCCGGAGAGATGCTTGCAATAGATATTGTGGGTAAACTCCCCAGGTCACATGACGGTAAATTTTTTATTCTCACCATCGTTGACCACTATTCACGCTTTCTGGAAGCTATTCCGCTTAGAGATGCTACTTCTCCATCTATAATTAAAGCTTTAAACGACTACTTTTCGAGGTTTGGTATACCAAAAATTATATTATCTGATAACGCCAAAAACTTTACCTCTGATGTCTTTCTAACCTTTCTTAAATCTCTCAATATCAAACGTAGAAATTCGTCCATTTACTTCCCGAGGTCGAACGGTGTTATCGAACGTATTCATCGATCCCTGAAAGAATCAGTTGCTTCACTATCTGATCAAATAATTGAATGGTCTGATAGATTGAAATTTTTTGTGCTTCACTACAATAATTCTAAACATTCTGTAACTAATTTTAGTCCTGCAAACTTATTTTTTGGCAGAGATTTAAACTTACCTATTGATACTTTCTTACCACCTAAAGATGCTGAAGAACCCTCCCAATACTTTAAACAACAACAAGAACATATCAAAACAACCAGAGAATTAGTTAAACTTAATGAACAAAAATATTTTAAAATGAATGCAAAATTTCTTAAAGGTCGTTCTCCTCCAAAGTTGAAAATTGGCGACAAAGTTTATTTAAAGAATTTCAATCATACTAATACCTTCCATGCAAAAAATTCAGGTCCTTTTAAAATTATCCAGATATGCAATAACGATAACTATCAAATTCAACATATGACTGATCCAACAATCAGAATTATGACAGTGAATGTATCAAAACTCATCTCAACAGGATGTTAGTTTTATTTGTTTTCTACTCACTTAATTTTCTTTTGTTATGGACATTTAAATTTTTTTGGGGCACTACAATCTTCCTACAAATGTAAATCCCATTTTTTCTAATTTCCATTTTAGTGTCTTCATATGTATATATATCTCTCTGAATTACAATTTTTTTTTTTAAACAATACAGTGGTAACATCTGTATCAATTCTATGAGTTTTCAATATTTTGCTGGCGAAATACTAGTGGTCACGGAATGTAAGCGCTTACGTACTGTCCATTACTGTTCACTCATACAATTGATTAAGCATACTGATTTATTGATTTCATTATTTTACAATTCTATATTTTATATTAGGTACTATCCTTCATCTAATTTTTTTTCTACCTTAATTTAAATGATGGGAATGCAATATTATGTTGCCACAGATTTTTTTTTTTGTATGTTCATCTTTGTTAATTTTTGAACAATATATATCCATATCATATTGAAATTGAGGGGTGATCTCAACATATAAACTTTTACTGCTTATCCATGTGATGTTTTATTTTAAATTTAATTATAGGATCCTATATAACTATTATTAAAAATTATGAGAAAATATATATAAAAAAAATTAATATATTTTTGAGACAACTTTAATAAATTACAAATAAAAAAAATACAAATGAAAATTTATATATGTTCCAGAAATTATATGAAAAATTATCAATGCTCAAATCTCCTAGCTGCAGCTCTTTGAATACTAGTGGAGATATTTTATGAGAATACGATGGAGCAACTGCTCTAAGTTATTTCTCTTTTTCTTTCAGTTCCCAACAAATTTATAGCGAGCACACACAGAAGGTAAATTCGGCATAGCTTGGGGCAAAAAATAATCACAAAATTAGTACCCTTCCGATAAATCCTTCAAGGTGCAACTATTCATAATTTAAAGGGAATAACATTCTATATTGTAAATTTCAGTGTCCAAGATCACATATGATCTATTTTAAAATTCACAGCTTAATGTCTTAAATTTTTTTAATTTAATGGGCACAACTATCATTCTGAACAATGTACATTTGTTTTTTGTTCAAGAAATTGATGGTATTTTACAATGTAAACAAAATAAATACTACAAATAATGATATACAGTTGTCTCAGCTACATCACAATTGCAGTATTATCCTGTTTTAATTTTATTGGTTTGATTTTGCAATACTTGAAAACTTTATGCAGCATTTTGTTTGTTTTTTTAAATATGATTACACATATAGTTTTATTTTTATCATAGTTGCAATATGTCTACTGTTAGGGGTTTGCACATGAAAAGATTACATTTTTATAGGCCATTTAGAACCTCACCCAGGCAGTGTTTTGTTTATATATAAATTTTAGTGGTTTGTTTCCACCTGTACCATGTTTGTTATTGTTTGATATTGTGTTACAATTCTATTTCTACTTGTACTGTGTATTCTTGTTTGGTATTGTGTTTATATATTGGTTTTGTTGTATTGTGTTTATTGTTGTTTAATATTGTGTAGTTTACCTTTAAATTTGAATAGAATTATCTGTAGATGGTTCATCTTTTCGAACCTGTCAGCTAAAAATTTTTTTTTATCCTTTTTTTTTCTGCTACCGGGAGATAAAATGTTGCATCATAAAAAATATAATGCATCATTTCCCATTCAAATTAATTTAAATAATATAATTTATTTCAATTTTACAACTTAAATTAACATTTTCAAACACCTAATTTCTAATCACAAGTTTTAAACTTACAATGTAAATTTTAATGATAAATAATTCAATATTTCCTTATTTTTCAATATAAACATTATCTCTTATTAAGATTATTTAAGTGCAATTAGTATTTTATTATATTTCAGTAATTTAACTTTCAAATTTCTTTCAACATACATCGCGAATGTGTAAACACATCGGAATTTTCTAAGTCTAAAATATAAAAAATGGAAATCTTTTATTTATCAATATTTCCCTTTTAAATTACATTATGTGGATAGAAATATTTATTTCTAGCCGATTGCAAAATTTTCAGTGACTTGTGGTAAATACTTTGGCAGAAATACGCAAAAATGTATTTTCTATCTTTTCTCATTTTTAATTTCGGCGCGCGACGCCATGAGATCATTCTTTCCGACATTTTGAAAGTTCCAGCAAGAAGGGTATTCCCCTTTGCCAAACAGACGCTTAGCTCAAAACCGGACGTCTGCTAAATCGTTTAACATTCCTTTTGGAACACGCACGTTCTGTGTGACGTCAGGCGCGGGGAGGATAGGCGTTTTTAATTGGCTGGCGCGCTCTGTAATGGCTTTTCATGTTTGAAACTCTTCTGGAAAAGTCATCATTCTTCACCAGGGAGCCGTTGGAGCAAGTAATTTGTGGGGGCTGCGACGCCGTGCTTTTTTAGCCGGTTGTTGCGGCAGAGGAGTTCGGCGAGCGAGTGAGAAGAGATAGACGTTTTTGTTAGGCCTTGGCGGCCGTATATCATCTAAAGGAAATATAATATTTTACTCTTCAAGAAACATTTCTAAGTAAATTTCATGGAACATTATTTGGAAGCCCTGAATTGTTCTGCTCATCGACGTTTTATTATTCTTCGATTCTTCTTTGCTATAAAAATATGAATTGAACATCTGTTTTTTTTGTCGATGCAATAAATAGTAAATTGCCTATGTAAAGAACCGAAATCGTCAAAATCTGCATTTCTGAAAGAAGTTCTCAAACTTCCTATTTCCAATTTTCCAAATCCGTAACTTCTCATTCGCTTCAGATTCGCATTGAATAAAAAGAAATAGAATCTACATTCCCGAAGGAGGATTGTCGACAGCATGTATCCAGTTTTCCAAATACAAGAGTCCTTCTACGTCCCTAGTTGATCTTGACTTTACACTCCTGAACTTTAAGCCCTAGTTTAACTTTACATTCCTGAACTTAAATCCCTAATTTAACTTTACATTCCTGAACTTTAATCCCTAATTTGCAAAAAGAAATATTACGTAAACTTCTGCTTTTTCTTAGATGATAATATGTCTCTAATTGTCTAAAATTATAGTAAATTTTACATTCACTTTGATAATCTTTACATAATTCATAATGTAAGAATGCATTCAAATCAGCAAATTTTATATATGTTTAAATAAACGTCATTTGTGAATTATCTTTCTGTGTTCAAGTACTTGGGTGAGTGTTTACTTTTCTTTATTTTTTTTCAGCTACGATAACTAGTAAATATAATTTTATTTGATCTTATATAATTTAAAATAATTCTTAAAAAACACATTAAGCGATGTCACCACTTACGTCATCGGCTGTAGTGTAATTTTGAGCTTATGAATCGGAATTAATTTTGTTCAATTCAAACTTTGGATTGAATTTCACTCTCCAATTCATTAAGCCCAACTTTACAGTACATTAATACATTAATGGCAATCCTCCTTCGGGAATGTAGATTCTATTTCTTTTTATTCAATGCGAATCTGAAGCGAATGAGAAGTTACGGATTTGGAAAATTGGAAATAGGAAGTTTGAGAACTTCTTTCAGAAATGCAGATTTTGACGATTTCGGTTCTTTACATAGGCAATTTACTATTTATTGCATCGACAAAAAAAACAGATGTTCAATTCATATTTTTATAGCAAAGAAGAATCGAAGAATAATAAAACGTCGATGAGCAGAACAATTCAGGGCTTCCAAATAATGTTCCATGAAATTTACTTAGAAATGTTTCTTGAAGAGTAAAATATTATATTTCCTTTAGATGATATACGGCCGCCAAGGCCTAACAAAAACGTCTATCTCTTCTCACTCGCTCGCCGAACTCCTCTGCCGCAACAACCGGCTAAAAAAGCACGGCGTCGCAGCCCCCACAAATTACTTGCTCCAACGGCTCCCTGGTGAAGAATGATGACTTTTCCAGAAGAGTTTCAAACATGAAAAGCCATTACAGAGCGCGCCAGCCAATTAAAAACGCCTATCCTCCCCGCGCCTGACGTCACACAGAACGTGCGTGTTCCAAAAGGAATGTTAAACGATTTAGCAGACGTCCGGTTTTGAGCTAAGCGTCTGTTTGGCAAAGGGGAATACCCTTCTTGCTGGAACTTTCAAAATGTCGGAAAGAATGATCTCATGGCGTCGCGCGCCGAAATTAAAAATGAGAAAAGATAGAAAATACATTTTTGCGTATTTCTGCCAAAGTATTTACCACAAGTCACTGAAAATTTTGCAATCGGCTAGAAATAAATATTTCTATCCACATAATGTAATTTAAAAGGGAAATATTGATAAATAAAAGATTTCCATTTTTTATATTTTAGACTTAGAAAATTCCGATGTGTTTACACATTCGCGATGTATGTTGAAAGAAATTTGAAAGTTAAATTACTGAAATATAATAAAATACTAATTGCACTTAAATAATCTTAATAAGAGATAATGTTTATATTGAAAAATAAGGAAATATTGAATTATTTATCATTAAAATTTACATTGTAAGTTTAAAACTTGTGATTAGAAATTAGGTGTTTGAAAATGTTAATTTAAGTTGTAAAATTGAAATAAATTATATTATTTAAATTAATTTGAATGGGAAATGATGCATTATATTTTTTATGATGCAACATAATGCATATAATGTACCCCTGAATAATATTTAAAGTCAAAATTTCAAAAAATAAAGAATTGATTTTTAAGGTTTTTTAAGGTCCCTCGTCCCCTTAATTAGATATTAGCCTCAGATAACCTAGGCCTAAAAAAAAAAATTCAAAGTATCAAAATGCAGATAAGAATTTTGAAAAGAACACTGCCATTGGTTTAACATTTAGTTTGTGTTCTCCCGTTACTACTATCATAGGCTCTTATTGTGAGGCGACTCATAGCCATTTTAACATGAAAACTAGCCTCACTTATGATTTTTCTTATTTGCATTACATTGTTTATTCAGATGTAGCCCTCTTTTTATTCACGATCTCTCCCCTGCCTGAAAAAAAAGTAAGTTGTACCCGTTAATACTTTAAAATAATTTTTACTTTTTATTTGTACTTCTTTGTAATTTTTACTGTTTATTTGTACTTTATAATAATTTTCTGATTACAATAAATGAGTCTGTGTTCTTAATTTTGCTTTAAACAGTTGCAACATGCATTTAAACAATGTTCTGGAGGCAAATGTAAGACATTTACTTCTATCTTTCTTCTTATTTTTTAAAAAATGTCTTCAGGTTATATTACACTTTCAAATACAGTCGGACCTCGTTTTCACGTCACTCCGCTTATTACATCAGTTTTTCAAAGTCCTGATTTTCCGTATATGATTTTAATGTAAATAAACTCCGGATTTTACATCGTTGTATAATGTTCAACTCCGGATATCCCGACGGTTTTGAAAAATTGTCCATTTTTCATAATCGATCTTATAAGCACGGAAATTAAGCGGTAAGAAATATCTTAACCAAACTTTTCACAAAAGTGTCTAAAATACCCATTGAGACAAATTAGAAATTTTACTTCAATCCTTTATCTGAATGAATGACCCACTTAAGCTCCAGATAGACGTATCAGTCTACTCACGGTCTTTTTGTTCTGGTCAGGTAGCGCTTTCTTTTGGTTACAAGGCATTTTTCATCAGACTAAAACCGAAGAATTGCATTGCATTGAAACGATCAAAAATTATCTAACATCCGTTTCTGAAACAACAAATATTGATTACAATTCATTGTATAATATTGAAAAAAGAATTGTAGGATGCACATCTAAGGATAAGCAAACCTTAATTCATTAATATTCCATGTAACAATAAAAAAACAAGTCAGCATAAATATGATTTTTATTCTTTTCAATTTTGTTTTTATTTTGTTTAATAATAATGTTTTATTGCTTAAAACTGCAAGACCAATTATGAACCACGACACCCCGCTTATGACGACACTTTGTTCTGGTCCTTAGAGTGTCAGCATAATGAGGTTCGACTGTATATCATACTTTTTTGTTATCTCTTGGCATGCGACATAATGAGATATCATCATCAACAACAACAACCGTTTTCAATCCACTTCTGGATGTAGGTCTCTCCCAGATTTTTCCAATGTTTCCTCTTTCCTGTGTAGTGCATTAGTCATCCAATTTACACCGGCTACTTTTCTGATTTCATCACTCCATCTTACTTGAGTAAATACAGATACTGAATAATTTTAAGCTCTGTTTAGATGTGTTTCTAATTATATAAATATTTAGCACCAATAGTCCAAAGCTATTTTGTCTTGCCTATATTCTGCCCACACAGTAAGTTTCTCTTATTTATGAGTAGTAAATACAGTATTCTAAATGTATTATTGTAATGTTTTTAGAAATTTTGATGCGTAAACCATAAAGTTTTTTTTTTTTTTAATAGAACAGGAGTGTAAATCACTTGCATTTCTGATGTCTTCAAATCTGCTGATATTCTTAGCAGTTTGAATGAGGCTGATTTCATTTTGTCTCACTAAATATTATTTACCAATTACTGTTTATTTCAATTGATCAACTGAAATTTTTCTTTCTTTCCTTTTTTTTTTTTTTTTTTTTTTGTTTAAGTATGTCAAGAAACATGCTTTTTAATTTTGATGTACTATTTATTACTTTTTAATTATTATACGAACTGAAAATTATTAATTGATTATCCCACATCTTTATAAAATAAAACCTGTCTTAATAGTTCACAATTTTGCTAGTTATACAGTCTATTTGGTACTTAATGTGCCAATTATTTCTATCCTGATCTTTGATCAATGAAATGGTTACTGCAATGCTAAAAGATATTTTTAATTTTATACCAGTAGTTTAATATGAGTTTTATTTTATTACTTTATTGTATAACAGTTATTTGTTCATTTATTTTAAGTATATATTGGTGATTTAATAAAATAGTTCTTAAAAGTCTGTAATTTTCAAATGTTATATTTTTAAAAAAGCTCACTTTACTATTGACAATGTTTTTTCTTTTATTTTTCAAATGTTTCAATTTACGTGATTTTCATTTTGTGTCAACTATTATGCTTGGCAACAATGGTGTCCATATAACAGAAAAGTACCGTCTATTTTTACTCAATTTTTACAAATGCTTTATCTTTCTTTTAAATTAAAATATAAATATCTGTTTCTGCAGATCAATAAAGTTTTCTGCAAAGTATTGTGTCAATGTTATTTTATTTATTATATGTAGTAATCATTATATTCAATAATAAATTTTATTATGTAATAATATTTATAATATAAAGAAGTTTTATTTTGTTTCTGTAACTTGTACTGTCAAATAAAAGAAATTTATTAAAAATTTGTTGTTTTCATTTGACTATATGATTTTATTATAAATGGTATTTCAATCACTCAAGCAATTATATTTTTGCTTTGTTTATCATGTAAGAAATAGTTTTAATTATCTATTTATTTTTAATAACAAAATGGCTAAGATATAAAACAATGAGAAAATATTCTCATTTTTAACACTTTCAACATGGTTGAAAAGTGTTTATTCAGTAAGTTGAATAGTTTTGATTTGTCTATTTTCCCACTTTCTAACTCTCATAAATATACAGTCAAACCTCGTTAACGCGAACACGCTTAACGCGAATTACTTTTAGCACGAACTGTTTCCATTGTCTCGTCCAGTTATATGTAATGTAGTTAAGTACCGATAACACGAACTTCTTTTAACACAAACAAAAAAAAGTTTCCCCTTGAGTGTTCGCGTTAACGAGGTTCGACTGTACTGGGATTGCCATGTAATTATTTAATGTTAATGAGGTCCATTGTGTGCTATTTAAACGCAAAATTCAATAAATATAATGCATCAAAAAGTGTTATGGGACCAACAAGTGCTGAAAATGGATTTTTACTCAGTTATGTTTTTTTAAATGGCTCATTAATATATTTCATTTCATTGTATGAAAAAAATAAAGTTCTTATTAGCTATTGTTGGTGAGAATTTCATAATCTATGCCTAATTTTTCATAATTATTATTTGTGTGTATATTCCTTATACCAGTGATGCAGCCAATATACTTATTTGGAAGGGGTTTTGGAGAATTGTTACTCCTTGCATGATACAATATCTGACAAATAAAAACCAATGTGGGCTATTTCGAAAATAAATATGTTCATATTTTCTAACATTCACCCAAGTACGAGGAAGAAAACATAGTACTAGACCTAAACTGAAGGGATTAAACAATTTCCAGTTTTCTCCTATTTAATTCTGAGTTCAACCCCCTGACCACAGGTCTAAAACTTTAAACTGGAATTGGGACCTTAATGTTCAACAAAAATATTAAGTGTAGGTACTCATTTTACTCAGAATTTTAAGCTGTACAACATTTGTATTGACAATGTTTTTGACAGAGTTAGTTGTTTGGAGATACTGTTATGATATGTAAAAAAATGTGTTTTTTCACTGTAAATCTATACATATTTCCTAACGCTCACCTAGTATGAGGGGGAAAACATAGCACATTCATTTTAGACCTAAACTGAAGGGACTAAAATAATTTCCAGCCTTCCCCTAATTAATTCCGAATTCAACCTCCTAACCACTGGACTAAAAGCAGAAACAAACAAAATAAGTTTAGCATTAATGTGTTTAAAGGCTTCATAGAAAAGCCGCTGTAATCTTCAAAGAGAAAAAAAAAAAAGAGAGTGAGAAAGAACAATAGAGTAGTAACATAAGAATAAAAAGGATTTTTAAACATTGATAATGATATCATTATGGAGGGGAGGGGGGGGGGGGTGAGGAATGATAACATATGATACTGTAAGTGAGGGGGGAGGGGCTAAAATTACCTAAATATTGCTAACGTTATACATGTACAACCCCGTACACATTAAGGTACCATTTGATTATCCTGTCCACCAAAAAATTGTCATCAAACTATAAGATTAAATGCCAATAATGAATGATCGTAAATGTCATATTCACTGGACATTAAACATGATACAAGTGTTTGTTATGTCATCAAGTGATTTTTAATTCTACTTTTTTTTGTTTTTTATTAATGTTTTACTAATTTATTTTTTCTTTCGTTATTTAAAATAAAATTATGTAAATTTCTATAATTTGGTGAAATTGGTCGACGGGATAATCAAGTAGTACCCACATTGATAACACACTGATAATTACACTTCACATTAGCCATATTGCTCTTAACTTTTTCTTTCATTAAATTTGTGTTGAAATAAAGATTCCTTTTATAAAGCCTTGAAACAAATGATAAACGTTTTGTGCTACATATGCTTTTCTTTACATTGGTTTTTACATATTTTTATCGTAACATAAGGTATTTTTAATACATATTATCAGTTTTTTAAATACTCTGGGAGAAATTTTAATTTTGAAATTCAACCCCCTTTTGCTGCTGCAGTGTTTATACAAATCTACATTTTGTGGCTGATTTGCATGATATAACTTGATATAAAGGCTGTGCATATATAATCATTTTAGATTGGGGGAGAAGTCTGACACTTGGTTGTCATAAGATATTTCTGGGGAAAAGGGTATTGTTTTTTGAAATTGTTATTTATTTATCCAAACAATATATTTTCTGTTATTTATTTTTTTTTTTCTTTGCATCAAAATAGTCATACCTTTTAAATAGCAACTATCTCTTTTAGATGTTAATTGATATAAAGTTATTTAAATGTAAAATCATATCTTTATATCGCTGCAAACATACAAAAGTAAAAAGAACCCCCGTTTAAAATAATTGTTGAACACTTAAATCAAAAAGAAAAATAGTCTCTGCCTTCCTGGACACCCGTTTAAGGTAATTTTTACACACAAAAAGAAAAAGCAAATTTTATTTTATTTAAATAACTGTTATACAAAATAGAAACATTTGATAGAATTTAGGCTTCATATCTCTTTGAACATTTACAGTATACCCATTCATACTTTTCTAGTATATATACAGCTATACCAAAACCTATGTTGTATAGTTTTTTGCAAAGCTTTATTTTTCTTTTCGTAATGATTTTTTTTAATAATAGAGTTAATAATTCATAGATTTATTGAACAGAATCCTCTGAGCGCAAGTAGTACTCGCACTTGATCGTTTATTTTTGAATAAAATAAGTGAAAGATTTATATTTTAAATGAAATGAATGCAGTACAAATGATTGTGACGAGAACACTATTTGTCAATTTATCAACTGTGCCTAACTAAAAAAAAATACAGTTTTTCTCAAAGAACTATTATTATAGTAATAAAATACAGTCAAGGATCTATAATCCACAATTTTCTATAATTCGCATTGCTTAATGAATGTAAACAAATTTACAAATTCTGGGTCCAAAAATGATTTTTTAAAAGAAATATCTAAAAGTTTAAATATAAGTAAATAACAATCAATTTTTTAATAAAAGAATTTGAAAAATGCATTTTTTGAGATAGCATATTAAATTAATTATTATATTTCCCATTTTTATTTTCATGTTATACGGAATTAAAACAGTGCCCAGAAGAAAGAAAATGATATATACCGTATTTTTGGGAATACCCGCCGCACCAATGAAAATCTGTTAAAAAGTTTATCGACGTAAGTGCCGCACCCAAGCAACTGATATTTGTACAATCTAAATTCCGGAATCATTTCAGCCGTGGCTTTTCCGGATTTTAGAGGTCTGTCCGGGACTGCCCGACTTGCAGAAAAAATTCGGCACGGACCAGCCAGATACAAAAATTAAAAGTTCGGTCCGGCCCGTACAAAAGAAATATTGGTCCGACTCGGTAAAAAATTTAAAAGTTCGGCCCGAGACTGGCTCGGAAAAGTTAAAATCTTGGCCCAGCCCGACTGAATTTCTACAAAACATTGATGAAGTGCCGCAGGCTGTGATATTTATTTTTTTAATGAATCTCTATTTCTTGCATGTAAATGTTTCAGTTATCATTACTTTTGTTAATCCATATTCTATGTATTGAAGTGTTAAAAATCTGAAAAATGTTATACAGTAAAATCTGCTAAGACAGAATTGTATAAAAAAGAAAAAAAAAAGTGTTATAGATAAGATCCTCAACACGTTGTTCAGTTTAAAACGGGATTCCGTCATAGGCAGGTTCTTTTCACTCGTTTTACTATATTTTAATTTAGCTATATTTTAATAAGCGTATGAAATCTACTACTCTTTAAAAAGAATATAAATTTTAATGTTTAATTGTAGAATAATGGAGATTTAAAAATGTATGCATTTTTTGCAAACATTTTTGGTCCAGGCCTAATTTTACTCACCTTTGAACGGACCAGGCCACGACGAGACAATGATTTTCATACGGGCTTTGTCAAAACTAGGACTGAAAATTTTGGATCGTGACGACTAGGAATGAAACCAGTCCGGGCTCTGTACAGAAAAAATAAGGTTAGGTCAGGCCCGGCCCGATCTTTCAGGAAAAAAGTAATGCCTTAACCCAGCCCGGACAGAACCTTCAGAAAAGAGTATGGCCCGGGCCGAAAAGTCGGTCCGTGCAGATCTCACACTGCCGAAAACACTTTAGGATAACTAGAAACGCTCCTTTTTTCTTTCTTTCTTTTTTTTTTAGCAGTTCACCTATTGATAACTGTTTCATTGATTCTGTTGTGGCAGATTTTATTTTTTATTTGCTACATACGCATCTTTTCTTGCTCATTTTTAAAAATAATTTTGTAAGTGTTAAAAATATTTCTTTCTCAGAATTTAGACTTTCATTTTCATCATAAGTTATTATGATAATTATTATGAAGATATATATCATAAGTTTAAGGAAAGAGAAGAAAATTCACAAATCCACTTTGCATTAAAAAAAATCTCTTATCTCGTTACCTCTTTTTTCTACTGCATTCAAAGTTCTTTTCAAAGAAACAAAACAGAAACTATTAGCCAACTACACGTCAAGGTCATAGGGTAATGTGTCAGAACGTCCGGTCCGAGGAGCGAGGAGATAGAGTGAATTTGAAATCAAGTGTGTTTATCTTTTAGTTGCGTCAAGAGATAACAAAATTATGTTTGTTTATCTCTTATAAATGAGTACTTGAGTAATTTTATTAGGTGCTTCTTTAAAAATAAAGGTTATAAACATAAAAAAAAAAAGTATTTTTGTTGAGAACTCTTTGTACAAAACAATTTTTAACCATATCAGCATAAAAATCAATGTTTTGAAGAAATTCAGTCGGGTCGGCTGAGATTTTAAATGTTTTCTGGGCTAGGCCAAACTTTTAGCTTTTATGCCGGGCCATTAATTAATTAATTAATTTATTTTTTGTACCGGCCAGGCCGATTTTTTTCCCCTATGGATCAGATACTTCACTCAAGGGTAAACGGCCGTTCGCTAATGTTAATCCTATGGAAGAATTTTTTTTAAATACATGGTTCGCATTTCAATATGCTTAAATGATTTTTTTTTTTTTTTTTTTTTGCGTCGAATAGCTGAGGTCGAACTCGACCCTTTTTCGATTTTGTTTACAGATGTTTTTTCGTAGCAGACTTAGATAAAATGTAAAACTGCCTGCGAACTCAAATAATTTCTTAAAAATTTTCTGCAAAAAAATACTGCGCCCCACCCGAGTTCTAAATCGCCGCTAACAGCAAAAAGGAAAAATTATATGCGAGTGGAGTGCCACTAAGCAACACCACTAAAAGAAAAATATTAATTTACAAGCATTATTAAAACTTAGTCAATAAATGTAGAATTGAATGGTATGCTTAATACAGACTAATGAATGAAAGAAAAACTAATGAAAAATTTAAAAAATATAATTATTAAAATGTGAAATATTTTAATCATTAACTTATATAACATATCAATTTATGATTGCTCAACAAAACTGTTATTTTATTAATCTATATAAAATAACTGAAATATGAATAAATGAATGTTAAAATAAAAAAAAGTTATTAGTTCATGAATGGAAGAGATGAACTCTTACTCAAAAGTTTATCTACTATTTTTGAGACAAACCATTCCTTAATATTGACAATTTCTTAAGAATTTTCAGAAGTTTTTTTTTTTTTTTTCCAGTTGAAAAATAGTCTGCAAACCTTCTCAAGAGTCTGCAACGAGCATCACACCGATTCTCAGCTCAGGGTCTTGATAATTTTTTTTTATTATAAAGAAATTTGTTTAAAAAAAAACAAGCATCAAAACTGTCTGCAAAATTTGAAAATTTTCTGCGAACAGCGTTCGCGTGTTCGTCTATATTATCTGACTCTGCTTCGTAGTATACTTTGATTTTCAGAATCAGTTTCGTAAGTGAAAGTATTCTAGTAAAAAAAAAAAAAAAACCTATAAACACAATCGAAAAAATAAAAATGACTTTTTGTAGAGACCAACCTCAGCTATCCAATGCAGAAAAGATCATTTAAAAATAATGGAATGCGAAAGACATATTTAAAAAAAAATATCTTTCTTAGGATTTACATTAACGAGCCGGTGTTTTTGCGTGAGCAAAATGGCCCAATATTTATGTTGCGGAAGTCGTCCCACTTAATTTGTTATATTGGTCAGGACCGTTTATTTTGTTTATCTCCCAATCTGGCTCAGCAAAAAACCTACTAATTCTGTTTACCCGGCCGATTTCAAAGTTAGGATTCATTTTGTCTGGTCGAGTCAGATACGGCCTCATTTTAGGGGCAGAGTTTATAGAGTCCGGTACTGAAAAAAAAAAAGAAGAAATCTTGCTCTCCAGTGTTTTTATTGTGTATTAGGAGACCCATTCTACAAAAGTTCTATGCCCTGATTTGAGATTTCTCTAGTTAGAGACCAGTAATTTCACTGAGTGAACATTCTATGAGCAGTTTTGCTTTGCAAGAGGAAGGAAAGGGGGTTTATTAGAAGAAAAGTTCACGACAGCTGGACATTCCAGTATCCGGAATTCCGGAGGGTAAAGTAAAAGTTCTGCTTTAGACAGATATTAATGTAAGCATGTTTAATGTTATGGTATTATTTTCGTTGGGGTTTGTGATATTCTCTCATTAGTGCAGGATTTTGGTAAAGACAGTCTTTTCATTACATACAAAAATTTCATGGCTCTGGTGAAAGAAATACCATATAATTATATTTGCTGAGTGAAATCTATCTAAAATGAAAATTTTCCTTCGTCTCTAGTGATTTTGTCTTAACAAGTTTTAGTACATTAGTTTTCTATTAACTTAACAATTAATAATGAACTTTAAAGTAAAATAAATCTGTGAAAACACAACAAATATAATCTGTAAAAACTTTCAAAACATTTTTCAGAGTTTCAAATGTGCCATCAGATTTATTTTAAGAAACATCTACAGCACACATTCAATTTATCAATGTTAATTAATATTAAAAGAATGCTTAATTTTTTAGAGCAGTGATGAGTGCTGTAAAGGAAAAGCTAAAAAGCTGACATTTTATGACTTGTGAATATTGCTAATGAATATTAATATATGCTCAATTTCTTGAATTATATCATTTATTTTAAGTATTGATTAGTATTTAATTAGTTTTGTAATTTGATAAATTCTAATACAGTAAAATAAAGAAATAACAAGAAATTTAAATACAATACAATTTCTGTGCGTCATGCTTTCATTATTATTAATAAAAAAAATGAATCCTGGTTTGACATTACAGCCTAGTATATTAAAATACGGTTATATATATATATATATATATATATATATATATATATATATAATACATATATACAATAGGCGTTACGATTGAAACATTTAATAAATATGGAAGTTTCCGTTCATAATATGTCAATCAATCGTTATATTTTTTGTAACTACAAATTTTCATTTACTTCATAATAAATAATCTTGAGTGAAAAATCATTTTTTTATTATATGATTATAGCTGCTAATGGAACCTTTTTATCCACTGTATATTTAATAAATATTTAGGTGATAATTTGTAACACTGATTTTATTAATATTCTTAAATATATTATCTTATATAATGTTTTTTATAAGTTATTATCCTGGTTAATAACTTCTTGTTTACAATTTTAGCGTGTCAACAAAAGTATACGAGGTTGCCAGAAAATCGCCAAGAAAATCACCAAATCTCCCGCTCCATTAGCGGTGATGACGTCAAAAACATGGAAAAATATGGACATCACGTGACTCGTTGCCATCTAACGAATTGGTCTATATATAAAGATTCATGACACTTAACTTTCATTTTAAAAAATCCTTTATCTTTCGTTTTGTACATATTAAAATCGAACATTATAATTTTCATTTCTTTACTTTTCATAAAAAAAACAAACCACATTTTTTTACTTAAAAAGGACATAAATTCCGGTATATCGTTAAAACTATGCTATTTATAAATATATATTGCATTGTCCATACTCTTTGGCACTTCTCTGAAAAAACGTTTTCGTCCATTTCTTGGACTTCTTCAGTTTCATGGGCATTAAATGAGACAGAAATTACTGTCGAAAAACACTGGCTAAAAAAAAAAAAATAGTTCCACATTTTAGTGACAGATGGCGCTGTAAACGTCAAAAGATGTAAATTAAAATACCTGGCATGCGCAAGGCCATTTCAGGTGTTGTAGAAGCGTTGGGTAAACGGCATTTCCTCATTTCGCGTCTCAGACGTTCGCCATGAGTGTCTCAATGAAGGACCGCGCTCTGCTTGTAAAGCTTTATTACAAGAACGGTGATTCTGCATCAGCAGCTCTGCAGAAATTCAGGACCCTCAAGTGTGTGAAAAAAGGTTTTGGACCGATGACTGTCATGGGTCTGGTGAAAATGATAAAAAAATTCGAAAATACAGACTCGTTTGATGTGCAGTCTGGTAGAGGAAGGAAAAGATGTGATTCGGCGATAGTTGAAGAAGTGGCCACAGCAGTTCAGGAGGAGTCGAGCGGTGGTGTGCAACCAGAATTGCCCGAACATTGGACAGGCCTGTGACCACGGTGCATAACATTCTGCGAAACATCCTGCAATGCTATCCGTACAAAATTTGCCATGTGCAGGAGTTGTTTCCTTCTGACCTGCCAGCAAGAGAGGGTTTCGCTTTGAAATTTCTTGCTTGCATGGAAGTGGACAATGATTGGCCGTGGACAATTCTGTGGACAGACGAAGCATTGAAGCAGGCGATATTTGTAGTCGAAATTCTGACGCTTACAGTGCCATCTGTCGCTAAAATTTGGAACTATTTTTTTTGTTCATGTTCTTTCCTTCTTCTTCAATAATACGCCGTTCAATTTTGACGTCATTCTAATCAGTGGTTCGTTTTTTAGAGCGTTTTGAAACTTAAACTTTAATTATAATCACCCTGTATATTTAAAAAATATTGAAATTGACATACATCACTGAGAAGCACTAGAAGATGCTTTCTGTAGAATGAGTGTGCAGTGCATAGCATTTTATCGTACATTTAAAGGGATACATATAATAACTCGGTTGTAGTACTGATTATGAACGACAATTGCTGGAAGTGCGTTTTCATTTGTGGCATGGACTTTCACAAAAGAATTCCACCAAATTTCCGTTACTGGTGGAATTATTTAAATGGAATTTTCAACCGTGTTATGCTTTTCCTAACTGAACCAAATTTATCAAACTATTAAAATGTAATGATCATGTACAGGGCTTCACAAAAAATGAACTCTTTTGAACGGTAAATGCTAAAATCAGGTTTCCAAATGTGATATGCGTTTTCAAAATTGTCTTTACGATGTAACTTTTCACCTTATTAAAAGGGGAAGTTTTGAACAGTATTCCAAGTATTTTAGGAAGTGTTTCCTAATAGGTGCTTGACGCACGTTTTAACTTATATTTTACAGCGAAGATTTAGTCATGAGAATAACTACGAGACTAACTAGAAATTGAATTTAAAAATATTTGCAGTTAACTTATCTTATAAAAAACTCAAAGTGGTCCGTAGCTGTAATAAATGACTATATAGGCTTTTTGCCACATTTGTGTGCAGTTCGTAAGACCGGCACATATATTCACGAAAATACAAAAACTTAAAAAAACCCTCAAGAATATTTCGCATGTTTTTTGTTTACAACATGCAGAGTTATCAACCACATTTAATTCCAATTTCAGAACACTTTATTAAGTTTAAGAGGATTACTACAATTTACAATACTGCAATTTTTAAAATAATATTATGAATATTTCATAAGAGTTGACCATTTGTTTGAAGTAATTTGTAACTGCGAAAAAACCCAGCAAAACAAGCAAAGCCGTGTTAGTATTATATAACATAGTAATAATAATAATAATGTGTAATAATAGCATTTTACAGAAAAAAAATTAACAGAAGCAGTTTAAATTTGTACCATTTCTTAATTTTGGAATATGTTTCAACGTAGTAAAAAAAGACTTTCTATTTGTTTATTTGTTTCCATACTCTTTATAACTCTCCGAAATAAATCTCAAATCTCTACAAAATTTTAATTGCCGTAAAACTAGATTGTAAAATTGTTCATGTTTAAATCTTCTAATTAGAAATCTTTTACTCCAGTCTAACTGCAAGACAAAATGATTGAAATTATTTTATCAATAGGCGCAATCAGGTAACGCCATAATCGTAAGTCTTGAAGTTGTACGGTTTTAATGACTTTTTAGTAATATTCAAATGAAAAATAATATTTGCAAATTATGAGTTAAAATATAAAATAAATAACATGGAAGAGAAGCTTTAATGAAGAGTATGTTGCGTGCTCTAACTTTCTCTAAACAAATATGTCACATGAAAATTGCCTTTATTTTTAATTCAAAGAAATGAATATTTGCAAATTATCCGTTAAAACTTGAAACAAAGAGCACAACAGAGAACTTATAAAAAATTACTTTTTAAGCATAGCATTTCGGACATTACTGTCAGACGAGGTTGTTGCTGCTATGTGTATTTTTGTAACTAATTGCGGTAACATTTCATCTAAAGAACCCTATAAATATACAGTTAAGTAAAGCGTCAAGAATAGTAATTTCCAACATATAATATCACGGAAATTGCATTAAAACAAATGATAAACATATGCAAAGCTTTCACGGTTTCTACGTTTGAGTAGCCACTAAATAGAAATTTCCGCGTTATATAATGAGAATTAAGAAAAACGAAAACTACAAAGTGTAAACATTAGTACTCAAACTTAGCAGCATACCGAGCCCTACGCATATTTATATAATTCCAGATGATATGCAAATGACCTATGCAAAAACATTCGCAAAAATTTAATGTTACCCTAAATTAGTGGTAAGTATTAAAAACTTGTGACAATTAAATTTAACTTACATCCTACGCTGAAGAAAGCCGCGCACTCTTTTAAATAACTTCATGCTGAAAAACTATTGATGTAATTCTAGACGCAATGTTTTTGTTATAAAAATCCTATGATATGTTTTGTGGTTAGTTAGAGGTGGCTATTTTTTGGTTGAATGAGATATTTCAGATAAAACTTTGTTAAAGATTTGGACAAAAGCATTGTTGTAGAAACTATTGTAGTACTTTAAGAAGAAAGACGTTCTTTCATTGTTGTAAAAATGGAATCATTGTTATTCTGGAACATATATTAAAGTATCAAAAAAATCATTGTTGCTGTGGTTTTGAAACGAAGCTTTTCTCTCATTGTTGTCAGATGATGACATTAATATTATAAGTCTTATTGTAAACTGTTACGGATGTTAAATTAAATATATGAATTAACCCTCAGATTTTAGATTTTTTTTATTATTACTAAGCGAACGGTGGATGTTAATTTTTATTTTTATTTTCATCATAGAGATATGAAGTTTTGTGCAAATATACATTTCATCTTAACTATATGGAGCACCTTAAAAGAAATTTCCAATCTCGTTATAATTTTTACATTTAAAAAAAATTAAGAATTTTTAACGAAATTTTAAAACGCTTAATGCGTCTTCATTTTTAAGATATTTCCTCGATGCTACATTTTAATCACGTAAAACTCAATTTCAAACACATCTGTGTATCGGTTTTTTAATATCTTGAACAGTTTATAATTTAGAGTATTTTTTTTCTGAATTCCTTATCGATTTCCATCAAAATTTTGCCTTTTAACCCTTTCAAGGGCGGTGGTTTGTTTATGAAACCACTTAATTTTAATTCCCAAATGTTTCATTGTCACCAGAATTTTAGTATAGAATTTTTTCGTTTATCATGTATGTGAAATACCTATAGAACGAGATGTTGCAACTCATTTGGGGAAAAAGGAATAATCCCTATGGGGGATTTCGGTCTCATCGTCCCGTCCCGAAGGAAAACATTTAGAACCATTCCAACGAAGGCTGACGTGCTATTATTTTGATTTAATATGATCCGGCAAAAGGTCAAGTGTATTACTAGTTATAATTAAGTTTGTGTTGTGTATAAGTGTACTCTGTGTTTGTGTTAATAAACTGTAAAAAGTGTACAAGAGGACCTCCTTCATTACGTAGAATGATTCTAAAAATATTTAAATTTTGATCGATTGATGCCACGGTCATAACATGGCGACGCCAGCACGTGATACTAGCACCTTCTAGGAGTGTTTATTATATTATGTCAGAGCGACTCGATTGAGGTAGGTCTTTTTAATTATTTGATTTTAATTGGGAAAATTGTAAATATTTGAATTATGGATATACAAAAGGTAAAAGCCAAACGATCCACTGTCAGGGAATTATTTACAAAATTAACCACAAAAGTAGAAAACACGATACAAAATCCGATCGATGAAAATTACTTAGTTGAAAAAAAAATCGAAGAACTTTATGATTTAAAAAACCAATTAGATGAAAAGCTTAAAGAGTTAAAAGAATTAGATAATTCGGTTGAAATCGAAATTGATACCAAAGATCTCAAAAAAGAAATAACAGCCAGCGATAAATATCGCGAAACCGGCATAATCTTTAAAACGAAATTAGATAGATGCTTAAAATCATTGGAGAAAAAACTCCATTCCGAAAGACGAACCAAAACTAGCCGCCATGATGAAGGTCTATCTGTTCGGAATGAAAATCAAACTCTTAAATTACCCCGACTAAATATATCTGTATTTAATGGTGGTTGTAGTGAGTGGTTAGATTTTTGGAATTCTTTTGAAGTAGCGATTCATAACAATAAAGCACTAAGTAAGATAGAGAAATTCGCGTACATGAAATCTTATTTAAAGGGAACTGCTCAGTCAGCTGTATCGGGATTAGCTTTAACTAATGAAAACTATGATTCATAAATAGATTTGCTCAAAACTCGGTTTGGTCGTTCAGACTTGATTATTAGCTCGCATATGAACAAACTATTATTGATTGAACCTGTTAAAGCGATTTCTAATGTAAAAGCGCTCAGGAAAATGTACGATGCTATTGAGATACAAGTTAGATCACTACAATCGCTAGGTGTAGCCGCCGGAACGTATAGTAATTTACTTTGCCCTGTAATACTGCAAAAAATTCCCGATGAAATAAATTTGCAATATAATTGACAACGGAAATCCGAAGATCTTTTTGATATAAGTGATCTGATGGAATTTTTGAAAAAAGAAATTCATTGTCGTGAAACATCACTTTTGCTATCAAATCAACAGAGTAGTGGTTCGAAAAATATAAAACTAAAGCAAGCGAGTAATAATCGTTACAATCCTACTAATTTCAATAAACCAAGGAATTATAATCAGCCGAAAAAATATAACCCTACATCTTCTGCCTTCCTCGCAAATGCAGGAAATAAATGTATATTTTGCTCAGATAAATCCCTTTAGAGTTTAAATTGCCATTTAAATGTCACTGACAGAAAACGAGCCTTAATGACACAAGAGCGTTGCTGTGCTTGCTTGCTCGATGCCACTTAATTAAAAATTGTTGGGAAAAAAACAATGTATATCGAATTTGTAAATTACCTCATAATGTGTTAATCTGCGAGTCTTAAAACTTAAATCCCCCTCTTCTAATGATAAGAGTGATGATTCACTAACAGAAAATAGTCTGCTTTGTAAAGAAAAAAAAATAATGAATAGAAATTCGAATGCCGTCTTTTTGCAAACGTTTTCTGCTTTAGTTGAAATTAGGTCAAATGAGAGAAAGTTAATCAGATGTTTACTTGACGGGGGAGGGGGGGGGGAGGAGAACCAGAACATTCTTTAAGAAGGAAATAGCTGATTTATTGGATTTGAAGGTCATTAAAAGAGAATCTCTTATAATTTATCCCTTTGGAAATAAACAATCTGAAAAACAAATGTACGATATCGTAGAAGTGGTATTGAAAAGTATAATTAATCCTAATCAAAAAAAGAAAATAAATGCGGTTGTCATAAATTCTATTTTACATGCGGAGAAATAGAGGTACCTTCGAGTTGGATAAGGCATGTTGCGTTTGAAAGAGAAATTGAATTGGCTGACCTTGGTACTACGACAGAAGTGCATATTTTGATAGGCGCGGATTATATTTAGGACATTTTAAGTGAAACAAATATAAGATTCAGTAATAGATTGGTGGCGACAAATAGCATATTTGGCCATGTAATTCAGGGTAAGGAAAGGGAATCAAATTGTAAGGAAATTCATGTTAGCCATTTAACGGTCGCTGATGATGAACCGGATTATGGAAGAATTAAAGATTTGTGGGAGTTAGAAGCAATAGGAATAAATGTAAAGAATGATGTTTCACGTACAACGGAAGAAATTTTAGAACAATTTAGTCAGAATACAACGTATAATGATAAAAGATATGAAACGCGATTGCTCTTGAAGAATGATTTTTCGGAGTTAAATAGTAATTATGAAATCGCTAGGAAACGTTTATTCAGTTTAAACAATACATTTAAGAGAGATGAAAATTTATATTTGAGATACACAAATATCATTGAAAATCAGTTAAAAGATAATATAATCGAGGAAGTATTTGACTATTCTAATGAAAATAGACAAACTGGCTACTTTATACCCCATCACGGAGTGGCTAGAGAATTGAAAGAAACCATTAAATTTAGGGTGTGTTATGATGCGTCTTCTAAGGCGAAAGGGGAAATTTCCTTAAATGATTGTTTAGAAAGTGGCCCAAATTTGAATCCCGATTTGCTTAAAATTATATTAAAATTTAGGTATCACCCAATTGCATTTTGCGCTGATATTGAACGAGCCTTTTTGGAAATAGGTTTATCAGAGCAGGATCGAAAATTTTTGCTATTTTTGTGGGGAATAGAACAAGGGGCATATCTCAGTTTGGGTCGTAATGACATCAGAATCCTCCAATTCACCAGGGCTCCTTTTGGAGTAAAATGCAGCTTATTTATATTAGCTGCAAATCTTAGACTTCACCTATCAAAGTATAGACACAAATTTAAAAATGCTTGTGACTTCCTTCCTGAATGTTGACGATTTTATTAGTGGGTCTGAAACTATTGAATCTGCAGCATCGATTAGTAAAGATGCTATTTATATTTTACGTTAAGCATCCATGAATTTACGACAGTGGGTAACTAATTCCCCCACTTTACAAAATATGTGGGTAGGAGAGAACATTGACTGTAAACAAGCAACCAAGGAATCCGTAATCCCACTTAAAGTATTAGGAATAATTTGGGATAATGTGAATGATAACATTACCATCGCGACAGACCAATTTAAATTTATAAACGGAAATACTTCTTCGTAAAGGAATGTGCTAAAAGCCTGGGGCATGTTGTTTGATCATTTAGACATTCTTGCCCCATTTACTATTAGAATAATGTTGCTAATGCAACAACTTTGGGAAATAGGAATTTCCTGGGATGAACCTCTTCAACCAGAGTTTCATTTTGTATTCCAGAAACGGCTTGAGGAAGTCATGGAAACTCAAGCTATGATTATTCCTCCACAGTATTTCGGGGATCCTAAATTTGAAAACTTGGAACTGCACTTATTTTCTGACGCAAGCCCAAAGGCGTATGGTGCAGTTACATATTTCAGAATAAGATATCCTACAAAGGTTTCAACAAAATTTGTTATCGCCAAATCGCGCATAGCTCCATTGAAACCAATAACTTTGCCCAGGCTCGAGTTATTAGGCGCTTTGATCTCAGCCAGACTAGCACCTTATCTGAGGAACATTTTCCCCATTCTTAAGGAAAAGGACGTCTATCTGTGGTGTGATTCACAAATAGGCCTCTACTGAATAAAGGGGGCTTCTGAAAATTTGAAACAATTTGTAAAGAACCGAGTTACAGCGCCTAGAATACCTAGTGTGGAAATATGCTATCCAAGCAGTGCTAAAAATTTGTATCCCTTAAATGTGCGACGATACTGCTAAAATTTCAAGTGTCGATCGCAGCGACATCTGCAGGATTTTCGAATTACTAGTATTACATCGTGTAGACTAGCAATTTCTTGCAGTTGTAGAAAATATCCTGCAGATGTCGCTGCGACCTGCATATTGCAACAGTATCATTGCACATTTAAGGGATACAATATTTTAGCGCTTTTTTAAGTATTACAGGGATAGCCGATTTCCACACTATATATTCTAGGCGCTATAACCGAGTGCTAGAAATTAAAGAAAAAACTAACCCTTCCAACCGGCGTTTTTGCAGCAGGAAGGAAAATCCAGATGATAAATTGACTCGCGGCATGCGCTCGAACATTCTTATAATTGACGCAGTTTGGCTTTCGGGCCCAGCTTGGCTGCAAATGGCCGAATTGCCCTCTGATGAATCACAGATTAAATTTAATTCTGATGCCAAAATAAATGAACTAGAAAGAGAATTGAAGGACGTTCCTTCAAATTTCAAAGGAACCTAACGATCCCTTACTTGATCTTGATAAGTTTAGCAGCCTCAATAAAATGTTAAGTGTGACTGCTTATATTCTTCGTTTTACTAGAAATTGCAAAGTTAAATCTAATAGAATGTCAGGTCCCGTCTCTGCAGAGGAACTTGCAGATGCAGAAAAGCACTGGATTCGCTTTATCCAAAAAACGGAATTTGAAAAGGAATATTTTCAACTCCTCAAAAATTCAACGATAAGTTTCGATTCGAGACTTAATTGTCTTAATCCTATTTTTACACCTGACAAACTTATAATTTTGGGAGGACGTCTTCAACATTCTAACTTCCAATTTTCAGAAAGACACCCATTAATTATTCCAGGGGATTCAAAATTGACTGAATTACTCATAATGAGAGAGCACCAAAATTTGTGCCACGCTGGTGTATCGGACACTCTCACTCAACTTCGTGAAAAAATCTGGATTCTTAAGGGCAGAAAAACAGTGAAAACTTGCTTAAATAAGTGTCTAATCTGTAAGCGCTACAGGGTCAAACGAGGCAATCAGATGGTAGCTCCGTTGCTTGCGGACAGACTTTATTCTGAAAATGCTTTCGATAACATAGGAACCGATTTTGCAGGGCCTTTATACACAAAGGACAGTAAACAATGTTGCCGTTCCGGCTAATTCTCAAAACAGCTAATTAGCTAGTGCATGCTCTCTTTGAACTGTCTACTTTTGAACTGAAACGAATTAATCTTTTTGTTGATGTTAGAATTCTTTAGATGTAACCTGTCGAATGTCAGTTAATAGATTTTTATGTTCCGTTTTGTAATTAAATATTTGGTTTGTGCCTTAAAGAATGTTGATTATTCGTAGAAATAAGTTCCACTGAACCACCTACATGCTAGTGTTGATTTGAAATGATTGTTTAGATTAAGTAGAAAAGATTTGTGGTGCATCGCGCCGTCAAGTCTAGATGTGAAAAGATAACTGCGTAATATTTTTGTTTTGTTTCGATTTGGAACTGGTGAGTGCTGATTTTTGTTATTATATTTTATTTCTTGAAAATGAATGAAAATAAAGTACGAAAAATGCGTGATACGCATCGAGTTCGATTGAATAAATTGTTTGAAGAAATTGAGCAGTATTTAGCTAGTAATGAATATTCTTTAGAAAATTTACAAGAATTAGTCGATAAGTTAAACGTTAAATGTAAGACTATTAAGGATCATGATAACAACATTTTAAGCCTAATAAATGCGAAAAATGTCGAAAATGAAATATTGAATATTGATGAATATGACCAGAAAAAAATAAGTTACAGAAATAAATTAAACTTTAAAATTAAAAATTTATCTTCTAATGCAGATATTGCACATAGTAATATCATTGATTCAGTGCGAACATGTCATGCTGCTACTGAACTAAAAAGAGTAAAATTACCAAAGCTACAAATAAACTGATTTTTTGGGGAACATGACAAATTTTTAGAATTTTGGAACCAGTTTGAGTTAGCGATAGATAAAAATCCAAATCTAACAGAAATCGAAAAATTTACGTATTTGAAAAGTTTGGTTGCAGGAGCAGCTGCAAGCACGATTAATGGTTTTGGATTAACTAAAAATAATTATGCATCGGCCGTATCGCTTTTAAAGAAAGGTATGGTAGACATGACATGCTCGTACACGCTCACTTAAACAATTTATTAAATATGAAAGGTTTGAAAAGTTCTTCTGACACTGGTGGATTAAGAAATTTATACGATAAATGTCTAGTGCAAATTCGAAACTTAGAGTCGTTAGGTGTAAAACCTGATACATACAGTGGGTTACTTTGCCCAATTTTACTGAAGTTAATACCTTCAGATTTGACCTTGGAATTTAATAGAAATCTAAAAGACGAAGAAATGTGGGATATAGATAAACTTATGAATTTTCTGAAAAATGAAGTTGAAAGTAGAGAACGGGTATCAACTATCCATGACTTAGATGGTAAGAAATCATTTTCTAATGATAATAAATTTGAATATAGACCAAAATTTACAGATAAACAATTGAAATGTAAGCCGCAATATCAATTTAATACTAAAGGATATAAACAAAATAGTGTTCCAGCTACTGAATTAATGGCTTCAGTAAATAAGAAGTCGTGTTTATTTTGTAATAGTGTTGATCATAATAGTGAAGTGTGTAATTATTTAACCATAGATCAGAAGAAAGAAATACTAAAAAAGCAGGGAAGATGCTTTTTATGTTTACAGTGCAAACACAGAATTAAAGACTGCAAAAATACCAAAATGTGGGATATTTGCGGCAAGAAACATAATAGGGCTATTTGTTTTCAATTTGAAAATGATTCCAAAATAAACGTTGATAAAAGTGCAGTATCTATTTCCCATTGTGGTAACAATTCCACTAGTATTGTACAGAATGAAAACACGCATTACAACATATTTTTGCAGACTTGTTCTGTTATAATAAAAGATCCTAAAAATGATAATAATGAACCAGTTCGTGTCTTATTAGATAATGGTAGCATGAGAACATTTATAATTCGTGACATTTCACAAAAATTACAACTGCCGGTTATTAGAAAAGAAACCTTATCTGTTTATGCTTTTGGAGCCGAAAGGGCAATTGAGAAAACTTATAATGTAGTAAAGGTAAAACTTGTAAATAGAGAACATCCCTCTTTACACATTGAAGTTGAAGCTCTGGAAACAGATCAAATTTCCGCTGCTTGCTTACCCACTCCTGACAAATACATTAGGAAAACGTATAATAAATTAAAAGGTTTATAACTTGCTGATAGTTATGAATGTACTAGTAAACAAATTGCAGTTTTAATCGGCACTGATAATTATTATAATATTGTAACTGGCAGAATCAAAAGACTAAAGAATAATCTCGTAGCTACCGAAACACTTTTTGGCTGGTGCTCACAGGGTTATACGGGGTCAGCCAATGAATTTTTCAGTATGAAAATTATCGTTGAAGAAAAGGATATATCCGATCAGATCAGAAATTTTTGGCAATTGGAAAGTCTAGGAATTGAATCCGAAACTCAAGATGTTAGTAATGTGGACGATGACCTTATGGCTGATTTTCAGTCTAATATTGTTTTTAAGGATAACCGGTATGAAGTAAAATTTTCATGGAAAAAAAATTTGAAAATGTCTCTTAATAACAATCGCGAAGTCGCATACAGAAGATTTTTGAAATTGAGAACGAGCTTTAGAAATAACCCTTTGTTATTCTCAGAATATAAGGCTATTTTAGATAGTTATTTAGCAGACAAAATTATAGAACCTGTTGATAATACATCTGATGTAAACTCATTTTACTAACCCCATAGAGCAGTAATTCGTGAAGATAAGTCCACCACTAAAGTTTGCATTGTCTTTGACGGAAGTGCCCATGCTAAGGGTGAACTGTCACTTAATGATTGTTTATATACCGGACTTAATCTCATTCCCGAATTGTTCAGCCTTTTAATCAAATTCAGAAACTTTCCCATAGCAATTACTGCAGACATTCAACAAGCTTTTTTGCAGATCGAGATTGATGAACCAGATAGGGACTTCATCAGATTCTTTTGGGACGATGAACCATGGATTGATGATCCAGGTAAGGAATTTAAAATATTCAGACTAAAGAGAGTGCTCTTCGGTGTGAAATCGAGTCCCTTTCTTCTGGCTGCTACCATCAAGCATCATCTACAAGGGTATGTAGAAACATTTCCTGAATCTTTTGAAATTTTAAATTCATCGTTGTACGTTGACGATTTCATTACAAGTCTACCAAATCTTGATTACGCATTTAAAACTAGTAAGGAAGCCTATGAAATATTTCAAGAGGCTAATATGACTTTTAGAAAATGGAAAACCAACTCGCATGAACTGCGTGAGAAATGGAAAGAATATGGTTTACATATTGATGAAATTTCTGATAATTTAAATCTCACTAATCAGAATTTGATACCTTCCAAGGTTTTAGGGGTTGCTTGGAACCCAAATAGTGACATGTTTTCATTTACGACTCAAAATCTAGAAAATTTCCTTACGAATAAACTTAGTACTAAACGTTATTTATTGCAAACTGTTGGTCGAATTTTTGACCCAATTGGATTTATAAATCCTTATACTATTAGAATTAAATGTTTAATTCAAGAAATTTGGTGTTTAGCACTTGATTGGGATGAAAACCTACCCAAACATCTAGTCAATTTATGGAATAAATGGTTTGAAGAAATAAAAGAACTAAATTGTATTAGCATTCCCAGGTATTATTTGGCTGATATTGCCCTTGATGAAGTTGATTATTTTGAGTTACATAGTTTTTCAGATGCTTCAAAGAAGGCATATGGTACGGTAGCGTACCTTAGAGCAGTGTTAAAGAATAAGACTATTGTTACTAGTTTTGTGGCAGCAAAAAGTCGAGTTGCCCCTTTAAAAACTATCTCTATACCTCGTCTGGAACTTTTAGAAGCCCTTTTGTCTGCTAGACTTTGTAATAAAATTACTAAAGAATTAGATTTTCCTGCAACTTGCTACTTTTGGACCGATTCTACTATTACTTTCTTTTGGATTAGAGGTGAGCTAGAAAGATTTAAAATGTTTGACAGAAACCGAATAAAGGAAATCAGAAATCTTAGTAATCCATTAAATTGGTTCCACTGTCCTGGAAAAAAATAAACCTGCCGATCTAGTTACTAGGGGTTTGAAAGTTTCAGAGTTGAAAAATAACCATCTTTGGTGGGAAGGCCCCCAGTGGTTAAAGCAAGACAGATCTCTTTGGCCAAAATTGGATAATACATTCGATAAATTAGATATTTCTGAAGTTGAAGATAAGTTAGAACTAAAGAAAAACACTGTTGTAAAATCAACTATTGTAAATGAAAATCGGTTAAACATTGATTTGATTAATCGATATTCTTCTTTTATGAAGTTAATAAGAATTGCTGCATGGTATTTAAGATTTCTGAAAAACTGTAAATTGAAATCAGGAATTAGAAAATATGATTATTTAGATACTTCTGAGTTACAGAATGCGACCAAGAAGCTGATGAAGATTGTTCAAAATTCCGCATTCCAAACTGAAATTCGATGTTTAAAAAAAAACGTCCACTCCCAAATAACAGTAAGATTGTGAACTTAAATGTATTTCTAGATGCAGATGGACTGTTAAGAGTCGGTGGAAGACTGAAATTTTCTAATTTATCAGAATCGCAGAAACATCAAATACTTTTACCAAAGTCTCACTATTTTACTGAACTTTTAATTGATTATTACCATAAAAAATTCCTACATTCAGGTACTCAGACAACTCTATCTTTATTAAGGCAATTTTATTGGATACCATCTGTTCAAAGTCAAGTAAAGAAAATTATAAATAAGTGTGTGACTTGTCTTCGAACAAAACACCAATCTCTTCAACAATTGATGGGTGACTTGCCCCGTGATAGAATTGTACCATCTAGAACGTTTGAGGAAACAGGCGTTGATCTAGCAGGTCCTATTATAATCAAACCTAATTTAAAACGTTCAAAGATAATACTAAAATCATATATTGCTATATTCATTTGTTTTTCTACCAAAGCCGTTCATCTAGAAGTTGTTTCGGACTTGACCACAGAAGCATTTTTAGCCTGTTTGAGAAGATTCATTGCTCGAAGATCTAAACCCTGTGTCATATGGAGTGATAATGCTACAAATTTTAAGGGTACTTGTGCTCTTTTGAAATCCTTTTATCAGATCTGTTCTTCGGAAGAAATTCAGCGATTTAGTGCTGAAGAACGAATTCAATGGAATTTCATACCCTCTGCATCCCCACATTTCGGCGGATTATGGGAATCAAACATAAAAACCATGAAGCGAATCCTCTTGAAGATAACCAAATCCTCTATCTTAAATTCTGAAGAGCTGTCAACACTTGTGACGCAAATTGAAGCAGTTATGAATTCATGTCCGTTGACCCCCTTATCTGCAGATTTTAATGATATACAACCACTAACACCTGGACATTTCCTCATTGGAGACCCTCTTTTGAATGTTCCTGAAAATAATGCAATTTTAGACTCTTTACCTTTTTCTTCTAGGTGGACACTAGTTCAAAGATTAAAAATGCAATTTTGGCACCGCTGGAGCCGAGAATACTTAAATGAGCTGCAAGTCCGCAGTAAATGGAAAAAGTCCTCGCCAAATCTTAAAGTTGGACAGCTTGTGTTATTGAAGGAAGGAAATGATAAGTTTATCGACTGGAAACTAGCTAGGATTCTAAAAACTTATAAAGGTGATGATAGACATGTCCGTGTAATTGATCTCAAGACCTCCACAGGTATGTTACGTCGAAATATCACCAAAGTAGTACCTTTGCCATTTTATGATGATGTTGGACAACCGTCCAACGCCGGGCGGGATGTTCCGGCTAATTCTCAAAACAGCTTTTTAGCTAGCGCATGCTCTCTTTGAACTGTCTACTTTTGAACTGAAACGAATTTATCTTTTTGTTGATGTTAGAATTCTTTAGATGTAACCTGTCGAATGTCCGTTAATAGATTTTTATGTTCCGTTTTGTAATTAAATATTTGGTTTGTGCCTTAAAGAATGTTGATTATTCGTAGAAATAAGTTCCACTGAACCACCTACATGCTAGTGTTGATTTTAAATGATTGTTTAGATTAAGTAGAAAAGAAATTGATTAGTTGCATTATTTATATGTGTTGTTACTCGTGCCATTCATCTAGAAGTTGTATCCAGTCTCAGTACGGAACATTTTCTGTTAGCATTCAGACGGTTCATTTCCAGACGAGAAGTGTGCCAGACTGTATATTCAGACAGTGACCTAACGTTTAAGAATGCAGAGCGTGAACTTAAATACTTTATTCCAATATGACTAGTGAAACTGTACAAAATTATTTTGCCAAAAGGGGTATCGTCTGGAAATACATAGTGGAACGTGCAGCCTGGTGGGGTGGATACTGGGAGAGAATAGTTCGCATAACAAAGGGTGCCCTTAGAAAAGTATTGGGACGGGCGTTAGTTAGTTACGAAGAACTCGAAACAGATCTTCTTAAAATTGAAGCAATCATTAATTCACGGCCCCTTACTTATGTTTACAATGAACCTGGTGAGCCATTCCCGCTCACTCCTGTCAATTTCCTTACGGGAAAGTGGTTGACCTCTTTATCCCCCATGGCTGTCAAAGTTGATCAAACATTAAAAAGCAACAAAAAATTGCTGCTAAGACGTTATGTATATCGTTAAAATTTATTGAATAGGTTTTGGAATAGGTGGAGGGCAGAATATCTCCTCCAGCTTAAAAGTGTAAATCTCTCTAAACCTGTAAATGCTGTAAAATCTTTTAATGTAGATGATGTAAATTTAGTAGGAGAAGACCGTTTGCCCAGGCAGATGTGGAAGATGGCCAAGATTTTAGAACTCCACAAAGGTCGAGACGGACGCATACGTAGCGTCACTCTCAAGATTCCCACCGGTAAAATAAAACGAGCAGTCCCGATGATTTACCTGCTGGAGCTAGATGAGTAAACTGAACAATCATTGGTTTGGTGTTTGCTTATATACTTTATTGTCTTATTTTAATTTCTTAATTGTAGTATAAGTATTCATTTAGTGCTATTGTACTTGTGTAAAATTCTGTAATTGTGATTCTATATTTAATTGAGTTTAACCTAGTGTAATTTTTGTAGTATATATGTATTCATGATTAGTAATTATTTTGTAGATTTATATAATGAAAAAAACTTTTTCAGATTTGATGAATGTATTCATCGGGGCGGGAGGATGTTGCAACTCATTTGGGGAAAAGGGAATAATCCCTATGGGGATTTCGGTCTAATCGTCCCGTCCCGAGGGAAAACATTTAGAACGTAGATTGATTCCAGCGAAGGCTGACGTGCCACTGTTTTGATTTAATATGATCCGGCAAAAGGCCAAGTGTGTTACTAGTTATAATTAAGTTTGTGTTGTGTTTAAGTGTACTCTGTGTTTGTGTTAATAAACTGTAAAAGGTGTACAAGAGGACTTCCTTCATTGCATAGAATGATTCTAAAAATATTTAAATTCTGATCGATTGATGCCACGGTCATAACACGAGATACAGCTAGACCAGGCGGACAGACAGACATACAAACAAAAATCATAAAAACTTTTCAACTATATTGGAAAGTGTTAAAAAAGCAGAAATGTTTTTTTTCGTTCATTAATTAAAGGGACTATAGACGCTTATTTGAGCTAAAATCGTCCATCGTCGTCAAAATCGCCACCTGCGAACACATACTAAAGAGAAACCTTTTTCTTGTGAGGTGTGTAACAAAAAATTTTCACAAAAATCTAATTTAAATATCCATCTTCGTCAGCATACTAACGAGAAACCTTTCTCTTGCGAAGTGTGTAACAAAGGATTTTCCAAAAAATCTTATTTAAATGTCCACCGACAAATTTATACAAATGAGAAACCGTTCTCTTGTGAAGTGTGCAAAAAAGGATTTTCATAAAAAATCATTTACATTTCCACAGTCGTGTTCATACTAATGAGAAACCTTTTTCTTGTGAGGTGTGTAACAAAAGATTTACTCGAAAACCTCATTCAATTGTTCACTGGCGTGTTCATACTGAAGAGACACCTTTTATGTGTGAAGTATGTAACAAAGGATTTTCACAAAGATCACATTTAAATACTCACCAGCGTATTCATACTAAAGAGAAACGTTTCTCTTGTGAGGTGTGTAACCAAAAATTTTCCCTGAAATGTAATTTAAATGTCCACCAGCGTATTCATACTTAAGAGAACATTTTTTCTTTTAGGGTGTATATAAAGTTTTTTTCCATATGTCTTTAGTAAATATACCCATTTTATCAATTCTAAGGTGTCAGAATTCTTTTAAAGACGTTTAATTTTGTCTATCACGTTCACGTCTGGAGTTGGAAGGCTCGGAAGAAAACAAAATTTTTTTTTCAAAATCCTGCACACATTCTAGTAATGGGAAATATTAATAAAAAGAAAAGTGCTCAGTTAAACTGATGGCATTTGGCTCAGCTTCTATTCACACTAATTGTATATTATACTCTTATTTCAAAGAATAATGCTTCTCGAAATATAAGAAAATCGACAAAAAACATTTAGCTAAATTAAGGGGGGCGTATTAGCTCCCCCATTTTCCCCCTTTGTACTTACCAATGAACTTCCACATCTAATCAGAGAAACGCCTTATCAGAATAAAATGATATACCGAATTTGAAACAAATCGGATTATTCTGCTTAAGAAACTCATTTATCTAAATTAAGGGGAGGGTATACCCCCTGTTCACCCCCATTATACTTACCAATGAACATCCAAATATAATCAGGGAAATGGCTTATCAGAATAAACCGTTATACCATATTTGAAACAAATCGGATGAGAAACCCATTTGTCTAAATTATGGGGGGATTATCCCCGTTCCCCCCTCTATACTTAACTCATGAACCCCCAAAACTAATCAGGGAAGCGCCTTGTTAGAGTTAACCTATATCCAAAATTTGAAGCAAATCGGATATTTTAAGAGTTATCGCGTTACGTACATTCATACGTGCGTAGATATAGAATCTGCGGGAACATTAGCTCTCAGGCTTTAATAGCCTGTAACCTAAAAACAATCTTACCTACAGATTCACAAGACTCAGCAACTGGCAAACATATTTTTAAAATTAACAATTAAAAATATTTATTAATCTTAGCCACTGTAGCGAGAAAACATTTTTGTCATTTGGGCAGTTTTCTTATTTTTCTGTAATTTTATATTTTAAGTTTTTCTAGCTATGTAAATCATGTTTAATATGTCTACCGATATTCTGAAGTATTGCATAGTTTTTCAATTTAATCTAAGTATAGGTCATAGATTTTTAATTTGTGATTATTGTAAAAAAAACCTGAATGTTTTGATTTTTAACAAACCATGGTTTTTAGTAACCGTGACACTGATTCAAGTAATGGCAAATTTATTATTTGATCAGAATTTTTTGAATGAGTAAATGTAGATTTATTAATTTTGTAAGGTATGTTGCAATTATTTAGGATGAACTTCCTTGGCTGACATCTGTTGTCAACGTTTTTTATAAATAACTATTTAAATGGGACTTATTTATCTCATATCTAAAGGAAGCTTGATTTAAGGATTACCAAACTCTTTTAGGTTATTTTCTGATTATTGTGAACAGGGAAATAATGGAATATTAGATCAACTAATGTTTAATTTTCAATATTAACCGTTTTAAATAGAATATTTTATATTAGTCAAAAACACTTTTTTAAACATCTTTGTTTCTCAAAAATACAATGCTTATTGATGAAAGTTTCAGTTAGGAGAAAATTGACAAGTTGATAAATACAGGGTCTTTCCAGAAGGTACTGGGACTGATTCCATAAAATTTGTTTATTTGAAGATATTTTTTTACAGGCACCTACTTTTCTTCAAAATAGCCTGCTCCTGCATTAAGGGGGCTGGTCACTTAGCTTCCGATTTCTCCTAACAAATGTAAAGTCTATGGGCATTGGATGCACTCTTATTTTTAAAATATCTCCTCGGGAAACTAAAATTTTTAACTTCTAATTTTTTGTGTACACTTCCTAAAAGATGTCTCTCTTTTTCTTATTTATCAAAATATTTCTAAAGTAAAAACTTCATTTTATAGGAAGCGTTAAAATCTTACTCTCAGTTCGCCCGCTTTTAACACATAAAGTATTAAATTCAGCATAGATTTTTAAAATATTTTGAAAACTAACAAAAAAAGGAGACATCTTTTAAGAAGAGCACACAGAAATAAAGATGTTAAAAATATGAATTTCCCGAGAAGATATTTTAAATAGACGAATGCATCAAAAGTCCATAGACTTAACATTACGGAGGAGAGTTCCGAAGCTGAGTGACCAGCCCCCTTAATACACTGTTGCCAACGACTCTGCCATCCATTTATGCCCTCCTGGAAGTCTTCAACAGGAATGCGGTACAGAACGCGCGCTGCGTTTTTCTGCAAGTTTTCCAGATTGTCAAAACTATGACCTTTTAAGCGGACCGTGGACTTTTTTTATCTGAGCGGAAATCGACCCGAAAATCGAAAATTATTTTTGTGCATATTATTATTCTTCAGTTTGTTCTGAGGCATTTGCGAAAAACTGCAGGCAGATGCGATTATTTTTCGCTAAGTTACAAGCGTTTGAATTTTGTACACAAACAATTTTTCGGTCCTTTAATATACTTTAAGGGGCCGCTGCACTGAAACTCCCAGAACTCAAACTCCCATGTTAACCTATGAGAAAACTTTCAAGCGTGATTACTCATTACCTAATCTAATTATTAAAATACCGTTTATACCTTCAAAAAGAAGACGTCAGATGTAGATGATTTGCGTTTTTAAAAATTGTCTACGTAAATTTTAAGTATTTTTAAGAAGATGATAAAATTGAATCAAATGGAAATTTCAAAGTTTATAGGGATTTTTTATGTACTTAAAATTTACGGAGATAATTTTTAAAAACGCACATCATCGGAATCTAATGTCTACTTTCTGATGGTGAAAACGGTATATTAATAATTATATTAGGTAACGAGTCATCGCGATTGAAAGTTTTCCCATAGGCTAACATGGGATTTCGCGATAGGGGAGTTTGAGTAAAGCGGAGCCTTAAATCTATTTTTCTCAAAACTGATTTTTCAACGTTTTTAGATTTTAAAAATGTTTATGTGTCATAATATTTCATCAAAATGCATGAAATTAATAAAGACAAATCCTGATATTGTTTACAAAGAAACTGTGCATGCATTTTAAAATTCGACTTTATTAAGATAATTAAATTTGATTTTTAGCTCATTAAAAAGCAAATTTTTGATGAAAATCGATATCTAATTCTTTAAAAAATCTCTAAAAAATTATGTATTCAGGGAATTAAAAATCGATGCACAGATTTGTTTATAATAGAGTTTTAAGTGATTAAAATGCCAAATTGAGAAAATATCTAAAAAGTTAAGCCGCATGGAATTTTAATTAGAAATTTCGTTTTAAAATTTGAGTTAAAAAAATCTTAAAATTATAATAAGATTGGAAATTTCTTTTAAGGTTGTTTATATACTTATGGTGAAATGCATATATTTCCACAAAATTTTATATCTCTATGATGAAAATTAAAAAAAATAATTTTTAATATCCACCGTCTAGTTAAGCTGGATTTTAGCCGAAGGACTAGAAAAAGTCCGGTGGTGACAGATCGGGACTGTACGGTGGTTGGGGCAACGTTGCGACGCTGTGTTTTGTCAAGAACTGAGTCACTTTAAAGGATGTGACGGAACCAGCTTAGCACAAACTTTCACAGCGCGCTGATTGTCATCGACGTCTTGACTTCCGTCTTTCAAGGCTTTTTGCCACCTAAACACACGAGTCTTAGACAAAGAATCCTTCCCTTACTCTTCTTGTAACATGGTAAGCTTCTCAGTAGGCGATTTGTTTAGCTTTACACAAAACTTTATGACGTATCGCTGCTCGACAAACCGCTACATTCTGAAAACACGAAATCCTCTACATTTTACGCCACTTTCAAACACGTGTCTGCTTCACGAGTGATCCGTGCGCAGCAAAGGCTCAAGGCCAACTAACCTCCGGAAGATTCTTTAGCTGACAGCCCCCGCTGCATGTACTACCAGTAAACGCCGCCCCTTTTGGTTTCTGTTTGGTATGAAAAATTCAGTCTCATTACTTCCTGGACAGACAGTTACTTCATTTAAAACTCTGCTATAAAAATGCAACCAACTTTTTGTTAGATGTAAATTATTGCAGTTTCTTTTCCTATTAACAATTAAGTATCTTTAACTTTTGCCGCTGATGTAGCATATTTGTACAATTTTGTTGCTATTTCCATTTAAGGTTCTTCCACCAAATAATCCGAGTTTGAAAAGGCATGAAAAATAAT
This sequence comes from Maratus speciosus, assembly GCA_963932465.1. NCBI lineage: Eukaryota > Metazoa > Arthropoda > Arachnida > Araneae > Salticidae > Maratus > Maratus speciosus. Next base: position 55,319 of record CAWVRF010000425.1, read on the forward strand.
TGAAGTTCAAAATTTTGATTAATTAAAGTTGAATGTAAAATATATAATTGATTATTAAGAGAATTTATTAATAATTTTTATTGCACGAATTTTTGCGTTGCTAACTAATAACGCAAAGCCAACAGAGTGTAAAAGTTTCCATGTCAGGACCAGTGATGGGCATGAGCGCATTCACTGAACGAAAGTTCACGAACTTTGCTCATTTTCTGTGAACTTTGAGTTAAACTTGATTCAATTTTTGATAAACGAACGTGAGCCGAACGAAAGTTCAAAAAATCCGTGAGTTTAAACGAAATTTCTAACTCAAACTCAATTTTTTTTCATAATTTATTTTAAAAATTTCCAGCCGTTAAGAACACATTTTTCCCATTCAAATGCTATTCAGAGGTCTACACAGACTCGAGACGGGTCGAGTCTGATCATCAGTTTTTGTTTTTCTGCGTCGTGCCTGGGCCGTCATAGGTTTTTCGATATAGAATTTTTCAGATTTATAAGTCTCCAAGCCATGTAAATGGATTAATTGTATTAATAATAATCAGATATATTTACATACAAATAGCGATTCATTAAAAAATCAATATAGTTTACAATAGGATAGATAAAAAGAAATCTAGGAGAAACAGTATTTTGGAACGGAGGTCCCTGTACTATGCAGTCTATGACAGTTTTATATAAAATGAACAATATAAACATGGAAAATGGACTGTAAGAGTTTTTTTTTTTTTTTTTTTTTTTTTTTTTGTCAGAACTTCTCGCACTAGAGAAAAGTTTAAACATATCGACGTAAAAATAAATATCTGTATCGAAAAATTAACACTATACAGGCTGCTGATACATTTTATGCGTTATTTATAAAAACTATCATTATGAAATTCTAAATTCTTCCCAGAAAGTTTGAATAGAACTTTTTGATTATTATAAATATAAATATTTCGTGAATAAAATGAAAGAAAATTAGTATTAAAAATTTTATGGAGCTAACTCGAAATTTTTGTGTAAGAAATCCGCCAGCTTTAGCAACACTATTTTTCACCTGTATAATGGTTAAAAAGGCTAGCGGAGACTTCTATTTAGAAAACAATTTTCAATTTTTTAACACAATTATATATTTGCATTGTACTGCTTTTACCGCTGAATACTGGACATCTTACAATCTATACACACGTAATATGTCTACCTGTGCAGAAACTATCACAAACATTATATATGAGTTTTGTGTATGTCGAAAAGGAATGTTAATGATATTTTTTATATAAAGAAAAAATGGTTGTTAACTGTACCGTAAAGAAAGAACAATCTATGATTTCATTTCTTATATACATTTTATTTCTCAAACACTAAATTGAATATATACTCAATTTTCTTCTGGAACATAATTCTGCTCAAACTTTTTGAAGATCTCAAAAACCCGTTTAGCAAACAATTTAAATTTGACCGATAAGAATTATTGTAAAGTGAGCCCAATCCACAGTCACTCTATTCAACAATCCCGAGGTTTCTGCTATTCATAAGTTTTACTATATTTGAATATTAAAAAAATAGATATGACCGTTTTTTATATAAAGGATAAAATTTGTATTAGACATATACAGTAAAATCTGTCTAAGGCGGAATCGATTGGGACATAGAAAATTTTCCGCCGTAGACAATATTCCGCCTTATGCATATCAGTGAAAAAAAAAAAAAAGAAAAAAAAAAGAAAAGAAAGACTGTTGCGTATTTTTTACGTTTGTAATCTTCAGAACCGTTCTTAACGTGAAATATTATTTAGTATAAATATTTTTGGAGTTCGAATCTCAGCAAAACTATTGCTTCCCAACAAACAAATGGTCTATTATTTTCACACCATAATAATGCATACATATTTTTTTTTTTTTTTTTTTTTTTGAGATAAATAAAAAAAAAAAAAAAACATGATTTTGCACATGTATTTATTTATTTAATTTTTTATATATATAGAGAGAGTTTTATGTATGAGATTTTGCATTTTATGAATTTAATGAAAAGTATAAAAGTAAAAAATGTACAGATTTTTATTTGTTCAATCGGCATTTTCTTTTTATTTACAATTGTTTACAGTTTTTCACACAAATAAACTCCTAATTTTCTCAGCGAAATGGATTAAAATACGGTATATAAAATTAAACTATACTATTCTAAATTATTTTTCTTTTCGACTATCCTAATAATTTGAAAAAAATTATGGTTTTTAAAACTTTGTTTTTTAAATTTTAAATGTATGACTTTTTTTAAATCTCGTAGTCTTGTATTTTCAGTTAGAATATAGGTCTGTAATTTTTTTAAATTTTTATTATAAGGGTAATAAAAAAAAAACGCATATTTTAAATGTAACACTGTAAAAAAAAAAACAGAAATCTGTGTTAAAAATTGTAAATAAAAAGAAAATGTTGTCGGCTAAACAAATGGAAACTGCATATTTTCTTTTGCTTTTTATTAAATCCGCAAAAATGCAAAATTTCATAAAAATTCTTTCGCTGTAAAAAAATGAATGAGCAAAAATCTGTTTTTATTAATATTTGTATTTTATATGTATTTGATCTATTAATCAGTTTTAAATTTTCGTTTACTGAATGTTTTTTATTTTAAAAAAATCCTTTTTTCCGTCATGGAAAAATTTGTTTACCGCGGGACCTTAAAATCGTTTCCGTTTCCGCGTTATTCAGATTCCGGCTTATGGAGCACGTATTAGTGTTATTTTCTATGGATTCGCCGGGACTTCAAAATATTTCCGCAGTAGACAGATTTCCGGCTTACACAGAGTCCGCCTTAGACAGATTTTACTGTAATTATAGATTATTTTCCATGATTGCATTAAAACATGATTTACTTTCCTTTCATTTCGGGTTCTGTTCGTGTTGCGGGTTGAAGTATTTCGGGTTCAAATCAAGTGCGAATTGAAATACAGTCAAACCTCTATTTAACGAAGTCGCTAAATCCCGGAAAAAAGTTCGTTATATGGAAAATTCGTTAAATAGAGATTCACCTTTTAAAATACTTTAAACTACATAAAACAGATTTTAAATTCATAAACACTAAATATTTTTACTAAAAGTAATTAATCACATTTTTTTAGATAAATTATGTTGATTTGTTTTATTTATTTTACCCACCAATATCCATCATCAATTCATTTTTTCTATGTGTTTAAATCTTTGAAATCTGCAAGGAAAACAAAATATTGTCCGGGAATAAACTGTATTTACTGTTTAAAGTAAATAGTTTTACATTAAAATTAACGAATTTTAATGACCGTATCGTATTTATTATTATTATAACAAATAATTTTAACCATACATTAACATATGCGTCCTTAAACTTAGTTTCTGAAAAACTCTGTTAATTTTGTCTGAGTTTTTTCTTTAACCCCTTGAGGGGCAAGCGAAAATGTCTCTAAATATTGAATTCTCACCGGAATAATTGAAAACATTTATTTTTAAATAAGGAAAAGCAATTTTTCAACGATTTTCCACCAAAGTTAAAAATATAAAATTTAGTTAGTTTGTGGTGAGAATCTTGTTTAAATTAGGTGGGATATATTTTATCCCACCGTCCCTCAAGGGCAGGGTTGCCACGCTACAGGGAATTTCCTGACCAGAAAATTCTTCGGCACCAGTACTTCCTTAAAGAGAATCGCTCTTTAAATAAGGCGAAATTTCGCGCGGTTAATCTAGATATATTTTTCTATAAAAAAAACAGTGATATATTGACTGGAAAATTACCTGAAGCGTGGCAACCCTGAAGGGGTTAAAAAGTGCTTTCTCTCATAATACGTCTCGCATCTTTGCAATGCACCAAAAACCCCTTCATGCGGATTTTTCTTCTTACTAAAATCCGCGTCAGATTGTTTCAAACGATTTTAGCATTTCATCATATGAAGTTTTGTTAATTCCTGCATCATGATCATTTCCATCATCATTATATTCGTCTTCATCGCAATTCATTGCTGTATTGTTTTTATTTTTCACACTCTCGAAAATAACCAATTCGGATAGTGTTGCCGGGATCTCAATTTCAGAATTAAGTGAAATATAAGCATCAATCAGCACATCATGGTTAATTTCTTCTTTTTTTCTCATTTGTATCCACATTTTTTTAAGTTACTCTAAGGGATTATCGTCTTCGTCCTCCGTACTTACCGAATTCTCACTGCTGACAAAGAAGGTGCCTGGTAAAACTAGTTCAAGGCCTTTGAACATCATAAAATGTGTTTAAAGAAAGAATAAGTTTGAAATGTCAGAAATATTTTGAGAAATGAGGAGAAAAAAAAATTTCGATCACAAGAAAAAGTTCGTTAAATAGAGAATGCACTTCGCTATTTGGAGGCTATTTTACGAAGAAATTCGCAAAATGTTCTTGGTTCCAAGGAAAAGTTCTCAAAATAGAGAAATTTGCAAAATAGAGGTTCGTTAAATAGAGGTCCGACTGTATGTTGTGCTGCGGGTCGTCGAAAATTTTTTTGTCGGGTTGTGAGAATTTTTTTTCGAATTCAGGTACGGTTCATGATTGACTTCAAATGGAATTTTCGCGTTCGGGCCGGGTGCAACCCGATCTTACTTGGCCTCCTGAAGTGAATATTTAAACTAAATGTCGAATGGTAATACATAATTTTGAATATATGAATATGAATAACATTTCATATTCATATATTTTTCATATATAATAATATTTTGTCTTACCATTTTGAAATGCACGAACTCAAATAAATAAATAAAATTTGTCTTTTGGGGGGATTAAGGATAGACTGAGAAGCAGAGATATCATGACAATTTTTTTTTACTATTCTTTCTCTTTGTGTTTAATTATTTTAAGATATTTAAGGTGAATAAAGTTACCCCCCTTTTTTTCAAAATTAGTGACAAATAAAATGTAATTAAATTTCAAAATGCCGGCATGATCCCTCCGAGACGGTGTTTGTACATATAAAATACTACTTATTTGTACACATAAAATAATCAATGAAAACTAAAAATATAATTCTAATTATTACACTACAGTCGCAGAAAATTCCCCCAAGTGACTGCGACAGATATTTCAAAGGCAAAAAATAATCTGCAGGTAAAATATTTTACAATTGAAGGGTTAATTAATCAAACAATCACTTACCTGTGATGTCTTTATGCATTTTATGCATTTTATTCATTTTTATTAATAATAATCTTAAGTTTTTGTATTAAGTACTAATAGAAAGCGAAATAAAGGTTCGATGGAAAGATAAATCCGCAAAATAGAAAAGAAAATCTGCGACGCCCATCTCCCTTCTTGAACTTTCTGCTACCGGGTATTACACCATCGCCATTTTGTATGAATGAAAAATTATGAAAACAAAATGATAAAAATAAATTCTTAATACCATTGAGCGTTTGAAAATATATCTCTTGTCTCGTTAGATTTAAATTTTACCTTTTCTTTCTTTTTATATACAATTATTTCATTAAAAAATATAAATAGAAGTCTCTGCGGGCGGAAATAAATTTTCAAGCCGAGTGCGATCAGTAGATAATTTTTATTTTAGGTCGGTATAAAAGTTCAAAGTTCGGCCAGAACTGCTCTGAGCCGAGCTTGGTCCGTTCAAAAAATTTATTGACCCAATCGGGTTTAAAAACTAAAAATTCCGCCCAGCCTGCTCAGAAAATTAATCAGCTCGGCTCGGCCCGACCAAGCTGAGCATAGATTTTTTACGCCTATAAGGTTAAAGTTGTCTTGTACGAGAAGTTCTAACAAAAAATTTATATTTTATCGTTTTATTTCATGTTTATATTCTTCATTTTTAAAAAAGAGTTAAAAAAGTTTATTAAATGCATCGGATTATATGTAAATGTCACAGTTATCATTAATATAAATCCACCTTCTATGGCTTGGAGATTTAAAAAATTTTAAAATTCTGTACTATAAAATCTTTTAAAACGGAATTGCATAGGAAAAAAGAAAAATCCGTTATGGGCAGGCTCCCCCATGAACAGGTTCATCGTCTGTTGTAAATGCATTATATTATTTTTGCAAGTACTGTTATTCTCAATTTACATAGATCAACATTTTTTCCCCTTAAACATGAGATTCCGTCCAGGTTCTTTTTCCGCAGATTTTACCATACTTTAATTTTATTGCCTAGAAATGCATCTACCCATCTTAAAAAATAATAAAAACAAATTATATCAATTTTAATTAGGGAATAACAGCGATTTAAAAATACATGCATTTTTTGAAGAAAAAAAAAAAAAAGTTGTGCCGGTCCAAATTTTACAGATATTTTTACGGAGCAGGCCAGATTCGTACAGGTCCAATGATTTTCATATGAATTGGGTTGGAAGCGGAACTGAAAATTTCGGCCTGTTCAGCTCTCAAGAAGAATGCAGTCCAACCCCGACTTGGACCGGAAAATAAATGTAGTCCCGGCCCGAACCTCTAGAAAATAGAAAACCCCAAACCAAGCTCGGGCTGAGTGTCGAGAAGGAAAATTAGACCGGGCCCATGAAGACCCTTACATCGAATAACCAAAAGATTAGTTCACAAAATTTTGTAAATTTAGACGATAAAGTTCTAATATATTAAAAAAAACAAAAAAAAATGAGTTTTTAGTGAATTTTGTTCTCTTTCATAAGTAAGTTTGAGTTGAACGAGTTCGTTTAAAAAATTTTGAATTTGAGCGTGAACTTGACTCAGTTTTGAGAAATTGAGTTTGAGTTTGAATTAGTTCTTTTTTTTTTTGTGAACGTGCCCAACACTGGTCAGGACTCTAACTTAGGTTACCGACACAATGTACCAATGATTTACCAAATGAGCTACTCGGACAATACCAAGCATGGCACCCTTCACTCTTATGTTGGCAAGGCTGCATCTGCAGCATAAGATAGAACATCTTCACGAACCATAAACCTGTGGCAAGCATGAGACGAAAATCTCTGGTGCATTCCATATTTTGCACCAAATGCAGTATCCCAAAAGTATAACAGTGAGGTGTGTCAGGCTGGGTATTGTCCGAGTAGCTCTGTTGGTAGAGCATTGGTGTGTTATCCGTATGACTCGGGTTCCAGTCCTGACTTGGACTGGACATGTTTCCTCTCTGTGTTGGTTTTATGCCTAGTTAGTAGTGCAAAAATCCATGGAATTAAACATTCATATTTCAGCCGCATTTCGTTGCTACAAATTATATTTATTAATATATTATTCTTAGCAATGATAATTATTATTAAATGTAAGTATTGAGTTAAATGTTTACATAATTTAAAAAATATATATTGTTTGTGAATTTTTATTCACAGAAATGTAATTAGTTCAGAATAAAAGACATTTATAAAGACATGCGAAATTATTGTTCATTTGAGAATGATGTATTTTTTTCTTCTACACTGAGCAGGTAATATTCTTTCCCCTTTTTTGCGTTTATGAATAATTATTTTTAAAAAGCCTCTCCAGCCTGTGCAAGGAGAAAAAGGTAGATTTCATATTCCTTATTTCTAAATATCGAGCTTATTTTACTTCAACATACAAAGCTAAAATTAGTGGAACTTGATTATTGAAGATACCATACCAGTTTTCATCAATCCTGAATTTAAATGTGAATTTCGCAAAAATAGTCAGCTCTATCCACGTTGGCTTCATTTAGAGATATTTATGTTTGGTTGCCAATGTTGGCGATTATCTTGAAGTGCCCGTCATTTTAA
>CAWVRF010000427.1:0-60000 GCA_963932465.1 Maratus speciosus
CTTCCCTTCTTATCAGCTAGACGTTCTTTGAGTAAATTACCGGTACCACGTGACTTTTTTCAGCCTCGAACCCATATTTGGAATATCCTCCATTGTGACCAACGACATACAAGGCCAGTCCATGACGTTTAAACATCACAGGAAGTGGGTTGGCTTTATTGAACACATAAATCAGACTTGTGTGCTTGACCCCAAGGCCCGCTTATAAGTCATCGTCGACATACAGGGACGAGATAGCACAGTGAAATTTACAACACAGAGAATTTTTACATCCGGGAGCTTCACAAAGAGTGTGCAACGGAGCCAGCGGGAGTCAAACCCGCACGCCTCCAACTCTCTCCAGCGATTAGCAGCGTGGTGTCTTATCCACTAGGCCACGGAGGCACCCAGGAAGTGGGTCATCTTTACAGGGCGATTGGCACAAAATGAAATGTATAAGGAATAGGTTACACATGTTGCCAAAAATATTTAAGTAAATAATCTCTATGAATATACACCATGGAGAAAAAATATATATAGTGTAAGCAGGTCGAAATAGTAAAATATTTATTTATTTATTGATTGATTGAACACATACATCTGACTTGTGTGCTTGACATCAGGAGTCCGCTTATAAGTCATCCTCAATATACAGGGACGAGATAGCACAAATTTACAACACCAGAGAATTACAACCCGGAGCTCCACAAAGAGTGTGCAACGGAGCCAGCAGGAGTCGAACCCACAGTCGACCTACGCTCTCAAGCGATTAGCAGTGTAATGCCTTAACCACTCAACCACGGAATAGTAAAATTACAGTATTTATACTAATATATCAGATTTAGTGCTGCCCTTTATCTTTAAGTAATACATTTAAAGATTACTACACAAGAATGTATTTTTAAGAGAAAACATGGAGGTGAATAAAAACTAATTATTAAATATTAATAACTAGTAATGGTTTAAGCTTTAAAACAGTAACTGTATTTAGTTAATAACTGAGGAATTAAATATATGTACATATATACATACCAATATATGAAATTAAATAAGTAAATAATTTAATAAATAATAATAATTAAAAGTGAATTAAGCATAAATCAGGTTAATTTATTAAGTTACTATAATAGATGAATTAAAATTATGCATATACAGGGTGTTTCACAAAGGACCGCTAAATTTAAAAATCAATAACTCGGAAACGATGGTAGATAGAAACATGAAACCAGTGGTATGTTTAATAAAAAAATCGTAAGAATCTTATACATAAATCTCAAAATTTAGTTCAAAATAGCCCCGATAGATGGCGCTGAGGCGTTAAGAATCCTTGGGTGTGTTCTAGATGAACGCACGCAGCGCGCGCGAGTTCAGGTGAGAGGAACATGGAGTGGGTCTTTATCGTAGATGCAATAAATGCTCAGTACGTTCAGGAAAGGATCTTGGATTTGATTAATTATTGTACTAATTATAAAGATAATCTGTTGCAAATGAAAGGTGAGCTAGACAGGTGAATGGACAGAGCATTGAACTCGAGACTACGGGTTATGAGTTCGAATCCTCCGCGCCCCAAATTGTGTTTATGATTTTTTCAATTTATTGGTTGCTTTATATTTTTCATAATAAATAAGATTTTTTTGATAAAGATACATTTTTATGTTAATAATACAGAAGCAAATGGGAATTTTTATCGAGACTAGGATGCAGATCATATTTTTTAAAATTTGTAAACATTCTTGAAAATTTATAAACATTTTAATCATAATTTATTCACTACAAAACTAGACGACAAACCCCATATATTTTATCTCTTCTAGAAAATATGCGTTCAGATATTTTTAGTTAAAATAATGTACATCTATTACATTTTATTTTTATAATATTTTCCATGTTGATTTTAACACCGTAAAATATGATCTGCATCCTAGTCTCGATAAAAACTCACATGTGCTTCTGTATTGTTAACATAAAAATTTGTCTTTATCAAAAATATCTTATTTATTATGAAAAATATAAAGCAACCAATAAATTGAAAAAAATCATAAACACAATTTGGAGCGCGGAGGATTTGAACCCATAACCCCTAGTTTAGAGTTCAATGCTCTGTCCATTCAGCTATCTAACTCACGTTTCATTTGCAACAGATTATCTTTATCATTAGCACAATAATTAATCAAATCCAAGATCCTTTCCTGAACGTACTGAACATATAATCCATCTACGATAAAGACCCACTCCATGTTCCTGTCTCCTGAGCTCGCGCGCGCGTCGCACGTTCATCTTGAACACGCCCAATGATTCTTAACGCTCTCAGCGCCATCTATCGGGGCTATTTTGAACTAAATTTTGAGATTTATGTACTTGCGATTTTTTTATTAAACATACCACTATTTTCCTGTTTCTATCTATCACCGTTTCCGAGTTATTGATTTTTAAAGTTAGGGGTCCTTTGTGAAACTCCCTGTACATACTAATACATAAAATTAAGTAAGTAAATAAGTAAAATTATGATATTGATTATTCATTAAATATTGATTCATTATAAATAAAAGTACAATATTATAGAAGATCAATATATTTGAATCTCTGTCATAACAGTGAATAATCACTTAAATAAATAAAAATATAGTATATACACATGTAAAATAGCGACTTATAGGCAGTAACATTAGATTCCTCGAGAGAATTTTAACTGAAAACAGACTTGATGAGCATAGAGTGCCTTTATACACAACAGAATGGCGACATAATACAGGCCATAATTCTGGATTGAAATTTTTGTCCAAACTATGTCGACCCACGTTCCAGTACTCTGCGAAACTCGCCTGGACTGGACTAGAATGCCTCTATATGTGAGTGTTGACCACTGAGCCATAGTCTGGAAACTGGCTATTCCAGTAATGCTTTAAAATGTGCTAAAAATTTGAATCCCATAAATGTTCAACGATGCTTTCGACATCATCGAAGAAAAATGGCGATCGCAGCGACATCTGCTATCTCTTCACCGGCCGAAGTGCTTTTTCAATTGAATGTTTATGCCTGAAATACCTGAATCGCCATTTAAAATTTCAACATTTATGAGATTAAATTTCTTAGCACATTTTGGTTGTTCGATTACCACATTATATTTTCTAGGCACTATAACTGAGTCCCAAAATTGAACGGAGCATTAACACCCTATTTTGTTACACTAGCGCCCGTATTCACCAAAACTGGTTTAAACCTCGGATCACGGAACTCCCAGGTCAGAGTTAACGCGGCGTTAACTCTGGGTTAAAAAATTTCGTATTCACCAACCTCGGATTAGCCGACCCGAGTGTTAACCCAACAAATTTGTAACAAGCGTTCTGATTGGTCGAAAAGAGGGTACGTAGCGCAGAAATGTAAACAAGAGTTATGTGTTATTGATTTTGCTTGTTGATCGTCGATATATAGACATATTGTTTAAAGTAAGTAATTATACATTTTTATTTGCTTTTTGATAATTTCATCACAAGTTGTATAATGATTACGATGTCCTCAGATTAGATTTATCATAGATGTTTTCCCGGTCTTTTTTATGTACTTATTATTATTTTCAAACATAGTTTCAGTTACCCAACATAAAATTCAAACACATTGGGTGCGTTCACGGACCGCACTCTGGGTTCCCCAGGTTTCCCCGTGGTGAACCCGAAGCGTTCAGAGCCGGCATCACGTGACTTTTTCCGAGTTTCCCGCAGCGTTCAGAGCCGGAGATTGCCCAGATTTCGGGGAACCCACATTACCTGAAAAATTTTGTTGGGTAAAGTGATCACGTGGTTGGGAAATCTGATTTGTTTACCATTTTATAGCTTAACTGTGACTGTTAATCGGAATCACTGCTTTGATCAGTTTTATCGCACATTGTTTCTGCTTTTTCATATTACAAAAATAATAATTTGACATGCAATAATTTTAACACATAATAATTTGAACGTACCATATTTTCCATCGAATGAATGAATCTCCGATTCATCCTACTGGCTAGCAAAACCTGTGATACATATTTGTTGCGATAGTATTCCACATAAAAATTAACTTGCACTGTTAAAAATATCGTGAAAAATTACCTCTGTTTTTAAAGACTCTCTATTTTCTGACCAATGAGAACGCGACATTAATACCTATGAAGCGTTCTCATTGGTCAAAAAATAGATAGCCTTTAAAAACACAAGTAATTTTTCACGATATTTTTAACAGTGTGGAACAGTTTACCATCTAAAAAAAGTGATAATTGAATCTATTTGCACTGTCGAAAGTGCAGCTGCCGCCATGTTTGTAAATGTAAATAAAAAAATCCCGCAACTTTACCCGAAAGCGTTCAGAGCCGTTTTTACCCAACCTTACACCGAGAAACCAGTATGATGTCATTCCCCAATTTTCCTAGTTACCCGTGCTTCGGTCTCTGAACGCGCTCATTGCAGCATCGGTGTGTGTTATTTCTGTTGGGATTCTCTATTTTAAAATTTTTTCAGGCTATAAATAATAAGCATTTACAAATTTATAAGTATTATTCTTCTGTATGTATTTTTTTTTTTTTCAATAAGTGATTAAACTTTATTGAATATTACTTTGGATTATTCACGTTAAAAAAAAAAAAATCTTAATATGTATTGTTATCCCTAACATTGATGAATCAAATTCCTATAAAATTATGGGATAAAGAAATAGTGACTGACTATATGTATGCTCACCCATCTTAATTTAGGTAAACAATAACTTTGAATCAGTTTATTGATAGCTGAGTCAAAGAATTTCTTGAAAAAGTGTATTTTATTCAGGTATGAAAATATTCTACTGCATTTTAGAGAGGATTTTATTTTGATAAATATTAAGAAGCAATTTAGTCCCTTTTCAACACCCCCTTCCCCCCCCTTCAAAAAAAAGGGGGAATAATAACAAAAACAATTTAATTTTGTAAATTGATACAAGGTTCTGCTGTGTAATTTTTATTACCCCCCCCCCCCCCCTCAACGTATGAGCTTGGTTACAATTAACCTGATTATTTTCAAGATTTGTGACAGCAATAATACAATTCACCTTCAAATGTAATCGAAAAAAAAATAAAGAGGCCACTTTTTGGCAGTTTTTAAGTGTGATTTTAAAACTATTTTTACGATGCACAAGGAAAGTGTTTTTGATTCATGCATTGATATTTTAACATTTTTTGAGTTATCAAAAATAGTCCTTTATGAAATTTTACTTTAGAGAAAAGTAATAAGATATTATTTTGATGTTGATATTTTCAGTATATGTATATAAACTTTTATAAAATATTGCATATTTTCTTTTACAGAGGCAGTTTTTCAACTGGAGATTTTTATTCGTTGAATGGGTATTGCTAGCTGTGTATTTGTTGTTTTGAATCGTACACATAGGCAATATTCTTTCAAATACTGCTGATAATGAGCGTGGTTGACAACACTGCGATTGGATGGTGTTGACGGTGTGCGCATTGCTCAAGATATTGCACATTAGATATGACAACAGACCATGACAGATACTTGACTACTCCCTCTTAGCTCTAAAGGTGTATCAAAACTAGTACTATGCCAATTACTGAGGTAATCAATAACATTATTTTTGTATGTTTTCTTTCAACTTGAATAAATTTCAACTCATTTATCATATAATATGATTGTGCAGTATTTTTATGCAAATATATTTTTATTTCAGAATTTTTCATTTTAAAGCTTTTTAATATTTATCTTTCAAAAGGTACAATAAGATTTTTTAAAATTCTAATTCGATAGGAACCTTTCATTTGAGTTATGAAAAACTGACATTGCAGTGACAAATTTTATGCTTGCCAAGTATGGTCGCTGGCAAAGGGGAGTGCAGTTCTGTCCCTCCATGAATTTTAAATTTTCATCAATTAAACTTTTCTCATCTCTGATGATTTAAAAAATAATTATAATATTTAATCTTCCCAAAAGCCTTAAAATAATTAAACCTCAAGAAAAAAAATGGAGAAGGGAGGGGCATTTTGCCCTACAAAATCTTGTGTACAACATTCTTTTTTTTATGTTAATGTATAATGATATCTCAGCGAATAATTATTGTTTTCCAGTTTAATTTGATTAAGTCATGATCCAGCTTACATTTTTTTTTTTTTTAATACATGAACTAACATAAAGCAGCATTTTGATTGGATGAGATTTCCTGTCTATAATCAAATGTTGAAATGTCTGACAAAATGTTCAATTAATGGGCATTTTGGGTAATAAATATGATTCCAGAATGAATAATTTTGTTATCTGAAGTATCATTGCAATTAAACATTATCTTAAATAGTGTGTTTAAGGGGACATCTCCCCATAATAATAACACAGGCCTGCGAAATTGAAGTTTTTGAAAAATACAAGAGAAGTTTTTGCTGATTTTTATGTTATTTGGTAGGCTGATTTCGAAAATGACCTCCATTTTCCCCCATCACATCAGAATTTTTTGTAACATCGATATCGATATTTTTGCTAAAATGAAAAGGACAATTTTGCATGTGCTATCTGGCAACAGTGATTTTATCCATGTAAATCTATGTAAAAAAAAAATCGATTCTCGGTGAGGCAAATTGATTTTTCAGTAATCGATTATTTAATTATAGGTTTAAAAGGTTTAAAACATCTGGGTCTATTGGAATGTTGTGTCGTGTTGGGAAAATCAATTCGTATCGGAAAATTCTATCATTTAATTATTAGACGTTGATTCCAATATCTAATGTCTTATAATTACCTGGCAGAATTTACCGGTACGAATTAATATTTCCAACACGACAAACTTTCCAATCGACCCAATATTTTTCAAGAAAATGTGACGTGATACAATTTTTTCATTCTTTGTTTTTTAATTAGCACCAAAAAATACATAAAGTTCAGCCATCAATACCCTTGTATTTTTTTCATCGCAGGCCTGTGTAATTAAAAAATAGTTCCTTACTATTTTAAGTGCCCCTTATCCCCCTCCCCCCCCCCAAAAAGGAAAAGATTAATATTCCCTCATTGTTAACCTGCTATATTGCTTTTTATGTTGATATGTTTACAAATTGTTGTATTAGTATGCAATTACAACAAAAAATTCTTAGTTTAGCATATTTAATGTCTGTATTCTCTATATCTTCCTAAATATAGGATAATTTTTCAGAAAATTCAAATTTGGACAGCAAACTTTTGTTCAACTTGTGAAAAATTGGCAATGATTTGCCAAATTTTAAGCTCAAGTAATGATGGTCACTGGCAGGGGACCTTTTCCCCCTCCCTTGCTTTTAACACTTATCTAAAAAATTTTACATTTGATGATTTAAAATATGAGTATAAAATTGGTACTACTTAGTTATTCTGTTGACCAATTTCGTTAAACTACTCGCCAAATTACACAAATTCACATAATTTTTATTTTAAATAACGAAAGAACAAACCGAAACTAACCTTAAAAACTAACTAAGCCGAAACTAACCTTTTTAGCACCGGGGCAAACATGGATTTTGCCCCCCCCCCCCTTCTTCCGCAAAGTATATTTACAAAGAGAAATTTACTCACTTTTTTAATAGCCGACTTTTTTTTTAATTTAAAATATGTAATACTGAATAGGGATTGACCGAATACTGAATAGTCGATTTGATATTCGGTGATTCGGCATTGTAAACCGAATAATTGCGGATAAGTATTTTCTTAGAAGTAGAAGAATTCTCTTTTACTTAGAAGTAGAATAGGCTAAATGATGAGTTTTAATATTATGTGCATGAGTTCAGAGTTCAGCTGCACTGCAAAAAAAAAAAAAAAAACAAGACAAAGCCATTTTTAATTAAAAAAAAAAAAAAATTCCTAAAATAGTCTACATAAGCGTGAAATCGGAACAACTGTCTACGATAGATAAAAAAAAAAAATAAGGAAGATGGGTATCTTTCCCTTATCATTTAATTTTAATTATTTCTACATTAGTTTTCTTAATTTTGAATTTATTTAATGTGTATTTTAATATATATTTCAAATAAGTATATCAAAGTTCATCTCTGTATATCTAAGGTGTATATTAAAAAAATACACAAGTAAAATTATACTCCTATGCCTATCCTTTTAGCTTTTATAACCATTAAATTAAAATCACTCAGATTTGTTATCTTCATCACCATAATGTTAAAATATTAACCTTTAACTGATGTCACAGAAATTGCCACATAACTAGTGTGAAGCTGTCTGTGAGACCGCTCCGTCGAAAGATGAATAAAAGGCACGATTAACTCATAGGATTGTGTTTTTGTACTAAACTTTTTGAACAGGACTTTTATAATTACAATTCACCCATTCAAAAGTCTCTGGTGATAGTACTTAAGTTCCAAACGGAAGAAAATTTCGGTAGTGTTTGTAGTTAAACTGAAAATTGCAAGTTAAACTATAAAAATTGAAAAAAGCCGCGGTCTGAGAGACCGGTAACATTAGTTAGAGGTTAATCGAAATATAAATATGTATCAATAATTTGAGAGAAAGTAGTTAAATGTACAAATTGATATACCTTTTGTATTTGAGAACATTCCTATTCAATTCAATATGTTTATAATTAGACTTATACAGTCAGTAAATCAGCTTAATGACAACATTTTTCTTTTTATTTGAACGAACTTTTGTTTTTCTGACAATCCTTATCCTTATTAATAGACTGTACAGTTTAATAGTTTCATAGGTTAATTTAGGTAATGACTAGTGATAAAATAACAAAAAATAGGTGATGAGTTAATGAATTGGTTAGTGGAAAGAAGTCATTAAATTTTTTGTGTAATTACCCTTAACAATACAAATGTAACTGAATTAAATTATTAAGATTTTAATTAAGTTTATAAAAAAAGTTAATATATGCAAAAATATGTATTGAAAATTTATTCGGTACACACTTTGACCGAAACTTCGGTATACAGCAAAATTGCTGCTTCGGTCAATCCCTAATAATGAACTACGTAATCTGCTTTGTCAAATATTGATTCATCAAAATCTTGCAAACGAAATCAAAAAGAATCGAAAAACAATTCCGCTTTATACAGTATCCTTATACCATATTATCCTTAGATTTTTCTATGCTTTGGCATACCTCAGACAGGACGATTTTAACAATACTGCGCTAAATATAGATATGAGAAATATCGCCACACAAAATCTTCATTTGGCGCTCCTTGGTTCTGGCGCCTTGGGTGCAAGACCTTGTCCTGAAGAGATTTTTGTCTGATAGAAAATTCTACATTATATACTTAAATAATAGCAATTTTATTATCAAGTGTTTTTAATCACTTTCTTTTATTGTAAGAGATCAATTGTTAGCCATAATGCAAGGCATAGAAATTTTCTAGCCCATTTTCATTTGGTTATTTCTAATACCCAGAAAAGTTTTCAGCCTTGACTGATATATACTTCTTGCATCCATGTACTGGTGCCCGGGACGCCATGCCATCTCTGTCCCCTCCTTAGTTTCGGCCCTCTGGGATTGGAGGGGGAATCTGTGGTGTAATAAGACTAAAAATATGATTTCAGAGTTGGGACAGTTTTACCCTCTAAATTCTAGCCAGTCAGCTTACCCGATTCAGTAGACAAGGATACATGATTATACAAAATTCAGGGTAATTTTTTTTACTAATGACTGATTGACAAATTTCACTGTAATTTTCAACTGCCGATTGGCAAAATTTTCACCAACCTGTGCTTTCTCTAAGCTCGATTGACGAACCTCGTGATTTTTTAGAACCAGAATAACTAAGTCATAATGAAGGGAACGAATATTTTTTTTCCAACTGGATTAAATCATATTCAAGGCTGGAGTAGCACAGTTGAAGTTTATTCCAACAGAGTGAAAAATGTCCAGACCAGGGATCGAACCTGGATACGTGGCCAAATATCCAGGTTCGATCCCTGGTCTGGACATTTTTCACTCTGTTGGAATAAACTTCAACTGTGCTACTCCAGCCTTGAATACAGAATAACTAACTTCGCGATTTTTTCGCACCTGATCAACAACCTCACAATTTTTCCGAGCCCCATCGCCGAAACTCGGAAATTTTCCGAGCTCGATTGATGTACTTTGAGATTTTTTGGTGCATGAACAACGAACCTTGCACTTTTTTCCTGCAACCTATTGCCAAAAATTGATTATTTTCAGTTATTAATTGGCAAAAGTTAATTGTGTCATAAGTTAAACCCATCGCGGGCCACAGGTTGTGCATCTCCCATTTGACGAAATTCACTGCGCTTATGAAAATCGCATTTTGTCGCGACCATTTGCTGTTCACATTTTCTTGTGGCAGTTTGTTCTTGTTTTTTCCACAACCCTTTGAAAAAGGTTTTTTCTAGGACTGTACTGAGTACTCAGTACTTACTCGGTACTCTACAATCTGCATACTAAACCAATTTACCGAGTACAATACCGAGTAGTTGTAAGAATTTCATTTTTTAAGCTTTATTATCATTATTGAAGACAAAAGGAATTGATAACTGATCTGTAAAAGTTATTTGAATATAAATGTATAAGATATGTAATTATTCATAAAACTATTTACTTAGCATATAAAAATGTCAAAAAAATATAGAAAAGTTAAGAAAAACCAATGAAGTTCAAAATTTAGTTTTAATATACAAATAAAAATGGGTAATTTTTAAAACTAAGAAAAAACTATGATTTTGGATACAGAAACATTTTGTAAAAAAAATTAATAATTAAATTTGTTATATCATAAATTATGATAATATATTTAAATTTATATATGAAATATATTTAAATTTGCAGAGTTTCACCCAGGCAGTTTCAGGAAGGTGCTGCACCCTGCCTCCCCTTTGGTTTACAAAATAGCACCCTTCTTGCCTCTCCATTAAAAAAAAAGGGCCTTTTTTCTTTTTTGCATTAAAAAATTTACTTACATAGTAAAATCTGACTCAATGTTGTTTTAAAAAGAGATACAGTAGCCTCCCTCTTAACCGGCCTCCTCTTAACCGGAAATCCGCTTTAACCGGACGATTTTTTCCCGGGATGACGGCCTCGGGAACTCAGCTTACGCTTTTGAGTTGAAGTGGAATCCCGAGTGGAGGGAGGCAAAATTCAGAAATGAGAACGTTGGTTCTAAATGTATACACGTTGAATTCAGGGTGCGGCCCGGGAAGGGGGCATCCCTCCCCCCTCCCAGAAACAATGAGATGTACCCCCGGAAGATTTGAGATTTTGTGTTTTTAATAGTCAAAAGTGCACTCCCCCACCCCCCTGGAACTCTATAATGTCTGATCTATTTGCAAACTGTTTTGTACAAAAATTTAAAAAGCTTGAGGGATGCGAACAGATCACCGTAGAAAATGTATAAGAGTTATTTGAGTCTGATAAAGATCTCAAGCATGAAACATTATTTGACGAGGATATAATTAGAACTGTAACTGATGTTGTTCGATACGAAGACGATCATTATGATGATCCAGTTGAAGTTGACACAGCTAAATTTCCACATACGGAAGGGATAAAAGCATTGGAGTTGGCGCTACGCTATGTTAAGCAGCGGCTAACAGCTTACTCGGTTAAACTTATGATGCTAAAGAAATGGAGAGATTATGCTGCAAATTGTTTGCCATCTTGCCTTCAACAGAAGAAGATCACTGATTTTTTTATGGTTGATTAACTTAAATATACATAATGTAGAATAATTTCAACTTCTTATAAAGGTGTGTGACACGATTTTCAACAATTTAATTTGCGTTAAATATTTTGCATTATTTGTTATCAGTGATAATTTTTCTGTCAATTCAGTTAAGTATAAATGGTATTCATTTCAGAAAATATGTACTTTTTTAAAACTACACAAATTGAAAAAACTTAATGCATCTCACGGGTTTAATTAATTAAATTATACAGATACTTCTTTACTTCTCCACTTTAACCGGTTTTTCTCTTAACCGGCTAACCCTCGGTCCCGTTTAGGCCGGTTAAGCGGGAGGCTACTGTATCTAAGTTTTAAATATTAAAAGTGACTTTAACCACTTCACCGGCGACAGGTATGGAGAAACAATGCTTTTATCCCCGACTCAGGGCAGCCAGTGAAGTGGTTAAAAATCAAAAAAGTGGCTTTAAGAATCCAAAACATGCCCTTAAGAATAAAAAAAGTGCCCTTTTCTCATCGGCAGCACCCTGCCCTTTTTTAAATCAAGGGGAAACCCGGTAATCCCACTTGGGCAAGCCCTGCCAATAACATACAACAATAATTGATTACAGCATTTGCAATTGTTTGTAACTTAGGTAAAGTGGCCCATGAGGGGTTAACTTGTGGCCTGAGAATTTCGTTGATTAATAACTGAAAAAAAAATCCCAATTTTTCAATAGATCGCAGAAAAAAATTGTGAGGTTCGTTATTTTGGCGCTTAAAAACCTCGAGTTTTATTGGTCAAACTCAAAAAAAAAAAAAAAAAAAAAAAAAAAATGTAATGCAGCATAGCCTGTCTTTTTCGTTAGCCCCAGCCGCACATATAGTAGATAGATATGAAATGGCTACATTCTATATGCAATTATTTTAAGTGGGAGTAAATAATTCTATTTTTGAGTAAACCCTTTATGCACTCGCAGTTAAATAGTATTTTAAAGTACCATTGAAGTAAATTTAAGCTAAAATGTACTTACTCAGTCTATAAATAATGCTATATTTCTTTACACATAAAATACTCTGCTCAATAAAATTTAGAAAGCGTAGAGAAAACGGTTAAAGCTAAAAAATTTTTTTTAAAGGTGATACATTTTCTAAATCATTTACATAAGTATGTGTTTAAGTATTTATTAAGTTTACATGAAACATTTTCAACTGTAAAAAATTTATTTACAGAGTGGATCATAATACATGTAATTTGATGCATTGTTTTTATAAGAATTGTGATATGTGCGTATGGTGTAAGTCCTGATTTTATTGTAGATGATACCAGACGTACAGCATGTTTGTCTTATTTTATTCATATTTGAACTGTTACTATCCATTTTCTAGTGAGGTTCCAACTTTTGACAGGTGAACAGATCAGATACAAACAAAACAGGACATACACCCTGTATGCATCATATGTCCTGAATGTTATGGGTTAATCTGATTATAAATTACCAGTATACCTACAGATATTAAAGAACAAAGCATTTTTCGAATTTTTAAATCTTACAAGAAATCATTTACAGTTAATTGAAAATAAGCTAAAACAGTGAAAATGGACACACACACACACACACATATATATATATATATACACACACACACACACACAGAGTACCGCGTATATGGTCACCCCGCTTATAAGGTCACTTTTTGCAAGTCAATTCTTAGCTTTTTTATTTTGTGGTCACGTGATGCTTTTCATCTTTAATAGCTTTTGTAGAAAATGGACAGACATTCTGAAAGAGGAAAATCTTTGCGTCAAGTCGATCTAATCTTCCAATTTTCTTTCCATTGCTGAATCTCCTTTTGTGAATAACTGCAAACGATTGGAGAAGAATGTTTGTCAATAGCGTTTCCTGGACAAGTTTTGAAGGAAGGAAAATCAAGCATCTAAACTCAGCTTTAGACATTGTGATAATATTGCGTACCACTTGACTTCGCTGAGTGTATACACACTGTGGAAAAGAAGGCACAGCTGACCGAATAATATCTATTCTTGCGGGTTGCAGCCAAGGGGATTCCAAAAGATGAAGCAGTCATAAATGACGTCACTTGATGCCGTTCATACCGCCCTCTTGCGCCCGTCATATTTAACCGAGTCTTGCATTGGGGACTGCTGATTTGACTGCTGACGGTCAGTCAAATATGGCAGACGCGGGAGAGGACGAAAGAACTCATTTTCCGCGTCAAAGCATTCCATAGTAGAAGATTGATATGGCTACTCCTGTCGCAGGAGATAAGAGAAACTTTCTATGGCTCTTTAAATTTCTCCATCATCGCAGACAACTATATTGGTCATTGTATAATTCGCAATTTAAATTAGATTGAATTGAATTCGTTTTATTGCTTCCAAACTGCACTAGTATTGCACAACCCTTAGATCAAGGAATTATTCAAAATTTTAAAATAAATATACGAAAGCTGCTTCTAAAATACTTCCTTGCTGCAATTGATCAAAAAGATAACTTTTACGTGTCTGTGTTAGATGTCATGTATTAAGTAGCCTAGAGTTGGAATATGGTATCAAAGAAAACCATTGAAAATTGCTTTTGACATGATTGGCTTCCAGAATGTGAAGAATTATCGGTCGAAGACGACAACAATGAAATGATGCTGTGCTCCTACTTGCACAAAAGTTACGGAATGCCGGCTGCACAATACAAGACGAACTGACATGTGCAGTTATTGACAATGAGGTCGCTACTACTGGTGAAGCTTCCATACCGTAAATTATTTCGGAAGTTTTAAATAAAACACTGATGGAAGCTATGATAAAGAGAGTGAGTCTGAAGCTGAACTGAGAACGCAAGCGGAAGCTCTCAAAACACTAAATATCCTCAGATATTTTTTAACACGTCATTCACCGATGACTTACGGTCTAAAATATGTCATAAAACCAAAAATATATATATTGTTTTAAGTAATTACTTTAAATTTATTTAAAATTTACTTGCCTTTTATTTATTACAGGATTATACTTTTTTAAAAATTACTTAAAACATTGCAAATTTTTCAGCTTCAGTATCAGTCACCGTGCACTCAATGTGCTAACCAATTCCGTTGGTACAGGGGAATATTTTAAATACGTTTGTCAATTAGAAAACTAATTTTAACAATCATGATAATAAACAAATCTGCATAAAAGATTATTTTAAATAAAAAATAAAGCTTTACTATATATTATGCTCAACAATTCTAAAATTTAAGTGTAAAGAAATTCTTGTTTATACTTCTTCTCTTATAAATTATATTTTCATATTTTTTTTTGTACACTAGGGGGCTCTGCCCCCTTAGGGCTACGCTCGCCAACCCCCGTTCAGGCATACCAAAATCCAAAAAGCACGCCAATTTGATCGGCTTTAAAAATATTGAATTAAAATAATTAAAAAAAAAAAATTAGCGATCTCTCTGTAAACAGGTTTCCATTCGTTTTCCTTGGATTGGGGATTTTTAAGGCCAAATCTGCTGCTGTTAAGAGATACAATGGCTGTTTTCGTATTTAATTAAAAAAATTAGTTAAACATTTGAAAATAAGCTAATGTAAAATGGATTAAGTAAACAGTGTTATTGTCTCCCGGTATTTTTTAACAGCGCTAGAAGATAGTTCTTTTAAATAATTCATTTTAAATGTATCGTTTCAAATCTGACGTAATTTACACCAAAGTTTTATTTCTCTTATTGATATTCACGTGAAAATACTTTTGTTGTTAGAAGGAAATATTATTTGCGCTGTCTTCGAATTCACGATAATAGTTGAAAAGATTATCTCAAAATATCTCGCGCAAATATATTTTTCATTTTAAATAGTTTTGCTATATTTTTGGCCATTTTAAATATGACGCAATTTCCTCAAATTACAAGTTTTAACGCATAATGATTTTTTTTTTATTTTAAGATTTTGTTTCTGTTTTAAAATTCAAGTGTAAAAATGGTTTGGCACAGATGTCATATACATATTGGCGCAAATTTTTTCTGACGCCAATTTCATATACGCAACGGGTACTTAACTGGTGCTAAAGTGTCGTTATTTTGCTTGATATGGTAACCCGGATGTTGTTGTTGTTTATACTATTGATGTTTTCGCCAAATTGGCGTCGGAAAAAAATTGCGTCAATATGGGCGTGTATGACATCTATGCCTATGGTTCTTATGACGTAATTTTCCTGCTTTTAACATGTAATCATTTAATTCTAATTTTAAAGTTTTTTTTTCTGTTTGTAATAGTCACTTGTAAATAAATTTTTAATTTGAAGTAAACATTGTTTGCGCTGTTTATACAACTGGCAACAGTTTAAATTAGTAACATATTCTAAAATTTGTAAAAATTATCTCTCAAAATGCTGAAAATTTGAATTCAAAATTGAAATAAAACCTCAAAAAATCAGTCAAATAAGAAAAATAAATACAATCTGTACATCGAGAACTTATAACGTATAAAATGATCTAAAAATGATTAAATTCTCATGTATAGTTTTTGCTCCAATAAAACATTTAAATGGAACGATTTTGTCCAACTTTAGCATTAAATATCTCTTAAAATAATTCTTCGATTTGAAAACTGTCTGCATCAGCGTGTTTATCAAACATTTCTCTATAATACCATCGATTTTCATATTTTTGTATGCAACAGTTTTTTTAATATTAACGATGAAAGGCCATGCTTAAGCATTCAAATTGGATGCCAATCTACCCGGAATAACTACGCAGATTTTCATTGGTCCATTTCCAAATCAAAACTTTTTTTTATATATAGAAGGATTATTTTACTAATACAACTAACACAATAATATTTTGTTAAAGTAAAATTCCTGTTTACACCGCATATAAGGTCACCCCGCTTATATGGTCATAATTTTCAGGACCGCATGGGTGACCATATATCCGATACCGATTGTATATATTATGCGTGTGTGTGTGTGAAATAACATATGGTGAAATATAGAAAGTGAAAGATAAGAATTTAATTGTAAAAAGAGTGGTTATGCATTGTAATAATCATCAAAGAATCAATTTGAACATCAGAAAATACCCATCCGAAATGGTGAATTAATTTCTTTATAAATGTAGTGCAGCTTTAGGGATCGATCCAGGCAAAATTTGGGGCCTATTTAGGGCCACTTCACAAAAATAAATTTATTAAAATGGACCCTTTCACAAAAATGAACTTAATAAAACAGGCCCCTTCACAAAATTCCTTTTTATAAAATAGGCTCTCTTCGTAAAATTCTTTTTCATAAAAAGTGTTTTAAAATGCGTAATTTGTAAATAAACGATTTAAAAACAAAAACTTTAGCAAGGGGATATCAAGAAGTTTTTGTTAATAAGTTTTTGGTTCGAATTTGAGTAATTGGACTTCAAGTAACGTTACAAAATGTTTAATAAAATTCACAAAAAGTAACTTCTACTTTTCGCAAAATGAGCCCCAAGAATAAAAACTGCATCAACTCTTGAGCTTGGTCATTAATTTTAAGTCATTTTTCCCCCCAAAATTAATTTGTATATAATGGTGTGAACTCTAATCCTCATATGTGAGAGTATGAGTTATTGTAAGTCATCTTTTAAGATTTTTTTTTGTCTGTTATATTGCATGCAAGATTTCTTATATGACAAAAGGTTACTGTAAAATAAAATTAAAAGTATAACTGTGGTAATTGTGTATCATATATCTTTTTACATCTTTTAACTTTATCAGTGTCTTTTATTACAAACTTTCGTATTTTCCTTTTTCAGAATCTTTGCCAATATTAATCCGGATAAAGGTAGCAAAGCACCTAGGATGAAAGGGAAAAGAAATAATATGGTTGCCAAGCCAATTATAAATCTTGTGAATGGACTTACAGACTTTAAAAGTCATTTCAATTTGTAATGCAACAATCAATAAATTTTTTTGTTTTATTTAGTGTTTTCTTTACAGCTAATTTTATATTTATCTCATATTTTCAATGTAGTTTGATCTCACCAGGGTAATTATGATTATGATCTTGTTTCCCACTAATGCCACTGTTGGGAAGTAAAGAAATTACAGTGAATTTATCAAGATATTTGTCCTCTTGTACGGTGATACAAGAAGTCTAAATTTTGTTATTTGAAATAGTTGCATTTTCATTTGTATATTAATTTGTACACATTCAGCTGTTATGGTTTTATTATAAGCACTTGTCTTAATGTATAACTAAGCAATCTAGAGTTTTCATGAATTTAAGATGTACCAAATGAAAATGTAATATTGCATTTAAGAAACATGGTCTTCAGTAAAAATTCTTTTGTGTGTGGGTGAATATTTAAGATAGAACAATTTTAAAATTCTTTGTTTACAGTTTTAAAGATTTAGAAAATTTTCACTATTTGATAATAAAGTCTGCATTTACCAGGGTTCTTCAAGTGTCAAATTGAAAACCGGGCAGTTTTAGCAGCAGAGAAATAGTGTCATACTGATATTTCTTCACATGAATTGGCTGTCTGTATCTGATATTGATTCTAAAGTTGCAAATAGCAGTGATACAAATAATAGTGAAATTTTAAAATAAAATTAAAATGCTTTACTTTATATATATTTACATATTAACTTTCTGATAATGGGAATTTCAACGTGAAGCTATCAATATGCAAAGATAAAATTAGTTCAGAATGGACTATAATAAAGAAATGCTGCTTTTTAAAGTGAAACAAAAAAAATTTAATAAAATTTGCTTTCATTTAATTAAAAGAATTAAAGGATTTGGAGCTATTATACTTTTAAGGTAGTTCTTCATATCCATAAATGTCGACGGAATGTTTTGACTCATTTAAAATTAACAGAAATCAAAATGAGTTTATTATTATTATTATTATTAAGTAAATGTTTTTGGCATACCTTATATAACGTGAAGTTTTTCAAGGATTCACTAAAAATACCTCCTTGCTAAACTAAAAATACACTTGCCGTGTAAGAAAATATACTCTCTTGTAGGAAGTAAAATACATTTCTCTACTGAATATGTAACATAAATCTGGATAACTGCATACCTTCTGTAGTTATTGCAGCATATTCTTATTGGTGTATATGTCGGAATCATTCAATTTGGCAAGGTTAGATATGGTCAAAATGTTTAATATACTTATTTTGTTTCTGTTATGGAGAAATTTGAAAAAAAAAAAAAAAGACAGAAACTTATACAATCAGATTTCATATTTAAAAATTAGAAAATGTATTAAATATAAAAGCGATAATTTTTCAAGCTAGGGTTTTTTTAACACGTTGACGGACACTTGCGTCTACAGCCGTCAAAGCGAAGTTCACTTAATTCCTAAATTGGCACCAGTATTTTAAAATTAAATTTTGCATTATTTAATGTACGTGAAGTTAAGCTTTTACTTATTTTCATATTTTTTCATGTAAATCCTGGTGTCAATCAATCATTATGCCACATAGTGAACTTCGCTTTGACGGCTATAGATGCAAGTGTCCGTCAATGTGTTAAAGGACAAATGTGCAAACAGCTTATTCATTATTAGAACAATTAGGCTATCCCCCCCCCCCGCCTCTTTTCTTCATAATGAATTCTGTTTATGTAAGTAAATGCAAAGTGAATTGTAGACAGTTAATCAAAATACTTTAAATTATTTACACTAAAACTACTTTTATATGCAATTGAAATGTAAAGTTTTAATAATTTTTCAAAATATTTCTCTAAATATGAAAATAAATTAAAATCGTTGGTTATTTTATTACATTTGTAGCACATGTGTGAAAACATTTTTATTTTTTAAATATATTTATATACACATAAATAAACAAAGAAAATGGCAACAATTTACATATTTAACTCTTTCGGGACACATAATTGCATTTCTGCAGTGTTGAATTCACAACAAAATCACCATGGGCAACATAATTTGTGACAATGGAAAACAGTTGATATGGATCTTTTTTCCCGAATCTAAATATTGCAAATTATATTGCCAAAAATAAGTAAAATAATTAGTTCTTGAGTAAATACTATGTACATAAATATCAGCTGCAATGTTGGTGACATCTCTATTTTACCTCTGATGTTAAACCAATGAATGTGTAATGTATACATTTTAATAAAATTAGTATTTTCAACTTTTTTTTTCTCTGCACTTTTTCTTGAATAGCTTTTTTCTTGTTGTCTAAAAATTTCTAATATATAATTTTATTTGAGTATTTCTTTGATTTGATATACATGCAATTATAATTTTAGAAATATTTTGACAAACATTCTTTACACAGAAAAAATTGGTTACAAATAGCTGTTTACTGACATAAATGCGAATCTATTATGTGCCAATAGGTTTCGATCAGTAAGGAGAAATTTGAAAATGTCAGTTTGTAAAGGTTGAAATAACCATGCTTAAATCTAAAATTTGTTTCAGGAATTCAAAATTTCATTCTGAAAATCAATATTTTTCTCAAAAACGGAGCGTTTCAGTCTCAAAAACGGAGCTTTTAAGTCAGAAACGGAGCATTTCAGTCTCAAAAACGGAGCATTTCAGTCTCAAAAACGGAGCATTTCAGTCTACAAAACGGAACTTTGCAGTCTACAAAACGGAGCATTTCAGTCTCCAAAACGGAACTTTGCAGTCTACAAAACGGAACTTTGCAGTCTCCAAAACGGAACTTTGCCGTCTCCAAAACGGAACTTTTCCGTCTCTAAAATGGAACTTTTCCGTCTCCAAAATGGAACTTTTCCGTCTACAAAACGGAACTTTTCAGTCTACAAAACGGAAAAGTCATGTAACTTATTTTCTGTGATTTAACGGAAAAGATACGGCAACTCTGCAGCCAGTACCTTTTCCGTTTTTTTACTGGAGTTTGTTTTTACAGTGTACATTATTTCAACAATCAAACCATTGTTAGAAAATCCGTTAAATTGAGATACCGAATATAAAACACGAAATATTTAAGAATTAAATTCCGGTGCACGGCTGAAAATTAATTTCCTAACAAAAATGCACATTTCCAAAAGAATGACGTAATAATTTTTCGATTTTAAAAGGGTTCGTCTGTGTGAATTAATAGAAATTTAAAATAAAGTGAAACCGATTATGTTGTTTCAACAATCAAACCATCGTTAGAAAATCTCTTAAACTTTGATACCGAATATAAAGCTCGCAATATTTATGAATTAAATTCCGGTGCACAGCTGAAAATTAATTTCCTAATAAAAAATCATATTTCCAAGTGAATGACGAGCCCCACCAGTGGCTCTGAGGTTCACCTCTCGAATCTGTCAGACGGGATGTGCTAGGTTCTAGACCAATCGCGCCCGTCGACCTAATCGTTCGGAGTTTTTGTGGTTTTCCATGCGTAAAAACGGGTTAGGTTCCCTTAGAAAGACACCCACCAAGGGCACTCCTCCCTTGGGCCTATATCCCTAGTGTGGATAATCGACCGTCAAAAATAAACCAACCAACCAAGTGAATGACGTAAAAAGGTTTCGGTTATAAAAGGGTTCGACTATGTGAATTTTTAGAAATGTAAATTAATGTGAAACCGAATACATTGATTCATCAATGAAACCATTGCTAGAAAATACCTTAAACTGAGATCCCGAATATAAAACACGAAATATTTATGAATTAAATTCCGGTGCACGGCTGAAAATTAATTTCCTAATAAAAATCACATTTCCAAATGAATGACGTAAAAATTTTTCGGTTTTAAAAGGGTTCGACTGTGTGAATTAATAGAAATGTAAGATAAAGTGAAACCGAATACATTGTTTCAAAAATCAAGCCATTGCTAGAAAATACCTTAAACTGAGATCCCGAATATAAAACACGAAATATTTATGAATTAAATTCCGGTGCACGGCTGAAAATTAATTTCCTAATAAAAAAGCACATTTCCAAATGAATGACGTTTAAAATTGTCGGTTTTAAAATTGTTCGAATGTGTGAATTTTTAGAAATGTAAATTTAACTGAAACCGAATGCATTGTTTCAACAACGAAACCATTGTTATAAAATTCAGTAAACTAAGATACCGAATATAAAACACGCAATATTTATGAGTTACATTCTGGTGCACGGCTGAAAATTAATTTCTTAATAAAAAAGGACATTTCCAAATGAATAACGTTAAAATTTGTCGGTTTTAAAAGGGTTCGACTGTTTGAATTTTTAGAAATGTAAATTAAAGTGAAACCGAATGCATTGTTTCAACAATCAAACCATTGTTAGAAAATCTCTTAAACTTTGGTATGGAATATAAAACAAATAATATTTATGAATTAAATTTCGGTGCACGGCTGAAAATAAATTTCTTAATATAAATGCACTTTTCCAAATGAATGACGTAATTTTTTTTCATTTATAAAAGGGTTCGGCTGTGTGAATTTTCAGACGTGTAAAATAAAGTGAAATTTAATACATTGTTTCAACAATGAAACCATTGTTATAAAATTCAGTAAACAGAGATAACGACTATAAAATACACAATATTTATGAATTAAATTCCGGTGCACGGCTAAAAATTATTTTCCTAATAAAAAATCACATTTCCAAATGAATGACGTAAACATTTTTCGGTTTTAAATGGGTTCAGCTGTGTGAATTTTCAGAAATGTAAAATAAAGTGAAACCGAATACATTGTTTCAACAATGAAACCACTGTTATGAAATTCAGTAAACTAAGATACCGAATATAAAACACGCAATATTTATGAATTAAATTCCGGTGCACGGCTGACAATAAATTTCCTAATAAAAAATCACGTTTCCAAGTGAATAACGAGCCTCAACAGTGGCTGAGAGGTTCTTCTCTTGAAGTTGGTAAACGGGATCCGCGGGTTCGATCCCAATCGCGCCCGCTGTCCTAATCGTTCGGAGTTTTCGTGGTTTTCTTTGAGTCATGGACGCGTAAATACGGGTTAGGTTCCCCTAGAAAAACACCCAAGAAGGGCAATCCTTCCTCGAGCCTATATCCCTAGTGTAGATAACCGGCCGTCTAAAATCAACCAACCAACCAACCAAGTGAATGATGTAAAAAATTTTCGGTTTTAAAAGAGTTTACCTGTGCGAATGTTTAGAAATATAAACTAAAGTGAAACCGAATACATTGTTACAACAATGAATCCATTGTTATAAAATTCAGTAAACTGAGATACCGAATATAAAACACGCAATATTTATGAATAAAATTCCGGTGCACGGCTGATAATTACTTTTCTAATAAAAATGCACATTTCCAAAAGAATAACGTAATAATTTTTCGGTTTTAAAACGGTTTGGCTGTGTGAATTTTTAGAAATGTAAAATAAAGTGAAATTTAATACATTTTTTCAACAATGGAACCATTGTTATAAAATTCAGTAAACTAAGATACCGAATATAAAACACGCAATATTTATGAATTAAATTCCGGTGCACGGCTGAAAATTAATTTCATAATAAAAAATCACATTTCCAAGTGAATGACGAGCCCCACCAGTTGCTGAGATGTTCTCCTTTCGAAGCTGGTAGACGGGATGTGCTGGGTTCGATCCCAAACGCGCCCGTCAGCCTAATCGTTAGGAGTCTTCGTGGTTTTCTTCGAGCCATGGATTTCCATGCGTAAATAACCTCCTGAGACCCCGCCTCCATTCTATTGGACATTTTTATTTTTTATGTAAAATACCTAATTTCAGTTGGAACTTGTAAATACTTGCTGTCCATTATACTAGATAGTATGGTGCTGCTATCTGTATGCCGAAATAATAAAAAAATTGCAACGAAATATGTATTTTAATCAGTTGAACGTGGCAGGCAACAAGAGAAAGACTGTTGAAGGTATGCAGACAGTTTTAACGCTATTTTTTATATTTTTTAAAAGTATTTTGTTATTAATGCTACCTACATCTAATGTTAAGTGTTGTAAGAATGAAATGACATCGTAGTTAAAGTAATCTAATGTATATTTTAGAGAATAAACAACTTTTTAAAATGTCCATTCTATTGGACGTTGGGTCTTCATCAGTTGTTTTTATTCATATATTTCATTTTATTCATCTCTTTTCGTATACTGAAGAGAGACATTAGTTTTTACTTAAAAATCAACACAGTATTGAAACAAATAGTAGATACCGAAGTAGATAATATATATTTTTAAATAAATAAAAAAATATTAAAATATTATCCTAAAAATGAATAATTTTACTGATAAAATGCTTGTTCTGAATCAGTACATTGTTAAATTTTGGATTTTGATGATTTTCTTTTCTTTTTTTTTTTTTTTTTTTTTTTTTTTTTTGCAGCATTTTGTAAATATAAACAATTAAGACTTTATTATGTTTTATTCTTAATCATAACTATTTTTGGTATTATTTTTCTGTTAGTATACTATTTATAATTTACTTAATAAATTTAATTATATTTAATTAGCAAAAACACTTTAAGAAACTATAATTAAAGATAACGTTCTAAAATTCTAAAAAAACTCATTTTGATTTCTTTTAAATTTCTTCTTGGCATTTACTTGCCAATTGTGGTAGCTGTGCCACTATTTATTATCATTGTTCTAAAAATCAAATTACTAGTGTTGAGAAGAGTTAAAAACAAACAAAATGTTATTAACTTTTTATTATTATTACTAAATTGATCAACACGTTTCTTAGTTAAAATACACTTTTTCTATTTCATGATGCAAAAATTGAATTTATGTGATATTTGGAAGTGACGTATAAACGATAAAAACAGACTTCTGATTTCAGCAATGTTTGTAGTAAAACAAATAGGAACTTGATGCTAAAGACCTGTTTTTTGAAGCCAATATTGCGATCTCATCTTACTTGATATGTATAAAATAAAATAAGTAAGCATGTAAAATAAGTAAGCGTGAAATATAACTTGTATATGTATATTCGTTTAACTACAAAAAATAAATGCAAGATTTTTTATATTATTTTACTGTTTGTAAGTCGTTTATAATTAAATTAGTTAATATAATCAAATTTAAACAGAAATAAAAATTTTAAGAAAATATAACTGAAGATCATAATTTAAGAGTATATTTAAACTGCATTTTATTTCTTTTTAATTCCTTTTGGCATCCAAATGTCAATTGTGATAACCGTGCCACTATCTTTACAATTTTTTTTAGAAAAAACTTTTATTTTTGTGATATATATATTTTTAATAACCTTTTAAAAAATTATTTAAAAAGTCACTAAATTAATTTATACTTTTCAAATAACTTTCATCCAAAAATACTTTTTCTCTTTGATAATGAAAAAATTAAAATTGTGCAATATTTACAGGAGATGTATGAACGATAAAAGCACATTTATAATGAAAGAAAATATAACTGAAGATAATAATTTAACATTATAAATAAACTGCGTTTTATTTCTTTTTAATTTCTTTTTATCATTCAAATGTCAATTGTGATAACCGTGCAACTAACTATTTATAATTTTATTTAGAAAAAAAACTTTTATTGATGTGATAGATTTTTTTTTGTTCCTTTTCAAAAACTATTTAAAAATCATTAAATTTAAGTATACTTTTCAATTAAATTTCATCAAAAAGTACTTTTTTTCTCTTTGATAATGAAAAAACTATAATTGTGCAATATTTAAAAGTGATGAATGAACGATAAAAACACATTTAAAATTATTATAAAGATTTTTTCATTCAGAATCATGTAATTCAATAATATGGTTTTTATAGGACTAAGACCAAATGTCCATTATATTGGACGCGCCAAAAATCTATATATTTTTTAGTTTTAAAAATAAATGAATATATATCAATTTTTCTAGCCCCATAAAGAGCCTTAATCATAAAAATGGTAAAATTTGCACAAAAAATTCGAGCTTGGGACTAACCAAGTGCATTTTTGCACCAACCAAGCACCAACCAAGTGAATGACGTAAACATTTTTTGGTTTTAAATGGTTGGTTGGTTGTATTTATGTCGGCCAATTATCTGCACGTGGGATATAGGCCCTAAGGGGGGGAGTGCCTACCGTGGAGGTTTTTCTAAGGGAACCTAACCCGTATTAACGCTTGGAGAACCAAGGATCGAAGAAAACCACGAAAACTCCGAACGATTAGGCCGACGGGCGTGATTGGGATCGAACCCAGCACCTCCCGTCTACCAGCTTCGAGAGCACAACATCTCGGCCACTGGTGCGGCCGGTTTTCAAAGGGTTCGACTGAGTGAATTTTTAGAAATGTAAATTAAAGAGAAACCGAATACATTGTTTCAACAATGAAACCATTGTTATGAAATTCAGTAAACTGAGATACCAAATATAAAACACGCAATATTTATAAATTTAATTCCGGTGCACGGCTGATAAATAATTTTCTAATAAAAATGCACATTTCCAAAAGAATGATGTAAAAACTTTTCGGTTATAAAAGGATTCGGCTGTGTGAATTAATAGAAATGTAAAATAAAGTGAAACCGAATACATTGTTTCAACAATCAAACCATTGTTAGAAAATCCCTTAAACTAAGATACCGAATATAAAACACGAAATATTTAAGAATTAAACTCCGGTGCACGGCTGAAAATTAATTTCCTAATAAAAAAGCACATTTCCAAATGAATGACGTTTAAATTTTTCGGTTTTAAAAGGGTTCGAATGTGTGAATTTTTAAAAATGTAAATTAAAGTGAAACCGAATACATTGTTTCGACAATGAAACCATTGTTTTAAAATTCAGTAAATTAAGATACCGAATATAAAACACGCAATATTTATGAATTAATTTCCGGTGCATGGCTGGAAATTAATTTCCTAATATAAATGCACATTTCCAAATGAATGACGTAAAAATTTTTCCGTTTTAAAAGGGTTCTGCTGTGTGAATTTTCAGAAATGTAAAATAAAGTGAAATTGAATACATTGTTTCAACAATTAAACCATTGTTATAAAATTCAGTAAACTGAGATACCGAATATAAAACACGCAATATTTATGAATTAAATTCCGGTGTAAGGCTGAAAATAAATTTCCTAATAAAAAATCACATTTCCAAGTGATTAACGAGCCTCAACAGTGGCTGAGAAGTTCTGCTCTCGAAGTTGGTAAACAGGATGCGCCGGGTTCGATCCCAATCGCGCCCGCCGTCCTAATCTTTCAGAGTTTTCGTGGTTTTTTTTTAGCCATAGATGCGTAAATACGGGTTAGGTTCCCTTAGAAAGACCCTCAAGAAGGTCACACCTCCCTCGAGCCTATAGCCCCACCAGTGGCCGAGAGGTTCTGCTCTCGAAGCTGGTAGACGGTAGGTGCTGGTTTCGTTTCCAATCGCGCCCGAGGGCCTCATGGTTTTTTCGTGGTTTTCTTTGAACCTTGGGTCTCCAAGCGTTAATACGGGTTGGGTTACCTTAGAAAGATCTCCACGGAAGGCACGCCCCCCCCCCCCTTAGGGCCTGTACCCCACGTGCTGATAATTGGCCGACATAAATACAACCAACCAACCAACCCTCGAGCCTATATACCTAGTGTAGAAAATCAGCCGTCTAAAATCAACCAACCAAGTGAATGAAGTAAAAATTTTTAGGTTTTAAAAGAGTTCAGCTGTGTGAATTTTTAGAAATGTAAATTAAAGTGAAACCGAATACATTGTTTCAATAATGAAACCATTGTTATAAAATTCAGCATACTGAGATACCGAATATAAACCACGCAATATTTATGAATAAAATTCCGGTGCACGGCTGATAATAAATTTTCTAATAAACATGCCCATTTCCAAAAGAAGAACGTAATAATTTTTCGGTTTTAAAACGGTTTGGCTGTGTGAATTTTCAGAAATGTAAAATAAATTGAAATTGAATACATCTTTTCAACAATGAACCATTGTTATATTATTCAGTAAACAGAGATGCCGAATATAAAATACGCAATATTTATGAATTAAATTCCGGTGCACGGCTGAAAATTAATTTCCTAATGAAAAATCACATTTCCAAATGAATGATGTAAAACTTTTTCGGTTTTAAACGTTTTCGGCTGTGTGAATTTTCAGAAATGTAAAATAAAGTGAAATTTAATACATTGTTTCAACAATTAAACGATTGTTATTAAATTCAGTAAATTGAACTATCGAATATAAAACACGCAATATTTACGAATTAAATTCCGGTGCACGGCTGAAAATTTCCTAATAAAAAAGCACATTTCCAAATAAATTACGCAAAAAAAAAATTCTGTTTTAAAAGGGTTCGACTGTGTGAATTTTTAGAAATTTAAAATAGAGTGAAACCGATTACATTGTTTCAACAATCAAACCATTGTTAGAAAATCTCTTAATCTTTGATACCGAATATAAAACAAGCAATATTTATTAATTAAATTTCGGTGCACGGCTGAAAATGAATTTTCTAATAAAAAATCACATTTCCAAATGAATGATGCAAAATTTTTTCGGTTTTAAAAGGGTTCGGCTGTGTGAATTTTCAGAAATGTAAAATAAAGTGGAATTTAATACACTGTTTCAACAATGAAACCATTGTTAGAAAATTCAGTAAACTAACATACCGAATATAAAACACGCGATATTTATGAATTAAATTCCGGTGCACGGCTGGCCCCAACAGTGGCCGAGAGGTTCTGCTCTCGAAGCTGGTAGACGGGAAGTGCTGGGTTCGATCCCAATCGCGCCCGTCGGCCTAATCTTTCGGAGTTTTCGTGGTTTTCTTCGAGCCGTGGATCTTCCATGCGTTAATACGGATTAGGTTCCCTTAGAAAGACCCCCACGGAGGGCACTTCCCCTGGGCCTATATCCCTCGTGTAGATAATTGGCCGTCAAAAATCAACCCAACCCAAACTAAATTAACTAAACTAAGATACTGTAAACTAAGATACCGAATATAAAACACGCAATAGCTATGAATTAAATTCAGGTGCACGGCTGAATATTAATTTCCTAATATAAAATAACATTTCCAAATGAATGATGTAAAAATTTTTCGATTTTAAAAGGGTTCGGCTGTGTGAATTTTCAGAAGTGTAAAATAAAGTGAAATTTAATACATTGTTTCAACAATTAAACCATTGTTATAAAATTCAGTAAACTGAGATACCGAATATAAAACACGCAATATTTACGAATTAAATTCCGGTGCACCACTGAAAATTAATTTCCTAATAAAAAAGCACATTTCCAAATAAATTACGCAAAAAAAAAAAAAAATTCTGTTTTAAAAGGGTTCGACTACGTGAATTTTTAGAAATTTAAAATAGAGTGAAACCAATTATATTGTTTCAACAATCAAACCATTGTTTGAAAATCTCTTAAACTTTGATACCGAATATAAAACAAGCAATATTTATGAATTAAATTTCTGTGCACGGCTGAAAATTAATTTCCTAATAAAAATGCACATTTCCAAATGCATGACGTAAAAATATTTCGGTTTTAAAAGGGTTCGACTGTGTGAATTTTTAGAAATGTAAATTAAAGTGAAACCGAATACATTGTTTCAACAATGAAACCATTGTTATAAAATTCAGTAAACTAAGATGCCGAATATAAAACACGCAATATTTATGAATTAAATCCCACTGCACGGCTGAAAATTAATTTCCTAATAATAAATCACATTTCCAAGTGCATGACGAGACCCACCAGTGTCTGAGAGGTTCTACTCTCGAAGCTGGTAGACGGGATC
Source organism: Maratus speciosus (assembly GCA_963932465.1). Lineage (NCBI taxonomy): Eukaryota > Metazoa > Arthropoda > Arachnida > Araneae > Salticidae > Maratus > Maratus speciosus. The sequence goes on from CAWVRF010000427.1 coordinate 29,246, forward strand.
TGCTGTGTTCGATCGCAATCGTGCCGGTCGGCCTAATCGTTCGGAGTGTTCTTGGTTTTCTTCGAGCCATGGATTTCCATGGGAAAATACGGGTTAGGATCCCTTAGAAAGACCCCCACGAAGGGCCCTCACCCCTCGGGCCTATATCCCTGTGTAGATAATCGACCGTCAAAAATCAACCAAACAACCAACCAAGTGAATGACGTAAAATGGTTTCGGTTATAAAAGGATTCGACTGTGTGAATTACTAGAAATGTAAAATAAAGTGAAAACGAATACATTGGTTCAACAATCAAACCATTGTTAGAAAATCCCCTAAACTGAGATACCGAATATAAAACACGAAATATTTATAAATTAAATTCCGGTGCACGGCTGAAAATTAATTTCTTAATATAAATCACATTTGCAAATGAATGACGTAAAAATTTCTCGGTTTTAATAGGGTTCGACTGTGTGAATTTTTAGAAATGCAAATTAAAAGAAACTGAATACGTTGTTTCAACAATGAAGCCATTGTTATAAAATTCAGTAAACTAAGATACCGAATATATAACACGCAATTTTCAAGAATAAAATTCAGGTGCACGGCTGATAATTAATTTTCTAATAAAAATGCACATTTCCAAAAGAATGACGTAAAAAGATTTCCGTTTTAAAAGACTTCGACTGTTTGAATTAATAGAAATGTAAAATAAAGTGAAACCGAATACATTGTTTCAAAAATCAAGCCATTGCTAGAAAATACCTTAAACTGATATACAGAATATAAAATACGAAATATTTATGAATTAAATTCCGGTGCACGGCTGAAAATTAATTTCCTAATAAAAACGCACATTTCGAAATGAATGACGTTTAAATTTGTCGGTTTTAAAATTGTTCGAATGTGTGAATTTTTAGAAATATAAATTTAACTGAAACCGAATGCATTGTTTCAACAATGAAACCATTGTTATAAAATTCAGTAAAGATACAGAATATAAAACACGCAATATTTATGAATTAAATTCCGGTGCATCGCTGAAAATTAATTTCCTAATATAAATGCACATTTCGGAATGAATGACGTAAAAATGTTTCGGTTTTAAAAGGGTTTGGCTGTGTGAATTTTCAGAAATGTAAAATAAAGTGAAACCGAATACATTGTTTCAACAATGAAACCATTGTTATAAAATTCAGCAAACTAAGATACCGAATATAAAACACGCAATATTTATGAATTAAATTCCGGTGCACGGCTGAAAATTAATTTCCTAATAAAAAATCCCATTTCCAAGTGAATGACGAGCCTCACCAGTGGCTGAGAGGATGTATTCTTGAAGCTGGTTGACGGGATGTGCTGGGTTCGATCCCAATCGCGCCCGTCGGCCTAATCGTTCGGAGTTTTCCTGGTTTTCTTCGAGCAATGGATTTCAATGCGAAACTACGGGATAAGATCCCTTAGAAAGACCCCCCACGAAGGGCAATCACCCCTCGGGCTTTATCCCTAGTGTAGATAATCGGCCGTCAAAAATCAACCAACCAATCAACCAAGTGAATGACGTAAAATGTTTTCGGTTTTAAAAGGGTTCGACTGAGTGAATTTTTAGAAATGTAAATTAATGTGAAACCGAATACATTTTTTCAACAATGAAACCATTGTTATAAAATTCAGTAAACTGAGATACCAAATATAAAACACGCAATATTTATGAATTTAATTCCGGTGCACTGCTGATAAATAATTTTCTAATAAAAATGCACATTTCCAAAAGAATGATGTAAAAATTTTTCGGTTATAAAAGGATTCGCCTGTGTGAATGTGAAATTTCGCAAACCCCTTCTTTTCTCAGCCAGACTGATTAGGCGTCATTGATCCCAGGTCACGTGGTCTGACTAGAGAATTAATATTAAAAAACATTTTTTCTTTCTTTTTCCTTTTTTAGTTTAGTTTTATTGCGAATGTGAATCTCGAAAGCAGCATGCTGGCTGTGTATTTCTTGATCTTCAGAAAAGGGAGAAATAAATATTCTTGAACATATAAAAGAAATTATCTTGAATTCCCAGTGTGGAATATTTACATGTTTTTAAAGAAATATTATCCAAATGTTTTCATTGTAAATACTGTAAATATTTATAAGTGTAAATAGAATTAACAAAGTTTTTAATCATCCTGTGCTTGACTTGGACTTATACTGAACAGCACCAAGTCCTTTGTTTTGTTTTAAAGAAACAGCAAAAGAAAATCCTGAAAAAGAAATGAAAGGTGCAATTGTATCTATGATGTCGGAACAAAAATATAAACAAAATAAATCTACATTATTGCAGACTTGTACAGTTTCCGTGTCTGCTGCTAAGGAATGCTTGTTGGCTCGCGTTTTATGTTATAGTGGTTCAGAAAAATGCTTCGTGAAGAGATCGCTAGTACAAAAATTAAAATTGAAGCCATTGCGAAGAGAAAATTTATTAGTTTATCCTTTTGGGCGGAGACGCCCTTATGAATCTTGTTATGAAGTTGTTGCTCTTGAATTATCCAGTATTGTGCAACCTATTAACTCGATAAATATCGAAGCACTTGTGGTTGATAATATAACTGGAGCTTCTGTGAAAACCCTAGAACCAGAACTTCTAGACATAATGAGAACAAGAGGCTTTAAGCCTGCTGATACAGGTCTTGAACAGGAAATAAATATTTTGCTAGGGTCTGTCTTTTTGTGGAAAATATTAAAGGGAATCGAGGGAAAATTGACAAAAGAATTATACGTTGCAGAAACTATTTTCGGTCATACGGTGCAAGGGCAAATAGAGTCTAATAAAAAAGAAGTAGCTTGTTTGCGTGTTTCAGTTGAAAATATAAATACCCAACTGAAAGCATTTTGGGATCTTGAATCAATTGGCATTGCTGAAAGCAATGAAAAGAACATTACCGATCACGAGGTAATAAAAGAATTTAAAGAAAATCTAAAATTCGTAAATGGGCGTTATGAAGTAAAATTATTGTGGAAAGATTCTCGCGAATTACTTAGAAATAATCTTGAAGTAGCAAAGAAGCGGTTTTCTAGTTTAGAAAATAAATTCTTGAAAAACGATTCTTTATTTAAAGAATATAACTCCATTTTGCTAGAGCAGTTTAATGAGGGTGTAATAGAATTGTGCACCGAGAAACATTCTAATAATTCCTGTTACATGCCACACAGACCTGTTATCCGTGACGACAAAACTACAACAAAAATGCGCATAGTCTATGATGCTTCCTCCAAATATGGTGATTCTCTATCATTAAACGAATGTTTGAATCACGGCCCTAACTTAAATACTAATGTTTTAGACATAATTTTGAAATTCCGTTTACATAAAATTACCTTTTCGGCTGATATTGAAAAAGCTTTTCTGCAAATATCTGTAGCCGAGGAAGATCGCGATTATCTTAGATTCTTATATTATGAAGATTTTGATAAGAATAAAAACATAGTACCCTATAGAATGACCAGCGCTACTTTTGGTGTCACCTGCAGTCCCTTTATCCTTGCTTGTACTATTACGCACCATATTAATAAATATAAAAGCTCTCATAATAAAACATTTGAAATCCTAAATTCTTCTTTTTATGTTGATGATTTGTTTTCAGGAGAAAACGATGTTCTAAAAGCCTTTAATTTAACTAAAGAAGCTGTTGATATTTTGAAAGAAGGGGGGATGAAGTTAAGAAGATTTGAAAGCAATTCTCAGGAACTTAGGAAAAAATGGGTTGACGAAAACATTCCTGTTTCTAGTCCCGAACCTCCAAATACTTCCTTGAAAATTTTAGGATTGATCTGGAACAATACAGAAGATAAATTAGGACTAGAATTACGACCATTGTTAGAAAATTTAAGCAATGATTCTTGTACAAAACGGAACGTTTTGAAAATTGCAGCTACGTTGTTTGATCCAGCCGGATTTATTTCCCCTTTTGTTATTCGTGTCAAATGCCTTTTGCAGCAATTGTGGATAATGGGAATATCATGGGATGAAAGTTTTTGGGGTGAACTAGAAAATAATTGGCAAAATTGGCTTTCAGAAATCCCTGATCTCACACACTTTAAAATTCCCCGACACTATTTCAACAACCTGATCATGGAAAAGGAGCATCTCCAACTGCATATTTTCACTGATGCTAACCCTAATGCGTATGGTGCAGTGGCATACTTACGGTATCCAATTTCTAAAGATAAATTTAAAACTAGTTTTATAATGTCTAAGTCTAGGGTTGCTCCCTTGAAGAAGTTAACTCTTCCTCGTCTTGAACTCATGGGAGCACTTATTGGTGCCAGAATGGCAAAGTTTATCACGAACGTTATCCAAGTAAATAATACTATTTTCTGGTCGGACTCAGAAATTGTTCTTCATTGGCTTAAAGGGCCAAAATAAAAATGGAAACCATTTGTTAGTAATAGAATAGCTGAGATTCATAATTTGTCTGATCCTAGTTTATGGAGACATTGTGATGGCAAGCTTAATCTCGCAGATTTAATAACGAGAGGTTGTTCTGTGAAGCATTTAATAAATTCTCAAAAATGGTGGTATGGTCCTGAATTTCTTTCCCTTCCCGAAAATCAGTGGCCTAGGGTTAAAATTGCTGCATCTCGATTACCTGATGATTCTGAAGAGAAGTCTAAAAAAGCAGCCACCATTTCTTGCGTTGTTCAAACAAATAAATCTGATGAAATTCCCATTTTTATTCTTGAAAACTATAGCTCCCTAAAGAAATTGTATCGAGTAACTGCATGGATATTTAGATTTATTTCTAATGTAAAATTAAAGGTAGAAAAAAGAAAATTTTCAGAATTATCAGCTGAGGAAATGTTACATGCTGAAAATTTTTGGTTAAAGCTAGTGCAGGAAGAAAGTTTCCCTGAAGTTATTAAAAGCTTGAAATGTAACAAGAGTATCCCTAAAGAATCGAATCTTCTACAGTTAAATCCTATGTTGTCAGATGAAGGTTTGCTGTTGGTACGAGGACGGTTACAAAAGTCTAACTACTCATTTTATGAAAAGCATCCCGTAGTGAGTCCTGCAAAACATAAATTGACGGATTTAATCGTGAAAGATGCACATGAAAAAGTTTTTCATTCAGGAGTGTCCAGTACATTGGTATAAACGCGTGAAAAGTTTTGGATTTTAAGATCAAGCCAGTGCATTAAATCAGTCCTGAACAAATGTCAATCTGTAAGAAATTTAACGTACGCCCTGGTCAACAAGTTATAGCCCCTCTTCCAGGTGACCGTATTAACGAAGCTCCACCGTTTTCAGTAACAGGTCTTGATTATGCGGGACCCCTATATGTGAAGGGGAATGAAAATAAATATTATATTTTATTATTTACATGTGCTATCACAAGAGCACTTCATTTAGAACTAGTAAAAGACATGTCAACAACAGAATTCCTGTTAGCATTTCGCAGGTTTATCTCACGAAGAGGACTGTGTGCTGTAATTTATTCAGACAACGACAAAACTTTCAAAAGAGCTGATCTTGAACTAAAAGAAATGTGGAAAGTAATCCACCATCCTGATGTTAAAAAATTTTTCGCCAATCACAGCATATCCTGGAAGTATATTGTAGAGCGTGCAGCCTGGTGGGGTGGCTTCTATGAGCGAATGGTTCGCTCAGTGAAAACTACCTTGCGTAAAGTTATTGGAAGATCTTCCTTAACATTGAGTGAATTAGAAACGCTTCTAATTGAAGTAGAAGCTGTAATTAATTCTCGTCCGCTGACTTACACGTATTCCGAGTTAGAAGAACTATCTCCTCTTACTCCTGCACATTTTTTAATCGGAAAAAGTATCTTGTGTCTACCTACCATAAAAGTGAACGATTTAATTTTACCAACAACGAAAGATTCTTTAGTGAAACAATTTCGTTTACGTGAGACTCTTCTAAATCATTTTTGGAAGCGTTGGAAAAATGAGTATCTTCTCAACTTAAAATCTGCTCACTACACGGGCCAGAATAAAACTTCAGATTTTAAAGTGGATGATGTGGTGCTTGTACATGATGAACACTTACCCCGAAGTTTGTGGAAGTTAGGAAAAGTTACTAAAACCTTTATGGGCAGAGACGGCAAGATAAGATCTTGTGAACTCAAAACAAATAATTTATTAAAAGACCTATAAATCTATTGTACAATCTTGAACTCACAAACTAAAAAAAAAAAAACTTTGATATTATTAGAGACTCAAAAACTCTCATTGACATTTGACTTTTAAAACAAATCTTGATTGTCTTTGCTATTGACTTTAAAAAGCTTTTTATTTTTTTTTTCACTTAAAAAAAAAGTTTCTTGTTTGATAATATTTCTAATTCTTAGTTTAAGTTTTTTTTGTATTGAATATTCTAGAAAAATTTGCATAGATTTAAATTGTTCTTTCTATTTATAGTAGCAGAAACTTGTTCTCAAATCTTTTAAATTGTTTAATTATTTTATTGAAGTCCAGTATGTAAGTAAATATTTTGATTTGTATTGTATTTATGTATAGTTTAACTGATAATTTTTTAGAATAATTTTATTTCTAATTTAATTATTTTGAATCCCCATTTTGATGAACCCTTGTTCATCGGGGGGGGGGGGGGGGGGGGGAGTTTGTGAAATTTCGCAAACCCCTTCTTTTCTCAGCCAGACTGATTAGGCGCCAGTGATCCCAGGTCACGTGGTCTGACTAGAGAATTAATATTAAAAAACATTTTTTCTTTCTTATTCCTTTTTTAGTTTAGTTTTATTGCGAATGTGAATCTCGAAAGCAGCATGCTGGCTGTGTATTTCTTGATCTTCAGGAAAGGGAGAAATAAATATTCTTGAACATATAAAAGAAATTATCTTGAATTCCCAGTGTGGAATATTTACATGTTTTTAAAGAAATATTATCCAAATGTTTTCATTGTAAATACTGTAAATATTTATAAGTGTAAATAGAATTAACAAAGTTTTTAATCATCCTGTGCTTGACGTGGACTTATACTGAACAACACCAGCGCCATTTTCAGTTGTGAAATATGTTTTATTATTTTAATGTGATTTTATATGAATCGTGAAGTCTATAATTAAGCTCTCCCAACCTTGATTTAAATTAAGAATAACGTGAAGCTCTTGAAATTCATGAAGATTATTTCTTTAGTGAATTAATAGAAATGTAAAATAAAGTGAAACCGAATACATTGTTTCAACAATCAAACCATTGTTAGAAAATCCCTTAATCTCAGATACCGAATATAAAACACGAAATATTTAAGAATTAAATTCCTGTGCACGGCTGAAAATTAATTTCCTAATAAAAAAGTATTTTTCCAAATGAATGACGTTTAAATTTGTCGGTTTTAAAAGGGTTCGACTGTGTGAATTTTTAGAAATGTAAATTAAAGTCAAACCGAATACATTGTTTCAACAATGAAACCATTGTTATAAAATTCAGTAAACTAAGATACCGAATATAAAACACGCAATATTTATGAATTAAATTCAGGTGCACGGCTGAAAATAAATTTCCTAATAAAAAATCACATTTCCAAGTGAATAACGAAACTCAACAGTGGCTGAGAGGTTTTGCTCTCGAAGTTGGTAGACGGGATGCGCTGGGTTCGATTCCATTCGCGCCCGCCGTCCTAATCTTTCGGAGTTTTCGTGGTTTCTTTGAGCCATAGATGGGTAAATACGGGTTAGGTTCCCCTAGAAAGACCCTCAAGAATGGCACTCCTCCCTCGAGCCTATATCCCTAGTGTAGATAATCGGCCATCTAAAATCAACCAACCAAGTTAATTACGTAAAAAATTTTTAGGTTTTAAAAGAGTTCAGCTGTGTGAATTTTTAGAAATGTAAGTTAAAGTGAAACCAAATACATTAGTTCAACAATGAAACCATTGTTATAAAATTCAGTAAACTGAGATACCGAATATAAACACGCAATATTTATGAATAAAATTCCGGTGCACGGCTTATAATTAATTTTCTAATAAAAATGCACATTTCCAAAAGAATAACGTAATAATTTTTCGGTTATAAAACGGTTTGTCTGTGTGAATTTTCAGAAATGTAAATTAAAGTGAAACCGAATACATTGTTTCAACACTGAAACCATTGTTATAAAATTCAGCAAACTAAGATACCGAATATAAAACAAGCAATATTTATGAATTAAATTTCGGTGCACGGCTGAAAATAAATTTCCTAATAAAAAATCACATTTCCAAATGAATGATGTAAAAATTTTTCGTTTTTAAAAGGGTACGGCTGTGTGAATTTTCAGAAATGTAAAATAAAGTGAAATTTAATACATTGATTCAACAATTAAACCATTGTTATTAAATTCAGTAATCTTAGATACCGAATATAAAACACGCAGTATTTACGAATTAAATTCCGTTGCACGGGTGAAAATTTCCTAATAAAAAAGCACATTTCCAAATAAATTACGTAAAAAAAATTTCTGTTTTAAAAAGATTCGACTGTGTGAATTTTTAGAAATTTAAAATAGAGTGAAACCGATTATATTGTTTCAACAATCAAACCATTGTTAGAAAATGTCTTAAACTTTGATACCGAATATAAAACAAGCAATATTTATGAATTAAATTTCGGTGCACGGCTGAAAATAAATTTCTTAATATAAATGCACTTTTCCAAATGAATGACGTAAAAATTTTTCATTTATAAAAGGGTTCGGCTGTGTGAATTTTCAGAAATGTAAAATAAAGTGAAATTGAATACATTGTTTCAACAATCAAACCATTGTTAGAAAATTTCTTAAACATAGATACCGAATATAAAACAAGCAATATTTAGGAATTAAATTCCGGTGCACGGCTGAAAATTAATTTCCTAATAAAAATGCACATTTCCAAATAAATTACGTAAAAAATTTTCTGTTGTAAAGGGTTCGATTACGTGAATTTTTAGAAATTTAAAATAGAGTGAAAGAGATTATGTTGTTTAAACAATCAAACCTTTGTTAGAAAATCCCTTAAATTGAGATACCTAATATAAAACACGAAATATTTATGAATTAAATTCCGGTGCATGGCTAAAAATTAATTTCCTAATAAAAATGCACATTTCCAAAAGAATGACGTAAAACATTTTCCGTTTTAAAAGTGTTCGACTGTGTGAATTAATAGAAATGTAAAATAATGTGAAACCGAATACATTGTCTCAATAATCAAGCCATTGTTAGAAAATCCCTTCAACTGAGATACCGAATATAAAACACGCAATATTTATGAATTAAATTCCGGTGCACGGCTGAATATTAATTTCTTAATAAAAAAGGACATTTCCAAATGAATGACGTTTAAATTTGTTGGTTTTAAAAGGGTTCGACTGTTTGAATTTTTAGAAATGTAAATTAAAGTGAAACCGAATACATTGTTTCAACATTCAGCAAACTAAGATACCGAATATAAAACACGCAATATTTATGAATTAAATTCCGGTGCATGGCTGAAAATTAATTTCCTAATATAAATGCACTTTTCCAAATGAATGACGTAAAAATTTTTTGGTTTTAAAAGGGTTCGGCTGTGTGAATTTTCAGAAATGTAAAATAAAGTGAAACCGAATACATTGTTTCAACAATGAGACCATTGTTATAAAATTCAGCAAACTAAGATATCGAATATAAAACACGCAATATTTATGAATTAAATTCCGGTGAACGGCTAAAAATTAATTTCCTAATACAAAATCCCGTTTCCAAGTGAATGACGATCCCCACAAGTGGCTGAGAGGTTCTACGCATGAAGCTGGTAGACGGGATTTTCTGGGTTCGATCCCAATTGCGCCCGTCGGCATAATCGTTCGCAGTTTTCGTGGTTTTCTTCGAGCCATGGATTTCCATGCGAAACTACGGAATAGGATCCCTTAGAAAGACCCTCACGAAGGGCACTCACCCCTCGGGCCTATATCCCTAGTGTAGATAATCGGCGTCAAAAATCAACCAACCATCCAAAATAAAATACACAATATTTATGAATTAAATTCCGGTGCACCGCTAAAAATTAATTTCCTAATAAAAAATCACATTTCCAAATGAATGAAGTAAAAATTTTTCGGTTTTAAAAGGGTTCGGCTGTGTTAATTTTCAGAAATGTAAAATAAAGTGAAATTGAATACATTGTTTCAACAATGAAAGCATTGTTATAAAATTCTGTAAACTAAGATACCGAATATAAAACACGCAATATTTATTAATGAAATTCCGGTGCTTGGCTGAAAATTAATTTCCTAATATAAATGCACCTTTCCAAATGAATGACGTAAAAATTTTTCGGTTTTAAAAGGGTTCGGCTGTGTGAATTTTCAGAAATGTAAAATAAAGTGAAATTTAATACATTGTTTCAACAATTAAACCATTGTTATTACATTCAGTAAACTGAGATACCGAATATAAAATACGCAATATTTATGAATTAAATCCCACTGCACGGCTGAAAATTAATTTCCTAAGAATAAATCACATTTCCAAGTGCATGACGAGACCACCAGTGTCTGAGAGGTTCTACGCTCGAAGCTGGTAGATGGGATGTGCTGGGTTCGATCCCAATCGCGCCGGTCGGCCTAATCGTTCGGAGTTTTCTTGGTTTTCTTCGATACATGGATTTCCATGCCAAAATACGGGTTAGGATCCCTTAGAAAGACCCCCACGAAGGGCACTCACCCAAAGCCGCCTCAACACTACAAGCCAAACACAAGGTTTCGTGACGTCACGACGCGGAGCTTAGATCAGCCGTGGAGAGCACATGCGTTATTTAAAACATTAACTCTTTCCTCCATATTTCAACTTATTATCACAGCATATGGGAAAAAATAAAATCTTATAGTTTAAAGACGCTAATTAAGTGCTTTTTAATCAATTTCGATCACTCGAAATAATAATAACGATAACACAAAAACAACATTTATGAAATAATATCACTGTGTCAATGAAAATGTGCATCAGAATTAAAGATACATTAAAGAAAATTCGTTCGTTAATGGAAAAAAAATCCCAAGTATTAAATTTATTTTAGTAGACAGTTTTTATTATTTATTCTACTTTGAAATTTAGAAACAATATCAATTATCTATTTAAACAACAATAAATTGATACAAGTATATCGATCGAGGTTTGCTTTAAAAGAAGTAAACAAGATAAAAATGCTATGTATTCACAAAGACTTTTATGAATTTCTAGAATATTTAAATTTTTAAGTATGAATGTATGTATATATATAAATACATAAATTTGTTGTCAAATTAAAGTCCAACCAATTCTGCATACAAAATAACCCGAGTTACTATTCACACGATAAGTGTCTTTTAATAAATGGGCGTTAATTAAAGGTCACTCTAATGAATTAGAGAAAACAGAACAAATTATAAAGAGAGGATGGTGTGACAAGATACAAATTAAATGATATAAGTCTTGACACGATTTACGGATGTTTGCCATTTTAAATTATTGCTCTATGTGGATAGAAACAGAACTACAATAATATCGTTTCGTTTTGAGATACGGTATTATTGATAGAATCGTCCTAGGATTTGCTAGTTAATTTATTTCAAAGAAATTAAAAATAAAAGGTTTTGAACACAAGAAATGAAACTTGTGCTGATAGCATATAAATATAATTTGAAAATAAAACTTACCTTGGAAAAAATATGTTATTAGGCTAAGTAAAAGGCACGTGCACGTAAAATAGGAAGATACAAAATTCAAATGTTCGGGGCTGGCGCGTTGGCAGTTAGCAAGCCCCGAGCTGTTGTGTCACACGTGGGGGGATGAAGAGCGTGTCTGGCTTGTAGTCTTGAGGCCGCTTTGACTCACCCCTCGGGCCTATATCCCTAGTGTAGATAATCGGCTGTCAAAAATCAACCAACCAAGTGAATGACGTAAAACGTTTTCGGTTATAAAAGGGTTCGACTGTGTGAATTACTAGAAATGTAAATTTAACTGAAACCGAATGCATTGTTTCAACAATGAAACCATTGTTATAAAATTCAGTAAACTAAGATACAGAATATAAAACACGCAATATTTATGATTTGAATTCCGGTGCACGGCTGAAAATTAATTTCTTAATAAAAAAGGACATTTCCAAATGAATAACGTTTAAATTTGTCGGTTTTAAAAGGGTTCGACTGTCTGAATTTTTAGAAATGTAAATTAAAGTGAAGCCGAATACATTGTTCCAACATTCAGCAAACTAAGTTACCGAATATAAAACACGCAATACTTATGAATTAAATTCCGGTGCATGGCTGAAAATTAATTTCCTAATATAAATGCACATTTCCAAATGAATGACGTAAAAATTTTTCGGTTTTAAAAGGGTTTGGCTGTGTGAATTTTCAGATATGTAAAATAAAGTGAAACCGAATACATTGTTTCAACAATGAAACCATTGTTATAAAATTCACCAAACTAAGATACCGAATATAAAACACGCAATATTTATGAATTAAATTCCGGTGCGCGGCTGAAAATTAATTTCCTAATAAAAAATCCCATTTCCAAGTGAATGACGAGCCCCACCATTGTCTGAGAGGTTCTACTCTTGAAGCTGGTAGACGAGATGTGCTGGGTTCGATCCCAATCGCGCCCGTCAGCCTAATCGTTCGGAGTTTTCGTGGTTTTCTTCGAGCCATGGATTTCCATGCGAAACTACGGGATAGGATCCCTTAGAAAGACCCCCACGAAGGGCACTCAGCCCTCGGGCCTATATCCCTAGTGTAGATAATCGGCCGTCAAAAATCAACCAACCAACCAACCAAGTGAATGACGTAAAAATTTTTCGGTTTTAAATGGGTTCGACTGTGTCAATTTTTAGAAATGTAAATTAAATTGAAACCGTATACACTGTTTCAACAATGAAACCATTGTTATAAAATTCAGTAAACTAACAAGGGAACCACATTAGGTGTTGCTCGCACCTAGTATTGAAACTTGGTGCATTTTAAAGCTCTATATTAGGAAGTTTGGGAATCGATAAAATTTTTTTCTTAAAATAATATTTTTTGATTTTACAGCAGATTAACTTTCTGAAAATGCAATTTTGTAGACTGCTTTTCAGGCTGTTAAAGTAAAAGTTTTTTAAAAAAAATAGTTAAAAATATAAATTAGTCAATAATAACTATAAAATGTCGAAAAAAGTTTTAAAATTCCTTCAAGAACATACGAATTTGATTTAAAAAAATATACAATATTGTATTTCCATATTTGGCGAGGAAAGATTGGCGTCTTTTTCGTCCCGTACAGTTTTCCGGCAACCCTAGCTCAGTATTTTCGCTAGGCACCGTGTTGTAATGGTTTGGACGTAAACCTATTACAAGTATAAAGCTAGTGAAAATTTTGAAGTGCCATTTCTGGCGACTTAACACTCTTTTGGTGTAAAATTAACAAATAAAAATCCAATAATAAAAAATTATAAATATAAAAAAATATATAAAATATGATTTTAACAAAGAATTTTTATCGGTTCTCTAACTTTTATGCATAGGGCTACAAAATGCACCAGGTCTCGATTCTAGGTGCGAGCAACACCTAAAGTGGTTCCCTTGTAAGATACCGCATATAAAACACGCAATATTTATGAATTAAATTCCGGTGCACGGCTGATAATTAATTTTCTAATAAAAATGCACATTTCCAAAAGAATGACGTAATAATATTTCGGTTTTAAAACGGTTCGACCTTGTGAATTAACAGAAATGTAAAATAAAGTGAAACCGAATGCATTGTTTCAACAAACAAACCATTGTTAGAAAATCCCTTAAACTGAGATACCTAATATAAAACACGAAATATTTATGAATTAAATTCCGGTGCACTGCTGAAAATTAATTTCGTAATAGAAAATCACATTTCCAAGTGGATGAGGACACTCACCAGTGGCTGAGAGGATCTACTCTCGAAGCTGGTAGACGGGATGTGCTGGGTTCGATCCCAATCGCGCCGGTCGTCCTAATCGTTCGGGGTTTTCTTGGTTTTCTTCGATCCATGGATTTCCATGCGAAAATACGGGTTAGGATCCCTTAGAAAGACCACCGCGAAGGGCACTCACCCCTCGGGCGTATATCCCTAGTGTAGATAATCGGCTGTCAAAAATCAACCAACCAAGTGAATGACGTAAAAATTTTTCGGTTATTAAAGGGTTCGACTGAGTGAATTTTTAGAAATGAAAATTAAAGTGAAACCGAATACATTGTTTCAAAAATGAAACAATTGCTATAAAATTCAGTAAACTAAGATACCGAATATAAAACACGCGATATTTATGAATTTAATTCCGGTACACGGCTGAGAAATAATTTTCTAATAAAAATGCTTATTTCCAAAAGAATGACGTAAAAATTCTTCGGTTATAAAAGGGTTCGACTGTGTGAAATAATAGAAATGTAAAATAAAGTGAAACCGAATAATTCGTTTCAACAATCAAACCATTCTTAGAAAATCCCTTAAACTGAGATACCGAATATAAAACGCGAAATATTTATAAATTACATTCCGGTGCACGGCTGAAAGTTAATTTCCTAATAAAAATCACATTTCCAAATGAATGACGTAAAAATGTTTCGGTTTTAAAAGGGTTCGACTATGTGAATTTTTAGAAATGTAAATTAAAGAGAAACTGAATACGTTGTTTCAACAATGAAACCATTGTTATAAAATTCAGTAAACTGAGATACCGAGTATAAAACACGCAATATTTATGAAATAAATTCCGGTGCACGGCTGAAAATAAATTTATTAATAAAAAATCACACTTCAAAGTGAATGACGAGCCCCACCAGTGGCTGAGCGGTTGTTCTCTTAAAGCTGGTAGACGGAAAGTGCTCGGTGCGATCCCAATCGCGCCCGTCGGCCTAATCGTTCGGAGTTTTCGTTGTTCTCTTCGAGCTATGGATTTCCATGCGTAAATACAGGTTAGGTTCCGTTAGAAAGACCCCCCCCCCACGAAGTGCACTTCCCCTCGGCCCTATATCCCTAGTGTAGATAATCGGCCGTCAAATATCAACAAACCAACCAACCAAGTGAATGACGTAACAATTTTTCGGATATAAAAGGGTTAAACTGCGTGAAATTTTAGAAATGTAAATTAAAGTGAAACTGAATACATTGTTTCAACAATGAAACTATTGTTATAAAATTCATTAAACTGAGATACCGAATATAAAACACTCAATATTTATGAATTAAATTCCGGTGCACGGCTGAAAATTAATTTCCTATTAAAAATGCACATTTCCAAAAGAATGACGTAAAAATTTTTCCCTTTTAAAAGGGTTCGACTGTATGATTTAATAGAAATGCAAAATAAAGTAAAACCGAATACATTGTCTCAAAAATCAAACCATTGTTCGAAAATCACTTAAACTGAGATACCGAATATAAAACACGAAATATTTATGAACTAAATTCCGGTGCACAGTTAATTTTATAAGAAAAAAGCACGTTTGCAAATGAATGACGTTTACATTTTTCGGTTTTAAAAGGTGTGTGAGTGACTGTGTGAATTTTCAGAAATGTAAATTAAACTTTAACCGAATAAATTGTTTCAACAATGAAACCATTGTTACAAAATTCAGTAAACTGAGATACCGAATATTAAACACGGAATATTTATGAATTAAATTTCGGTGCACGGCTGAAAATAAATTTATTAATAAAAAATCACATTTCAAAGTGAATCACGAGCCCCAGCAGTGGTTGAGAGATTCAGCTCTCGAAGCTGGTAGACGGGATGTGCTGGGTTTGATCACAATCGCGCCCGGTTGCCTAATCTTTCGGAGTTTTGGTGGTTTTCTTCTAGCCATGGATTTCCATGCGTAAATACGGGTTAGGTTCCCTTAGAAAGACCCCAAGAAGGGCACTCCTCCTTCGGGCCTATATGCTTAGTGTAGATAATCGGCCTTCAAAAACCAACCAACCAACCACCCAAGTGAATGACTCAAACAATTTTCGGATTTAAAAGGGTTCACCTGTGTGAATTTGTAGAAATGTAAATTAAAGTGAAACCAAATACATTTTTTAAACAATGAAACCATTGTAATAAAATTCAGTAATCTGAGATACCGAATATAAAACACGCAATATTTATGAATTAAATTCCGGTGAACGGCTGATAATTAATTTTCTAATAAAAATGTACATTTCCAAAAGAATGACGCAATAATTTTTCAGTTTTGTAAGGGTTCGACCTTGTGAATTAATAGAAATGTAAATTAAAGTGAAACCAAATACATTGTTTTAACAATGAAACTATTGTTATAAAATTCAGTAAACTAAGATACCGAATATAAAACACGCAATATTTATGAATTAAACTCCGGTGAACGGCAGAAAATTAATTTCCTAATAAAAAAGCACATTTCCAAATAAATTACGTAAAAAATTTTCTGTTTGAAAAGTGTTCGACTATGTGAATTTTCAGACATTTAAAATAAAGTGAAACCGATTATAATGTTTCAACAATCAAACCATTGTTAAAAAGTTCCTTAAACTGAGATACAAAGTATAAAACACGCAATATTTATGAATTAAATTCCGGTGCACGGCTGAAAATTAATTTCCTATTAAGAATGCACATTTCCAAAAGAATGACGTAACAATTTTGCCGTTTTAAAAGGGTTCGACTGTGTGAATTTTTAGAAATGTAAATTAAACTTTAACCGAATAAATTGTTTCAACAATGAAACCATTGTTATAAAATTCAGTAAACTGAGATACCGAATATTAAACACGGAATATTTATGAATTAAATTTCGGTGCACGGCTGAAAATAAATTTATTAATAAAAAATCACATTTCAAAGTGAATCACGAGCCCCAGCAGTGGTTGAGAGATTCTGCTCTCGAAGCTGGTAGACGGGATGTGCTGGGTTTGATCACAATCGCGCCCGGTTGCCTAATCTTTCGGAGTTTTCGTGGTTTTCTTCTAGCCATGGATTTCCATGCGTAAATACGGGTTAGGTTCCCTTAGAAAGACCCCAAGAAGGGCACTCCTCCTTCGGGCCTATATGCTTAGTGTAGATAATCGGCGTAAAAAATCAACCAACCATCCAAAATAAAATACACAATATTTATGAATTAAATTCCGGTGCACCGCTAAAAATTAATTTCCTAATAAAAAATCACATTTCCAAATGAATGAATTTAGAAATTTTTCGGTTTTAAAAGGGTTCGGCTGTGTTAATTTTCAGAAATGTAAAATAAAGTGAAATTGAATACATTGTTTCAACAATGAAAGCATTGTTATAAAATTCTGTAAACTAAGATACCGAATATAAAACACGCAATATTTATTAATGAAATTCCGGTGCTTGGCTGAAAATTAATTTCCTAATATAAATGCACCTTTCCAAATGAATGACGTAAAAATTTTTCAGTGTTAAAAGGGTTCGGCTGTGTGAATTTTCAGAAATGTAAAATAAAGTGAAATTTAATACATTGTTTCAACAATTAAACCATTGTTATTACATTCAGTAAACTGAGATACCGAATATAAAATACGCAATATTTATGAATTAAATCCCACTGCACGGCTGAAAATTAATTTCCTAAGAATAAATCACATTTCCAAGTGCATGAAGAGACCACCAGTGTCTGAGCGGTTCTGCGCTCGAAGCTGGTAGACGGGATGTGCTGGGTTCGATCCCAATCGCGCCTGTCGGCCTAATCGTTCGGAGTTTTCTTGGTTTTCTTCGAGCCATGGATTTCCATGCAAAAATACGGGTTAGGATCCCTTAGAAAGACCCCCACTAAGGGCACTCACCCAAAGCCGCCTCAACACTACAAGCCAAACACAAGGTTTCGTGACGTCACGACGCGGGGCTTAGATCAGCCGTGGAGAGCACATGCGTTATTTAAAACATTAACTCTTTCCTCCATATTTCAACTTATTATCACAGCATATGGGAAAAAATAAAATCTTATAGTTTAAAGACGCTAATTAAGTGCTTTTTAATCAATTTCGATCACTCGAAATAATAATAACGATAACACAAAAACAATATTTATGAAATAATATCACTGTGTCAATGAAAATGTGCATCAGAATTAAAGATACATTAAAGAAAATTCATTCGTTAATGGAAAAAAAATCCCAAGTATTAAATTTATTTTAGTAGACAGTTTTTATTATTTATTCTACTTTGAAATTTAGAAACAATATCAATTATCTATTTAAACAACAATAAATTGATACAAGTATATCGATCGGGGATTGCTTTAAATGAAGTAAACAAGATAAAAATGCTATGTATTCACAACGACTTTTATGAATTTCTAGAATATTTAAATTTTTAAGTATGAATGTATGTATATATATAAATACATAAATTTGTTGTCAAATTAAAGTCCAACCAATTCTGCATACAAAATAACCCGAGTTACTATTCACAAGATAAGTGTCTTATATGTAAAATAAAGTGTGTATATGTAAAATAAAGTGAAACCGAATACAATGTTTCAAAAATCAAGCCATTGCTAGAAAATACCTTCAACTGAGATACCGAATATAAAACACGAAATATTTATGAATTAAATTCCGGTGCACGGCTGAAAATTAATTTCCTAATAAAAAAGCACATTTCCAAATGAATGACGTTTAAATTTGTCGGTTTTAAAATTGTTCGAATGTGTGAATTTTTAGAAATGTAAATTTAACTGAAACTGAATGCATTGTTTCAACAATGAAACCATTGTTATAAAATTCAGTAAACTAAGATACAGAATATAAAACACGCAATATTTATGATTTGAATTCCGGTGCACGGCTGAAAATTAATTTCTTAATAAAAAAGGACATTTTCAAATGAATAACGTTTAAATTTGTAGGTTTTAAAAGGGTTCGACTGTCTGAATTTTTAGAAATGTAAATTAAAGTGAAACCGAATACATTGTTCCAACATTCAGCAAACTAAGATACCGAATATAAAACACGCAATACTTATGAATTAAATTCCGGTGCATGGCTGAAAATTAATTTCCTAATATAAATGCAGATTTCCAAATGAATGACGTAAAAATTTTTCGGTTTTAAAAGGGTTTGGCTGTGTGAATTTTCAGATATGTAAAATAAAGTGAAACCGAATACATTGTTTCAACAATGAAACCATTGTTATAAAATTCACCAAACTAAGATACCGAATATAAAACACGCAATATTTATGAATTAAATTCCGGTGCGCGGCTGAAAATTAATTTCCTAATAAAAAATCCCATTTCCAAGTGAATGACGAGCCCCACCAGTGTCTGAGAGGTTTTACTCTTGAAGCTGGTAGACGAGATGTGCTTGGTTCGATCCCAATCGCGCCCGTCAGCCTAATCGTTCGGAGTTTTCGTGGTTTTATTCGAGCCATGGATTTCCATGCGAAACTACGGGATAGGATCCCTTAGAAAGACCCCCACGAAGGGCACTCAGCCCTCGGGCCTATATCCCTAGTGTAGATAATCGGCCGTCAAAAATCAACCAATCAACCAACCAAGTGAATGACGTAAAAATTTTTCGGTTTTAAATGGGTTCGACTGTGTCAATTTTTAGAAATGTAAATTAAATTGAAACCGTATACATTGATTCAACAATGAAACCATTGTTATAAAATTCAGTAAACTAACAAGGGAACCACATTAGGTGTTGCTCGCACCTAGTATTGAAACTTGGTGCATTTTAAAGCTCTATATTAGGAAGTTTGGGAATCGATAAAATTTTTTTCTTAAAATAATATTTTTTGATTTTACAGCAGATTAACTTTCTGAAAATGCAATTTTCTAGACTACTTTTCAGGCTGTTAAAGTAAAAGTTTTAAAAAAAAAATAGTTAAAAATATAAATTAGTCAATAATAACTATTAAATGTCGAAAAAAGTTTTAAAATTCCTTCAAGAACATACGAATTTGATTTTAAAAAATATACAATATTGTATTTCCATATTTGGCGAGGAAAGATTGGCGTCTTTTTCGTCCCGTACAGTTTTCCGGCAACCCTAGCTCAGTATTTTCGCTAGGCACCGTGTTGTAATGGTTTGGACGTAAACCTATTACAAGTATAAAGCTTGTGAAAATTTTGAAGTGCCATTTCTGGCGACTTAACACTCTTTTGGTGTAAAATTAACAAATAAAAATCCAATAATAAAAAATTATAAATATAAAAAAATATATAAAATATGATTTTAACAAAGAATTTTTATCGGTTCTCTAACTTTTATGCATAGGGCTACAAAATGCACCAGGTCTCGATTCTAGGTGCGAGCAACACCTAAAGTGGTTCCCTTGTAATATAAAACACGCAATATTTATGAATTAAATTCCGGTGCACGGCTGATAATTAATTTTTTAATAAAAATGCACATTTACAAAAGAATGACGTAATAATATTTCGGTTTTAAAACGGTTCGACCTTGTGAATTAATAGAAATGTAAAATAAAGTGAAACCGAATGCATTGTTTCAACAAACAAACCATTGTTAGAAAATCCCTTTAACTGAGATACCTAATATAAAACACGAAATATTTATGAATTAAATTCCGGTGCACTGCTGAAAATTAATTTCGTAATAGAAAATCACATTTCCAAATGGATGAGGACACTCACCAGTGGCTGAGAGGATCTACTCTCGAAGCTGGTAGACGGGATGTGCTGGGTTCGATCCCAATCGCGCCGGTCGTCCTAATCGTTCGGGGTTTTCTTGGTTTTCTACGATCCATGGATTTCCATGCGAAAATACGGGTTAGGATCCCTTAGAAAGACCCCCGCGAAGGGCACTCACCCCTCGGCCGTATATCCCTAGTGTAGATAATCGGCTGTCAAAAATCAACCAACCAAGTGAATGACGTAAAAATTTTTCGGTTATTAAAGGGTTCGACTGAGTGAATTTTTAGAAATGAAAATTAAAGTGAAACCGAATACATTGTTTCAACAATGAAACAATTGCTATAAAATTCAGTAAACTAAGAAACCGAATATAAAACACGCGATATTTATGAATTTAATTCCGGTGCACGGCTGAGAATTAATTTTCTAATAAAAATGCTTATTTCCAAAAGAATGACGTAAAAATTCTTCGGTTATAAAAGGGTTCGACTGTGTGAAATAATAGAAATGTAAAATAAAGTGAAACCGAATAATTCGTTTCAACAATCAAACCATTCTTAGAAAATCCCTTAAACTGAGATACCGAATATAAAACGCGAAATATTTATAAATTAAATTCCGGTGCACGGCTGAAAGTTAATTTCCTAATAAAAATCACATTTCCAAATGAATGACGTAAAAATGTTTCGGTTTTAAAAGGGTTCGACTATGTGAATTTTTAGAAATGTAAATTAAAGAGAAACTGAATACGTTGTTTCAACAATGAAACCATTGTTATAAAATTCAGTAAACTGAGATACCGAGTATAAAACACGCAACATTTATGAAATAAATTCCGGTGCACGGCTAAAAATTAATTTATTAATAAAAAATCATATTTCAAAGTGAATGACGAGCCCCAGCAGTGGCTGAGAGATTCTGCTCTCGAAGCTGGTAGACGGGATGTACTGGGTTTGATCCCAATCGCGCCCGGTTTCCTAATCTTTCGGAATTTTCGTGGTTTTCTTCTACCCATGGATCTCCATGCGTAAATACGGGTTAGGTTCCCTTAGAAAGACCCCCAAGAAGGGCACTCCTCCTTCGGGCTTAAATGCTTAGTGTAGATAATCGGCCGTCAAAAACCAACCAACCAACCACGCAAGTGAATGACTCAAAAAATTTTCGGATTTAAAAGGGTTCACCTGTGTGAATTTTTAGAAATGTAAATTAAAGTGAAACCGAATACATTTTTTCAACAATAAAACCATTGTAATAAAATTCAGTAATCTGAGATACCGAATATAAAACACGCAATATTTTTGAATTAAATTCCGGTGAACGGCTGATAATTAATTTTCTAATAAAAATGCACATTTCCAAAAGAATGACGCAATAATTTTTCCGTTTTAAAAGGGTTCGACCTTGTGAATTAATAGAAATGTAAATTAAAGTGAAACCAAATACATTGTTTCAACAATGAAACTATTGTTATAAAATTCAGTAAACTGAGATACCGAATATAAAACAAGCAATATTTATGAATTAAATTTCGGTGCACCGCTGAAATGGAATTTCCTAATAAAAAATCACATTTTCAAGTGAATGAGTGGCTGAGAGGTTCTGCTCTCGAAGCTGGTAGACGGGATGTGCAGGGTTCGATCCCAATCGCGTCCGTCGGCCTAATCGTTCGGATTTTTCGTGATTTTCTTCGAGCCATGGATTTCCATGCGAAAATACTTAGGTTCCCTTAGAAAGACCCCCACGAAAGGCAATCCCCCTCGGGCATATATCCGTAGTGTAGATAATCGGCCGTCAAAAATCAACCAACCAACAAACCAAGTGAATGACGTAAATATTTTTCGGTTTTAAAAGGGTTCGACTGTGTGAATTAATAAAAATGTAAAATAAAGTGTAACCGAATACATTGTTTCAACAATCAAACCATTGTTAAAAAATCCCGTAAACTTAGATACCGAATATAAAACACGAAATATTTATGAATTAAAATCCGGTGCATGGCTGAAAATTAATTTCCTAATATAAATGCACATTTCCAAATGAGTTACAAGCCCCACCAGTGTCTGAGAGATTCTACTCTTGAAGCTGGTAGACGGGATGTGCTGGGTTCGATCCCAATCGCGTCCGTCGGCCTAATCGTTCGGATTTTTCGTGATTTTCTTCGAGCCATGGATTTCCATGCGAAAATACTTAGGTTCCCTTACAAAGACCCCCACGAAGGGCAATCCCCCTCGGGCATATATCCGTAGTGTAGATAATCGGCCGTCAAAAATCAACCAACCAACAAACCAAGTGAATGACGTAAATATTTTTCGGTTTTAAAAGGGTTCGACTGTGTGAATTAATAAAAATGTAAAATAAAGTGTAACCGAATACATTGTTTCAACAATCAAACCATTGTTAAAAAATCCTATAAACTTAGATACCGAATATAAAACACGAAATATTTATGAATTAAAATCCGGTGCATGGCTGAAAATTAATTTCCTAATATAAATGCACATTTCCAAATGAGTTACAAGCCCCACCAGTGGCTGAGAGATTCTACTCTTGAAGCTGGTAGACGGGATGTGCTGGGTTCGATCCCATTCGCGCCCGTCGGTCTAATCGTTCGGTGATTTCGTGATTTTCTTTGAGCCATGGATTTCCATGCGAAAATACGGGTTAGGTTCCCTTACAAAGACCCCCACGAAGGGCAATCCCCCTCGGGCCTATATCCCTAGTGTAGATAATCGACCATCAAAAATCAACCAACCATCACACCAAGTGAATGACGTAAAAATTTTTTCGTTTTAAAAGGGTTCGACTGAGTGAATTTTTAGAAATGTAAATTAAAGTGAAACCGAATATATTATTTCAAAAATGAAATCCTTGTTATAAAATTCAGTAAACTAAGATACCGAATATAAAACACGAAATATTTATGAATTAAATTCCGGTGCATGGCTGAAAATTAATTTCCTAATAAAAAATCACATTTCTAAGTGACTGACAATCCCCACCAGTGGCTGAGAGGATCTACTCTTGAAGCTGGTAGCCGGGATGTGCTGGGTTCGATCCCAATCGCGCCCGTCGGTCTAATCGTTCGGTGTTTTCGTGATTTTCTTCGAGCCATGGATTTACATGCGAAAATACGGTTAGGATCCCTTAGAAAGACACCCACGAAGGGCACTCACCTCTCGGGCCTATATCCCTAGTTTAGACAATTGGCCGTCAAAATCAACCAACCAACCAAGTGAAAGACGTAAAAATTTTTCGGTTTTAAAAGGGTTCGACTGAGTGAATTTTTAGAAATGTAAATTAAAGTGAAATTGAATACATTGTTTCAACAATAAAACCATTGTTATAAAATTCAGTAAACTAAGATGCCGAATATAAAACACGCAATATTTATGAATTAAATTCCGGTGCATGGCTGAAAATTAATTTCCTAATAAAAAATCACATTTCCAAATGAATGACGTAAAAATTTTTCGGTTTTAAAATGGTTCGGCTGTGTGAATTTTCAGAAATGTAAAATAAAGTGAAATTCAATGCATGGGTTCAACAATGAAACCATTGTTATAAAATTCAGCAAACTGAGATACCGAATATAAAACACGCAATATTTATGAATTAAATTCCGGTGCACGGCTGAAAATTAATTTCCTAATAAAATAGCACATTTCCAAATAAATTACGTAAAAAAAAAATTCTGTTTTAAAAGGGTTCGACAGTGTGAATTTTTAGAAATTTAAAATAGAGTGAAAACGAATACATTGTTTCAACAACAAAACCATTGTTATAAAATTCAGCAAACTAAGATACAGAATATAAAATACGCAATATTTATGAATTAAATACCGGTGCACGGCTGAAAATTAATTTCCTAATAAAAAATCACATTTCCAAGTGACTGACAATCCCCACCAGTGGCTGAGAGGATCTACTCTTGAAGTTGGTAGACGGGATGTGCTGGGTTCGATCCCAATCGCGCCCGTCGGCCTAATCGTTCGGTGTTTTCGTGATTTTCTTCGAGCCATGGATTTCCATGCGAAAATACGGTTAGGATCCCTTATAAAAACACCCACGACGGGCACTCACCTCTCGGGCCTATATCCCTAGGGGGCCGTTCAAATATTACATAAGCACCTAAGGGGGGGGGGAGGGGGTTAGCGATTTGCTTATTTTTGCTGACAAGGAGGGAGGGGCGGGGTTTGAATGATGCTTACGTAAGACATTTTCAGAATCTCTAACTTGTAAAAAAAAAATTTATAAAATTTCAAATTGAAAGAAAGAAACAGCAAAAGAATATAAACTTGAAGCTGATGTCAGCTATTTTGACCGCACAAAGAAAACATAAACGATCTCTTTTATCTAGAGGTGAATGTTCATGTTTGATGCATGAGGGCTTATTATCTCTGAGAACTTACTACTATTTCTAATTGTGAGAATAGAATAGAATAGAATTGAATGGACCGATGCGATATGATGTATTGTGACAATATGAGTTTTCCGGGAAAGCTTCCAGCCCCACCAGTGGCCGAGAGGTTCTGCTCTCGAAGCTGGTAGACGGGAGGTGCTGGGTTCGATCCCAATCGCGCCCGTCGGCCTAATCGTTCGGAGTTTTCGTGGTTTTCTTCGAGCCGTGGATCTTCCATGCGTTAATACGGATTAGGTTCCCTTAGAAAGACCCCACGGAGGGCACTCCCCCCCGGTCCTATATCCCTCGTGTAGATAATTGGCCGTCAAAAATCAACCCAACTCATCAACTCAACCCGGGAAAGCTTCCAAAACGTAAGTAAAATTCCATCTTTTTTGTTTCCACTCCTCCTCTGTCAAGTGGTTGAACCCCATAACCATAGTGACCGACTGCTCTACTGTCTGGTGTCTCGTGAGTTTTGAAAACCTCTCAGTAGAAATCTGCACGGGCCGGGCTCGGGCCTATTTTCATTCACGGCACTCGGGGCGGGCCCGGGCCATACATTTTTCTGAAGGCTCGGGACGGGCCGGGCTTAGTTGCTACTCTTTACAGGCCGGGCCGGGTTCGGGCATTACTTTTTTCCTGGGGGATCAGGCCGGGCCCATTTTTTTTTCACAGATCCGGGACTGGTTTCATTCTATGTCTAAATGGCCCAAAATTTTAAGTCCTAGTTTTGACGCAGCCCGTATGAAAATCATTGTCTCGGCGTGGCCTGATCCGTTCAAAGGTCAGTAAAATTAGGTCAGGCTCAAAAAATTTTGAAAAAAATTTACACTTTTAAAATCGCTATTATTCTACAATTAAACATTCAAATTTATTCTTTTTAAAGAATAGTAGATTTCTACGCTTATTAAAATATAGCTAAATGAAAATATAAGAAAACATGTGAGAAGGAACCTGTCTATGACGAAATCCTGTTATAAACTGAAAAACGTGTTGATCCATAGAAAATTAATACACTAATACGCAAGAATAGGATATATAATACATTTACAACTTGCTAAGAAGGGCACTTGTCTATAACGGATTTTTTTTTTATGCAATTCCGTTTTAGAAGATTTTACTGTATAGCATTTTTCAGATTTTTAGCACTTCAATACATGGAATATGGATTAACGATATTAATGATAACGGATTCATTTACATACAAGAAATAGAGATTGATTAAAAAAATAAATGTCGCAGCCTGCGCCACTTCTATAAAAATGAAGATTATAAACATAAAAAATAGTTGACATATTTTTGGCCAGAACTCCTCGTACGAGACAAATTTTTAACCAAACCGACATAAAAATCAATGTTTTGTAGAAATTCAATCGTGCCGGGCCGAGATTTTAACTTTTTTCCCGGGTCGGGCCGAACTTTTAACTTTTTTATCGGGCCGGGCCAATAATTTTTTTGTACGGGCTGGGCCGAATTTTTTTCTCTATGAGTCGTGCCAAGCCCGGGCCTGGAAATTTCGGCCTGTGCAGACCTCTACCTCTCAGTATTGCAGTGTAGTGGTGTTTAAAATAAATAAAATCAGAAATATGTCTTCATTTCGAGAAATCTTTTATAAAAAGCCTTTTGAAAGTTTCAAAAAGTCTGCATCAGATAAACCTTTGAAGGATATCCAATGTAAAGCTAATGATGTGTGGCGGCAGTACAAAAAGTCTTCTAAAACTGACAAAGAGTTAGAGGTATTGGTGCTAAAAAGAATTGAGGACGAACTGCGTAAGGCAACCAAAAAGAAATCAGTCTTTCTTGATTATTTTATAAAGGTAATTATAATCAATTTATTCTTAAAATTTTAAATATATTTTATCATAACTTTAAGTTTACATAATTACTTGTAAAAATTGGAAAAAAGACAGATAAGATAAAATGACCGTGTAGCCTTGGCAAAACATGGTCAGTATGGGAATAAATAAAGACCAAAAAAAGTCAAAAAACGAGTTATTACTTTTTAAATATGGCGTAGCCAAGCTAAGCCTTATTTTTTCTTTTCAAATAACTCAAAAATTAATGCATCCATGGGGGAAAAAATTTAAAAATATGTTAGTTTTGTAGCAGATAATCTTCTAACTGTTTTCAAATTTTGAACCTTACTAAAAATGAAATGTAACCCAATTGAATTGAAACCAATGTATCTCAAATTCAAAAACAGATAAATAAGGTTTCCAGTGATCTCAAAAAAGGAAACGACAAAATGCTGAATGCCACAGAAAACATCGAACCACCAAACGAACAAAGCTTGGAGAAATCTGTCATGATAATCCAGACATAAAAAAAAAATAGCTTTGAGGGAATCAGTAGGAAGACCAAGTTTAAACAACCATTATTACTTAAAGCAATAGCAGAGATAGCTATTATTGGAAGCGCTGCACATGCAAAAAGAAGAAACAAGTCTGAAGTGTCAAAACTCTCGATGACTTGACTGCAAAACTGAAAAAGGTTGGTTTTGCAATAAGCAGGAATAGAACATATCTTCGTTTGCTTCCAAAAAATTCCTCAACCATCGAGTGTCGAAGACATGTCACCACAGTGCCGATAAAACTTTCTTGGATTCTGGTTCCACCGATCTCACATTGATACCCAATTTTCAGTAATATCCATCCATTATTTAGAAACTTTAGCTTCAATTTTTGGACCCATGCAAGTGTTTCTTCTTTCACATAATGACAAAGACAAAGGGCACGTACCTTTGGGAATTACTGCAGCCAGTAAACAGGCTCTGATACTGATGCATATGGAGTATCGTGTATCCTTAAGCGATCACGACTGGGTCATCGCTGAACGACGCAAACTTATCCCATGTGTTTACGCTGGTATTGTGATTGCTGCTGGCATGGCAGGTCAAAGTAAAGCCATACATAAGTTATTCTGGTCCAACGTTAATAGCTATAAGAAGTGAGAAACACAGTTCTTCCACAGCAAATACTCATGCTCAGGATTTTGAAACTCTATTAATACCCAAAGATTTTGAAAAATTAGTGAAAACAAAAGAGGGTTTCATCAAACCTGTAATCATAGTTACGGTTCATGGAGATCCAGACGAGAATCCCCGCTACCAGAAAGTTATATCTTTTGCTATTAACCATTTCAAAAAGCATGATTTGGATGGAATTTTCATAGCGTGCAATGCTGCTGGAAGAAGTGCATATAATTGAGTAGAAAGGCGAATGACACCACTCAGTCGAGAACTGTCTTGTCTTATACACCCTCATAACCATTATGGTTCCCATCTCGATGAGAACGGTCGCACTACTGATGAAGAAATGGAGCAAAATAACTTAGCATATGCTGGTAAAACTCTCGCAGATGGCAGATATCTGGAACTCATTAAACATTGACAGTTATCCCGTTACTGCCACATATGTTGATTCAGGCGAACCAGAGTCTCTTGGTTATAACTTGGATTGGTATTCGAAGCTCGTGCAAGAAAGTCAATACTTGCTGCAAATTGTAAAATGCGAAAAAAAGAATTGTTGCTCTCCTCCACGTAGTGGATTATTTCGCATATTAAAAGGACGATTCATTCCTCCTCCAATTAAAATGATACAATCGTCAAATGAATTCATTACAAGTGAAGAGGGGGAATTTATAGATTTAAGTCGCCGTCTGGCCTTAAATCTGAATAGTACAGAAAAGGGATTTTTAAAGTTGCTGTATGATTATTTTTGCTCTTCTATAAAGTTCACGCAATTATCCGCAAGAACTTGTGGAAGTTGTGGCCAATATCATGCATCTCAGAAGTCAGCAAACAGACACAAAAAAATTGACAGAAAAACAGAGTGAAAAAAGCGAAAAGGACTGCCTTATACGACCATTGAGAATTGTTGCTCGTCGAGCAAATGAACTTATGCGCTTCGTAAAATTCGTGGAAGATATGGAAGATGTTGAGTGGATCAATGAAGATGGAGTTCATAAAGATTGCATCCGAATAGTAAGCGATGAAGATAATCAAGTAAAACGGGAAACCAATATCATAACAGATATGGAAAAATGGCTTGAGCAGCTGTGGTCAGCATCGGGATAGATATTGTCATGTTCAAATTTAAATTTTCAAATGGCTAAGTTCTTCTAAAATTGTGATCTAAGAAATTTTCTTAAATAGAATTGTAAAGAAATAAAACAAGCATTTATTATTATTTAGTAGTTATATTAGTCGAGTAGAGTTTTTTAATTTGTATTGTGTCCTAATTTTTTTTTAAGTAGGGGGGGGGGGATCCAATTTTCTTACGTAATTATTAAGGGGGGTTCGCGATTTGCTTATTTTTGCTGACAAGGGGGGAGGGGGGGTCAAAAATAATCAAAAACATGCTTACGTAATATTTGAACAGCACCTAGATAATTGGCCGTCAAAATCAACCAACCAACCAAATGAATGACATAAAAATTTTTCGGTTTTAAAAGGGTTCGACTGAGTGAATTTTTTGAAATGTAAATTAAAGTGAAATTGAATACATTGTTTCAACAATAAAACCATTGTTATAAAATTCAGTAAACTAAGATGCCGAATATAAAACACGCAATATTTATGAATTAAATTCCGGTGCATGGCTGAAAATTAATTTCCTAATAAAAATGCACATTTCCAAATGAATGACGTAAACATTTTTCGGTTTTAAAAGGGTTCGACTGTGTGAATTTTCAGAAACGTAAAAGAAAGTGAAATTTAATACATTGTTTCAACAATTAAGCCATTGTTATAAAATTCAGTAAACTAAGATACCGAATATAAAACACGCAATATTTATAAATTAAATCTGGTGCACGGCTGAAAATTAATTTCCTAAAAAAATGCACATTTCCAAATGAATGACGTAAAAATGTTTCGGTTTTAAAAGGGTTCGACTGTGTGAATTTTATGAAATGTAAAATAAAGTGAAATTTAATACATTGTTTCCTCAATTAAGCCATTGTTATAAAATTCAGTAAACTAAGATACCGAATATAAAACACGCAATATTTATGAATTAAATTCCAGTGCACGGCTGAAAATTAATTTCCTAAAAAAAAATCACATTTCCAAATGAATGACGTAAAAATTTTTCGGTTTTAAAAGGGTACGGCTGTGTGAATTTTCAGAAATGTAAAATAAAGTGAAATTCAATGCATGGTTTCAACAATGAAACCATTGTTAAAAAATTCAGCAAACTGAGATACCGAATATAAAACACGCAATATTTATGAATTAAATTCCGGTGCACGGCTGAAAATTAATTTCCTAATAAAAAAGCACATTTCCAAATAAATTACGTAAAAAAAATTTCTGTTTTAAAAGGGTTCGACTGTGTGAATTTTTAGAAATTTAAAATAGAATGAAACCGATTATATTGTTTCAACAATCAAACCATTATTAGAAAATCTCTTAAACTTTGATACCGAATATAAAACACGCAATATTTATGACTTAAATTCGGGTGCATGGCTGAAAATTAATTTCCTAATAAAAATGCACATTTCCAAATGAATGACGTAAAAATATTTCAGTTTTAAAAGGGTTCGACTGTGTGAATTTTTAGAAATATAAATTAAAATGAAACTGAATAGATTGTTTCAACAATGAAACTATTGTTATAAAATTCAGTAAACTGAGATACCGAATATAAAACACGCAATATTTATGAATTAAATTCCGGTGCACGGCTGAAAATTAATTTCCTAATAAAAAAGCACATTTCCAAGTGAATGACGAGCCCCACCAGAAAAGTTGGTAGCTGAAACGTTCTA
>CAWVRF010000427.1:60200-127200 GCA_963932465.1 Maratus speciosus
CTCTCGAAGTTGGTTGACGGGATGTGCTGGGTTCGATCCCAATCACGCCCGTCGGTCTAATCGTTCGGAGTTTTCGTGGTTTTCTTTGAGCCATGGATTTCCATGCGAAAATACGTGTTGGGTTCCCATAGAAAGACCCCCACGAAGGGCAATCCCTCTCCGGCCTATATCCCTAGTGTAGATAATCGGCCGTCAAAAATCAACCAACCAACAGACCAAGTGAATGACGTAAAATTTTTTCAGTTTTAAAAGGGTTCGACTGTTTGAATTTTTATAAATGTAAATTAAAGAGAAACCGAATACATTGTTTAACTATTAAACCATTGTCATAAAATTCAGCAAACTAAGATACCGAATATAAAACACGCAATATTTATGAATTAAATTGCGGTGCACGGCTGAAAATTAATTTCCAAATAAAAAATCACATTTGCAAGTGAAATACGTAAAAAAATTTCGGTTTTAAAAGGATTCGGCTGTGTGAATTTTCAGAAATGTAAAATAAAGTGAAATTGAATACATTGTTTCAACAATGAAACCATTTTTATAAAATTCAGTAAACTAAGATGCCGAATATAAAACACGCAATATTTATGAATTAGATTCCGGTGCACGGCTGAAAATTAATTTCCTAATAAAAAAATCACATTACCAAGTGAAAGACGAGCCCCACCGGTGGCTGAAAGGATCTACTCTCAAAGTTGGTAGACGGGATGTGCTGGGTTCGATCTGAATCGCGCCCGTCGGCCTAATAGTTCGAAGTTTTCGTGGTTTTCTTTGAGCCATGGATTTCCATGCGAAAAAACGGGTTAGGTTCCCTTAGAAACACCCCTACGAAGAGCACTCACCAATCGGGCCCATATCCCTAGTGTAAGACAATCGGCCGTCAAAAATGAACCAACTAACCAACCAAGTGAATGACGTAAAAAATTTTCGGTTTTAAAAGGGTTCGACTGTGTGAATTTTTAGAAATGTAAATTAAAGTGAAACCGAATGCATTGTTTCAACATTGAAACCATTGTTATAAAATTCAGTAAACTGAGATACCGAGTATAAAACACGCAATATTTATGAATTAAATTCCGGTGCACGGCTGAAAGTTAATTTCCTAATAAAAATGCACATTTCCAAAAGAATGACGTAAAAGTTTTTCCGTTTTAAAAGGGATCGACTGTGTGAATTAATAGAAATATAAAAATAAAGTGGAACCGAATGCATTGTTTCAACAATGAAACCATTGTTATAAAATTCAGTAAACTAAGATACCGAATATAAAACACGCAATATTTATGAATTAAATTTCGGTGCACTGCTGAAAATTAATTTCATAATATAAATGCACCTTTCGAAATGAATGACGTAAAAATTTTTCGGTTTTAAAAGGGTTCGGCTGTGTGAATTTTCAGAAATGTAAAATAAAGTGAAACTTAATACATTGTATCAACAATTAAACCATTGTTATAAAATTCAGTAAACTGATATATCGAATGCAAAACACGCAATATTTATGAATTAAATTCCGGTGCACGGCCGAAAATTAATTTCCTAATAATAAAGCACATTTCCAAATAAATTACGTAAAAAAAATTTCGGATTTAAAAGGGTTCGACTGTATGAATTTTTAGAAATTTAAAATAGAGTGAAACCGATTATATTGTTTCCACAATCAAACCATTGTTAGAAAATCTCTTAAACTTTGATACCGAATATAAAACACGCAATATTCATGAATTAAATTCCGGTGCATGGCGTAAAATTAATTTCCTAATATAAATGCACTAGAGGTCTGCACGGGCCCGGGCTTGGCCCGAGGCCCGTACCCGGCCCGGCGGAATGGAGGAGAATATTCAAACGGGCCGGACCGGCAGAATTAGGACAATTTTTTCAACGGGCCGGGCCGATAAAAAAAATCTGCCCGATATAAGAATTTGAGAGTAGCAGTTAAAATACGAGGCCATTTCCAATGAATATGACTTTTTCGAGAAGTATAAATGAGCTTTACGAGCCGATGCGAGTTTAACAACATCAATACAGAAATGTAACATGACCATCGTAGAGATCGGCATCGTACAGTTACATGATGCCTGATCCCGGGTTTAATTTTCGGCAGACTTGTGCCGGGACGGATCTGGTATTAATCGTTCTCAGGATGTGTAGGACAGGCATTATGTTTTGTAAAATTATTAATAGCGATAATGAACTTCTGTTAACAGTATTTTTGGAAATTTACCTTAAGGTGGTTCTCATATTTGCTGCTCAACAATGCGAAACTCTAAGACACATTTTCTGACTCATTTTTAACTATAAAGGCATAAAATTGACAGGCCTGAGTATTGAAGGCATTTGGGATCGAATAGCGGTTCCATTTTTCATAAATTACGTACAGAGATAACAGAGACTCTTGTTACGTGACTGTACGTTTTTCTCCTCTAAAACGCTGTAAGTAATCGTTAATGTTTACTATTGTGTGTTTTCTATTTTGCGAACACATAGTAATTTAAAATATACTATAAAATGTTCCCATAAATATGCATGTAGTATTCATTA
This sequence comes from Maratus speciosus, assembly GCA_963932465.1. Taxonomy (NCBI): domain Eukaryota; kingdom Metazoa; phylum Arthropoda; class Arachnida; order Araneae; family Salticidae; genus Maratus; species Maratus speciosus. The sequence continues at coordinate 62,748 of CAWVRF010000427.1, forward strand.
AAAGAATCTTAATTGCATGTCGAGAAAAAACGGAATTTTTTGTAGAAATTTAGTCGGGCCGGGCCTGTTTTCACTGATTTTTCTACGGGCCGGGCCAAGAACTGTAAAAATCTAAACGGGCCGGGCCGGGCTCGGGCCGAAATTTCAATTTTTACACCGGGACGGGTCGGGCCAAAATAGCATTCCTTCGGGCCGGGCCGGGCCCGGGCCTGGAAATTCCGGGCCGTGCAGACTTCTAAAATGCACATTTCCAAATGAATGACGTAAAAATTTTTCGGGTTTAAAAGAGTTCGGCTGTATGAATTTTCAGAAATGTAAAATAAAGTGAAACCGAATACATTGTTTCAACAATGAAACCATTGTTATAAAATTCAGCAAACTAAGATACCGAATATAAAACACGCAATATTTATGAATTAAATCCCGGTGCACGGCTGAAAATTAATTTCCTAATAAAAAATCCCATTTCAGAGTGAATGAAAACCCCACCAGTGGCTGAGAGGTTCTACTCTTGAAGCTGGTAGACGGGATGTGCTGGGTCCGATCCCAATCGCGCCCGCCGGCCTAATCGTTCGGAGTTTTCGTGGTTTCCTTCGAGCCATGTATTTCCATACGAAAATACGGGTTACGATCCCTTAGAAAATCACCCAACGAAGAGCACTCACCAATCGGGCCCATATCCCTATTCTAAGACAATCGGCCGTCAAAAATCAACCAACCAACCAACCAAGTGAATGACGTAAAAAATTTTCGGTCTAAAAAGGGTTCGACTGAGTGAATGTTTAGAAATGTAAATTAAAGTGAAACCGAATACATAGTTTCAACAATGAATCCATTGTTATAAAACCCCTTAAACTGAGATACCGAATATAAAACACGAAATATTTATGAATTAAATTCCGGTGCACGGCTGAAAATTAATTTCCTAATATAAATGCACATTTCCAAATGAATGACGTAAAAATTTATCGGTTTTAAAAGGGTTCGGCTGTGTGAATTTTCAGAAATCTAAAATAAAGTGAAACCGAATACATTGTTTCAACAATGAAACCATTGTCATAAAATTCAGCAAACTAAGATACCGAATATAAAACACGCAATATTTATGAATTAAATTCCGGTGCACGGCTGAAAATTAATTTCCTAATAAAAAATCACATGTCAGAGTGAATGAATTTCCCACCAGTGGCTGAGAGGTTCTACTCTTGAAGCTGGTAGACGGGATGTGCTGGGTCCGATCCCAATCGCGCCCGCCGGCCTAATCGTTCGGAGTTTTCGTGGTTTTCTTCGAGCCATAGATTTCCATGCGAAAATGCGGGTTACGATCCCTTAGAAAAACACCCACGAAGAGCACTCACCAATCGGGCCCATATCCCTAGTGTAAGACAATCGGCCGTCAAAAATGAACCAACCAACCAACCAAGTGAATGACGTAAAAAATTTTCGGTTTTAAAAGGGTTCGACTGTGTGAATTTTTAGAAATGTAAATTAAAGTGAAACCGAATGCATTGTTTCAACATTGAAACCATTGTTATAAAATTCAGTAAACTGAGATACCGAGTATAAAACACGCAATATTTATGAATTAAATTCCGGTGCACGGCTGAAAGTTAATTTCCTAATAAAAATGCACATTTCCAAAAGAATGACGTAAAAGTTTTTCCGTTTTAAAAGGGATCGACTGTGTGAATTAATAGAAATATAAAAATAAAGTGGAACCGAATGCATTGTTTCAACAATGAAACCATTGTTATAAAATTCAGTAAACTAAGATACCGAATATAAAACACGCAATATTTATGAATTAAATTTCGGTGCACGGCTGAAAATTAATTTCATAATATAAATGCACCTTTCGAAATGAATGACGTAAAAATTTTTCGGTTTTAAAAGGGTTCGGCTGTGTGAATTTTCAGAAATGTAAAATAAAGTGAAACTTAATACATTGTATCAACAATTAAACCATTGTTATAAAATTCAGTAAACTGATATATCGAATGCAAAACACGCAATATTTATGAATTAAATTCCGGTGCACGGCCGAAAATTAATTTCCTAATAATAAAGCACATTTCCAAATAAATTACGTAAAAAAAATTTCGGATTTAAAAGGGTTCGACTGTATGAATTTTTAGAAATTTAAAATAGAGTGAAACCGATTATATTGTTTCCACAATCAAACCATTGTTAGAAAATCTCTTAAACTTTGATACCGAATATAAAACACGCAATATTCATGAATTAAATTCCGGTGCATGGCGTAAAATTAATTTCCTAATATAAATGCACTAGAGGTCTGCACGGGCCCGGGCTTGGCCCGAGGCCCGTACCCGGCCCGGCGGAATGGAGGAGAATATTCAAACGGGCCGGACCGGCAGAATTAGGACAATTTTTTCAACGGGCCGGGCCGATAAAAAAAATCTGCCCGATATAAGAATTTGAGAGTAGCAGTTAAAATACGAGGCCATTTCCAATGAATATGACTTTTTCGAGAAGTATAAATGAGCTTTACGAGCCGATGCGAGTTTAACAACATCAATACAGAAATGTAACATGACCATAGTAGAGATCGGCATCGTACAGTTACATGATGCCTGATCCCGGGTTTAATTTTCGGCAGACTTGTGCCGGGACGGATCTGGTATTAATCGTTCTCAGGATGTGTAGGACAGGCATTATGTTTTGTAAAATTATTAATAGCGATAATGAACTTCTGTTAACAGTATTTTTGGAAATTTACCTTAAGGTGGTTCTCATATTTGCTGCTCAACAATGCGAAACTCTAAGACACATTTTCTGACTCATTTTTAACTATAAAGGCATAAAATTGACAGGCCTGAGTATTGAAGGCATTTGGGATCGAATAGCGGTTCCATTTTTCATAAATTACGTACAGAGATAACAGAGACTCTTGTTACGTGACTGTACGTTTTTCTCCTCTAAAACGCTGTAAGTAATCGTTAATGTTTACTATTGTGTGTTTTCTATTTTGCGAACACATAGTAATTTAAAATATACTATAAAATATTCCCATAAATATGCATGTAGTATTCATTAAAAGAATCTTAATTGCATGTCGAGAAAAAACGGAATTTTTTGTAGAAATTTAGTCGGGCCGGGCCTGTTTTCACTGATTTTTCTACGGGCCGGGCCAAGAACTGTAAAAATCTAAACGGGCCGGGCCGGGCTCGGGCCGAAATTTCAATTTTTACACCGGGACGGGTCGGGCCAAAATAGCATTCCTTCGGGCCGGGCCGGGCCCGGGCCTGGAAATTCCGGGCCGTGCAGACTTCTAAAATGCACATTTCCAAATGAATGACGTAAAAATTTTTCGGGTTTAAAAGAGTTCGGCTGTATGAATTTTCAGAAATGTAAAATAAAGTGAAACCGAATACATTGTTTCAACAATGAAACCATTGTTATAAAATTCAGCAAACTAAGATACCGAATATAAAACACGCAATATTTATGAATTAAATCCCGGTGCACGGCTGAAAATTAATTTCCTAATAAAAAATCCCATTTCAGAGTGAATGAAAACCCCACCAGTGGCTGAGAGGTTCTACTCTTGAAGCTGGTAGACGGGATGTGCTGGGTCCGATCCCAATCGCGCCCGCCGGCCTAATCGTTCGGAGTTTTCGTGGTTTCCTTCGAGCCATGTATTTCCATACGAAAATACGGGTTACGATCCCTTAGAAAATCACCCAACGAAGAGCACTCACCAATCGGGCCCATATCCCTATTCTAAGACAATCGGCCGTCAAAAATCAACCAACCAACCAACCAAGTGAATGACGTAAAAAATTTTCGGTCTAAAAAGGGTTCGACTGAGTGAATGTTTAGAAATGTAAATTAAAGTGAAACCGAATACATAGTTTCAACAATGAATCCATTGTTATAAAACCCCTTAAACTGAGATACCGAATATAAAACACGAAATATTTATGAATTAAATTCCGGTGCACGGCTGAAAATTAATTTCCTAATATAAATGCACATTTCCAAATGAATGACGTAAAAATTTATCGGTTTTAAAAGGGTTCGGCTGTGTGAATTTTCAGAAATGTAAAATAAAGTGAAACCGAATACATTGTTTCAACAATGAAACCATTGTCATAAAATTCAGCAAACTAAGATACCGAATATAAAACACGCAATATTTATGAATTAAATTCCGGTGCACGGCTGAAAATTAATTTCCTAATAAAAAATCACATGTCAGAGTGAATGAATTTCCCACCAGTGGCTGAGAGGTTCTACTCTTGAAGCTGGTAGACGGGATGTGCTGGGTCCGATCCCAATCGCGCCCGCCGGCCTAATCGTTCGGAGTTTTCGTGGTTTTCTTCGAGCCATAGATTTCCATGCGAAAATGCGGGTTACGATCCCTTAGAAAAACACCCACGAAGAGCACTCACCAATCGGGCCCATATCCCTAGTGTAAGACAATCGGCCGTCAAAAATGAACCAACCAACCAACCAAGTGAATGACGTAAAAAATTTTCGGTTTTAAAAGGGTTCGACTGTGTGAATTTTTAGAAATGTAAATTAAAGTGAAACCGAATGCATTGTTTCAACATTGAAACCATTGTTATAAAATTCAGTAAACTGAGATACCGAGTATAAAACACGCAATATTTATGAATTAAATTCCGGTGCACGGCTGAAAGTTAATTTCCTAATAAAAATGCACATTTCCAAAAGAATGACGTAAAAGTTTTTCCGTTTTAAAAGGGATCGACTGTGTGAATTAATAGAAATATAAAAATAAAGTGGAACCGAATGCATTGTTTCAACAATGAAACCATTGTTATAAAATTCAGTAAACTAAGATACCGAATATAAAACACGCAATATTTATGAATTAAATTTCGGTGCACGGCTGAAAATTAATTTCATAATATAAATGAACCTTTCGAAATGAATGACGTAAAAATTTTTCGGTTTTAAAAGGGTTCGGCTGTGTGAATTTTCAGAAATGTAAAATAAAGTGAAACTTAATACATTGTATCAACAATTAAACCATTGTAATAAAATTCAGTAAACTGATATATCGAATGCAAAACACGCAATATTTATGAATTAAATTCCGGTGCACGGCCGAAAATTAATTTCCTAATAATAAAGCACATTTCCAAATAAATTACGTAAAAAAAATTTCGGATTTAAAAGGGTTCGACTGTATGAATTTTTAGAAATTTAAAATAGAGTGAAACCGATTATATTGTTTCCACAATCAAACCATTGTTAGAAAATCTCTTAAACTTTGATACCGAATATAAAACACGCAATATTCATGAATTAAATTCCGGTGCATGGCGTAAAATTAATTTCCTAATATAAATGCACTAGAGTTCTGCACGGGCCCGGGCTTGGCCCGAGGCCCGTACCCGGCCCGGCGGAATGGAGGAGAATATTCAAACGGGCCGGACCGGCAGAATTAGGACAATTTTTTCAACGGGCCGGGCCGATAAAAAAAATCTGCCCGATATAAGAATTTGAGAGTAGCAGTTAAAATACGAGGCCATTTCCAATGAATATGACTTTTTCGAGAAGTATAAATGAGCTTTACGAGCCGATGCGAGTTTAACAACATCAATACAGAAATGTAACATGACCATCGTAGAGATCGGCATCGTACAGTTACATGATGCCTGATCCCGGGTTTAATTTTCGGCAGACTTGTGCCGGGACGGATCTGGTATTAATCGTTCTCAGGATGTGTAGGACAGGCATTATGTTTTGTAAAATTATTAATAGCGATAATGAACTTCTGTTAACAGTATTTTTGGAAATGTACCTTAAGGTGGTTCTCATATTTGCTGCTCAACAATGCGAAACTCTAAGACACATTTTCTGACTCATTTTTAACTATAAAGGCATAAAATTGACAGGCCTGAGTATTGAAGGCATTTGGGATCGAATAGCGGTTCCATTTTTCATAAATTACGTACAGAGATAACAGAGACTCTTGTTACGTGACTGTACGTTTTTCTCCTCTAAAACGCTGTAAGTAATCGTTAATGTTTACTATTGTGTGTTTTCTATTTTGCGAACACATAGTAATTTAAAATATACTATAAAATATTCCCATAAATATGCATGTAGTATTCATTAAAAGAATCTTAATTGCATGTCGAGAAAAAACGGAATTTTTTGTAGAAATTTAGTCGGGCCGGGCCTGTTTTCACTGATTTTTCTACGGGCCGGGCCAAGAACTGTAAAAATCTAAACGGGCCGGGCCGGGCTCGGGCCGAAATTTCAATTTTTACACCGGGACGGGTCGGGCCAAAATAGCATTCCTTCGGGCCGGGCCGGGCCCGGGCCTGGAAATTCCGGGCCGTGCAGACTTCTAAAATGCACATTTCCAAATGAATGACGTAAAAATTTTTCGGGTTTAAAAGAGTTCGGCTGTATGAATTTTCAGAAATGTAAAATAAAGTGAAACCGAATACATTGTTTCAACAATGAAACCATTGTTATAAAATTCAGCAAACTAAGATACCGAATATAAAACACGCAATATTTATGAACTAAATCCCGATGCACGGCTGAAAATTAATTTCCTAATAAAAAATCCCATTTCAGAGTGAATGAAAACCCCACCAGTGGCTGAGAGGTTCTACTCTTAAAGCTGGTAGACGGGATGTGCTGGGTCCGATCCCAATCGCGCCCGCCGGCCTAATCGTTCGGAGTTTTCGTGGTTTCCTTCGAGCCATGTATTTCCATACGAAAATACGGGTTACGATCCCTTAGAAAATCACCCAACGAAGAGCACTCACCAATCGGGCCCATATCCCTATTCTAAGACAATCGGCCGTCAAAAATCAACCAACCAACCAACCAAGTGAATGACGTAAAAAATTTTCGGTTTAAAAAGGGTTCGACTGAGTGAATGTTTAGAAATGTAAATTAAAGTGAAACCGAATACATAGTTTCAACAATGAATCCATTGTTATAAAACCCGTTAAACTGAGATACCGAATATAAAACACGAAATATTTATGAATTAAATTCCGGTGCACGGCTGAAAATTAATTTCCTAATAAAAATCGCATTTCAAAATGAATGACATAAAAATTTTTCGGTTTTAAAAGTGTTCGACTGTGTGAATTTTTAGAAATGTAAATTCAAGTGAAACCGAATGCATTGTTTCAACATTGAAACCATTGTTATAAAATTCAGTAAACTGAGATACCGAGTATAAAACACGCAATATTTATGAATTAAATTCCGGTGCACGGCTGAAAGTTAATTTCCTAATAAAAATGAACATTTCCAAAAGAATGACGTAAAAGTTTTTCCATTTTAAAAGGGTTCGACTGTGTGAATTAATAGAAATATAAAAATTAAGTGGAACCGAATGCATTGTTTCAACAATGAAACCATTGTTATAAAATTCAGTAAACTAAGATACCGAATATAAAACACGCAATATTTATGAATTAAATTTCGGTGCACGGCTAAAAATTAATTTCATAATATAAATGCACCTTTCGAAATGAATGACGTAAAATTTTTTCGGTTTTAAAAGGGTTCGGCTGTGTGAATTTTCAGAAATGTAAAATAATGTGAAACTTAATACATTGTATCAACAATTAAACCATTGTTATAAAATTCAGTAAACTGATATATCGAATGCAAAACACGCAATATTTATGAATTAAATTCCGGTGCACGGCCGAAAATTAATTTCCTAATAAAAAAGCACATTTCCAAATAAATTACGTAAAAAAATTTTCGGATTTAAAAGGGTTCGACTGTATGAATTTTTAGAAATTTAAAATAGAGTGAAACCGATTATATTGTTTCCACAATCAAACCATTGTTAGAAAATCTCTTAAACTTTGATACCGAATATAAAACACGTAATATTCATGAACTAAATTTCGGTGCACGGCTGAAAATAAATTTCCTAATATAAATGCACATTTCCAAATGAATGACGTAAAAATGTTTCGGTTTTAAAAGGGTTCGGCTGTGTGAATTTTTAGAAATGTAAAATAAAGTGAAATTGAATGCATTGTTTCAACATGAAACCATTGTTTGAAAATCCCCTAAACTTAGATACCGAATATAAAACACGAAATATTTATGAATTAAATTCCAGTGCACGGCTGAAAATTAATTTCCTAATATAAATGCACTAGAGGTCTGCACGGGCCCGGGCTTGGCCCGAGGCCCGTACCCGGCCCGGCGGAATGGAGGAGAATATTCAAACGTGCCGGACCGGCAGAATTAGGACAATTTTTTCAACGGGCCGGGCCGATAAAAAAAAATTAATCGGGCCTATCTGCCCGATATAAGAATTTGAGAGTACCATTTAAAATACGAGGCCATTTCCAATGAATATGACTTTTTCGAGAAGTATAAATGTGCGTTACGAGCCGATGCGAGTTTAACAACATCAATACAGAAATGTAACATGACCATCGTAGAGATCGGCATTGTACAGTTACATGATGCCTGATCCCGGGTTTAATTTTCGGCAGACTTGTGCCGGGACGGATCTGGTATTAATCGTTCTCAGGATGTGTAGGACAGGCATTATGTTTTGTAAAATTATTAATAGCGATAATGAACTTCTGTTAACAGTATTTTTGGAAATGTACCTTAAGGTGGTTCTCATATTTGCTGCTCAACAATGCGAAACTCTCAGACACATTTTCTGACTCATTTTTAACTATAAAGGCATAAAATTGTCAGGCTTGAGTATTGAAGGCATTTGGGATCGAATAGCGGTTCCATTTTTCATAAATTACGTACAGAGATAACAGAGACTCTTGTTACTTGACTGTACGTTTTTCTCCTCTAAAACGCTGTAAGTAATCGTCAATGTTTACTATTGTGTGTTTTCTATTTTGCGAACACATGGTAATTTAAAATATACTATAAAATGTTCCCATAAATATGCATGTAGTATTCATTAAAAGAATTTTAATTGCATGTCGAGAAAAAACGGAATTTTTTGTAGAAATTTAGTCGGGCCGGGCCTGTTTTCACAGATTTTTGTACGGGCCGGGCCAAGAACGGTAAAAATCTAAACGGGCCGGGACGGGCTCGGGCCGAAATTTCAATTTTTACACCGGGACGGGTCGGGCCACAATAGCTTTCCTTCGGGCCGGGCCGGGCCCGGGCCTGGAAATTCCGGCCCGTGCAGACTTCTAAAATGCACATTTCCAAATGAATGACGTAAAAATTTTTCGGGTTTAAAAGAGTTCGGCTGTGTGAATTTTCAGAAATGTAAAATAAAGTGAAACCGAATACATTGTTTCAACAATGAAACCATTGTTATAGAATTCAGCAAACTAAGATACCGAATATAAAACACGCAATATTTATGAATTAAATCCCGGTGCACGGCTGAAAATTAATTTCCTAATAAAAAATCACATTTCCAAGTGAATGACGAACCCCACCAGTGGCTGAGAGGTTCTGTTCTCGAAGCTGGTTGACGGGATGTGCTGGGTTTGATCCCAATCACGCCCGTCGGCCTACCCTTGCGGAGTTTTCGTAGATTTATTCGAGCCATGGATTTCCATGCGTAATTACGGGTTAGGTTCCCTTAGAAAGACCCCCACGAAGGGCACTTCCCCCTCAGGCCTATATCCCTAGTGTAATAATCGGCCATCAAAAATCAACCAATCAACCAGCCAAGTGAATGACGTAAAAAATTTTCGGTTTTAAAAGGGTTCGACTGTGTGAATTTTTAGAAATGTAAATTAAAGTGAAACCGAATGCATTGTTTCAACATTGAAACCATTGTTATAAAATTCAGTAAACTGAGATACCGAGTATAAAACACGCAATATTTATGAATTAAATTCCGGTGCACGGCTGAAAGTTAATTTCCTAATAAAAATGCACATTTCCAAAAGAATGACGTAAAAGTTTTTCCGTTTTAAAAGGGATCGACTGTGTGAATTAATAGAAATATAAAAATAAAGTGGAACCGAATGCATTGTTTCAACAATGAAACCATTGTTATAAAATTCAGTAAACTAAGATACCGAATATAAAACACGCAATATTTATGAATTAAATTTCGGTGCACGGCTGAAAATTAATTTCATAATATAAATGCACCTTTCGAAATGAATGACGTAAAAATTTTTCGGTTTTAAAAGGGTTCGGCTGTGTGAATTTTCAGAAATGTAAAATAAAGTGAAACTTAATACATTGTATCAACAATTAAACCATTGTTATAAAATTCAGTAAACTGATATATCGAATGCAAAACACGCAATATTTATGAATTAAATTCCGGTGCACGGCCGAAAATTAATTTCCTAATAATAAAGCACATTTCCAAATAAATTACGTAAAAAAAATTTCGGATTTAAAAGGGTTCGACTGTATGAATTTTTAGAAATTTAAAATAGAGTGAAACCGATTATATTGTTTCCACAATCAAACCATTGTTAGAAAATCTCTTAAACTTTGATACCGAATATAAAACACGCAATATTCATGAATTAAATTCCGGTGCATGGCGTAAAATTAATTTCCTAATATAAATGCACTAGAGGTCTGCACGGGCCCGGGCTTGGCCCGAGGCCCGTACACGGCCCGGCGGAATGGAGGAGAATATTCAAACGGGCCGGACCGGCAGAATTAGGACAATTTTTTCAACGGGCCGGGCCGATAAAAAAAATCTGCCCGATATAAGAATTTGAGAGTAGCAGTTAAAATACGAGGCCATTTCCAATGAATATGACTTTTTCGAGAAGTATAAATGAGCTTTACGAGCCGATGCGAGTTTAACAACATCAATACAGAAATGTAACATGACCATCGTAGAGATTGGCATCGTACAGTTACATGATGCCTGATCCCGGGTTTAATTTTCGGCAGACTTGTGCCGGGACGGATCTGGTATTAATCGTTCTCAGGATGTGTAGGACAGGCATTATGTTTTGTAAAATTATTAATAGCGATAATGAACTTCTGTTAACAGTATTTTTGGAAATTTACCTTAAGGTGGTTCTCATATTTGCTGCTCAACAATGCGAAACTCTAAGACACATTTTCTGACTCATTTTTAACTATAAAGGCATAAAATTGACAGGCCTGAGTATTGAAGGCATTTGGGATCGAATAGCGGTTCCATTTTTCATAAATTACGTACAGAGATAACAGAGACTCTTGTTACGTGACTGTACGTTTTTCTCCTCTAAAACGCTGTAAGTAATCGTTAATGTTTACTATTGTGTGTTTTCTATTTTGCGAACACATAGTAATTTAAAATATACTATAAAATGTTCCCATAAATATGCATGTAGTATTCATTAAAAGAATCTTAATTGCATGTCGAAAAAAAACGGAATTTTTTGTAGAAATTTAGTCGGGCCGGGCCTGTTTTCACTGATTTTTCTACGGGCCGGGCCAAGAACTGTAAAAATCTAAACGGGCCGGGCTCGGGCCGAAATTTCAATTTTTACACCGGGACGTGTCGGGCCAAAATAGCATTCCTTCGGGACGGGCCGGGCCCGGGCCTGGAAATTCCGGGCCGTGCAGACTTCTAAAATGCACATTTCCAAATGAATGACGTAAAAATTTTTCGGGTTTAAAAGAGTTCAGCTGTATGAATTTTCAGAAATGTAAAATAAAGTGAAACCGAATACATTGTTTCAACAATGAAACCATTGTTATAAAATTCAGCAAACTAAGATACCGAATATAAAACACGCAATATTTATGAATTAAATCCCGGTGCACGGCTGAAAATTAATTTCCTAATAAAAAATCCCATTTCAGAGTGAATGAAAACCCCACCAGTGGCTGAGAGGTTCTACTCTTGAAGCTGGTAGACGGGATGTGCTGGGTCCGATCCCAATCGCGCCCGCCGGCCTAATCGTTCGGAGTTTTCGTGGTTTCCTTCGAGCCATGTATTTCCATACGAAAATACGGGTTACGATCCCTTAGAAAATCACCCAACGAAGAGCACTCACCAATCGGGCCCATATCCCTATTCTAAGACAATCGGCCGTCAAAAATCAACCAACCAACCAACCAAGTGAATGACGTAAAAAATTTTCGGTTTAAAAAGGGTTCGACTGAGTGAATGTTTAGAAATGTAAATTAAAGTGAAACCGAATACATAGTTTCAACAATGAATCCATTGTTATAAAACCCCTTAAACTGAGATACCGAATATAAAACACGAAATATTTATGAATTAAATTCCGGTGCACGGCTGAAAATTAATTTCCTAATAAAAATCGCATTTCAAAATGAATGACATAAAAATTTTTCGGTTTTAAAAGGGTTCGGCTGTGTGAATTTTCAGAAATGTAAAATAAAGTGAAACTTAATACATTGTATCAACAATTAAACCATTGTTATAAAATTCAGTAAACTGATATATCGAATGCAAAACACGCAATATTTATGAATTAAATTCCGGTGCACGGCCGAAAATTAATTTCCTAATAATAAAGCACATTTCCAAATAAATTACGTAAAAAAAATTTCGGATTTAAAAGGGTTCGACTGTATGAATTTTTAGAAATTTAAAATAGAGTGAAACCGATTATATTGTTTCCACAATCAAACCATTGTTAGAAAATCTCTTAAACTTTGATACCGAATATAAAACACGCAATATTCATGAATTAAATTCCGGTGCATGGCGTAAAATTAATTTCCTAATATAAATGCACTAGAGGTCTGCACGGGCCCGGGCTTGGCCCGAGGCCCGTACACGGCCCGGCGGAATGGAGGAGAATATTCAAACGGGCCGGACCGGCAGAATTAGGACAATTTTTTCAACGGGCCGGGCCGATAAAAAAAATCTGCCCGATATAAGAATTTGAGAGTAGCAGTTAAAATACGAGGCCATTTCCAATGAATATGACTTTTTCGAGAAGTATAAATGAGCTTTACGAGCCGATGCGAGTTTAACAACATCAATACAGAAATGTAACATGACCATCGTAGAGATCGGCATCGTACAGTTACATGATGCCTGATCCCGGGTTTAATTTTCGGCAGACTTGTGCCGGGACGGATCTGGTATTAATCGTTCTCAGGATGTGTAGGACAGGCATTATGTTTTGTAAAATTATTAATAGCGATAATGAACTTCTGTTAACAGTATTTTTGGAAATTTACCTTAAGGTGGTTCTCATATTTGCTGCTCAACAATGCGAAACTCTAAGACACATTTTCTGACTCATTTTTAACTATAAAGGCATAAAATTGACAGGCCTGAGTATTGAAGGCATTTGGGATCGAATAGCGGTTCCATTTTTCATAAATTACGTACAGAGATAACAGAGACTCTTGTTACGTGACTGTACGTTTTTCTCCTCTAAAACGCTGTAAGTAATCGTTAATGTTTACTATTGTGTGTTTTCTATTTTGCGAACACATAGTAATTTAAAATATACTATAAAATGTTCCCATAAATATGCATGTAGTATTCATTAAAAGAATCTTAATTGCATGTCGAGAAAAAACGGAATTTTTTGTAGAAATTTAGTCGGGCCGGGCCTGTTTTCACTGATTTTTCTACGGGCCGGGCCAAGAACTGTAAAAATCTAAACGGGCCGGGCCGGGCTCGGGCCGAAATTTCAATTTTTACACCGGGACGGGTCGGGCCAAAATAGCATTCCTTCGGGCCGGGCCGGGCCCGGGCCTGGAAATTCCGGGCCGTGCAGACTTCTAAAATGCACATTTCCAAATGAATGACGTAAAAATTTTTCGGGTTTAAAAGAGTTCGGCTGTATGAATTTTCAGAAATGTAAAATAAAGTGAAACCGAATACATTGTTTCAACAATGAAACCATTGTTATAAAATTCAGCAAACTAAGATACCGAATATAAAACACGCAATATTTATGAATTAAATCCCGGTGCACGGCTGAAAATTAATTTCCTAATAAAAAATCCCATTTCAGAGTGAATGAAAACCCCACCAGTGGCTGAGAGGTTCTACTCTTGAAGCTGGTAGACGGGATGTGCTGGGTCCGATCCCAATCGCGCCCGCCGGCCTAATCGTTCGGAGTTTTCGTGGTTTCCTTCGAGCCATGTATTTCCATACGAAAATACGGGTTACGATCCCTTAGAAAATCACCCAACGAAGAGCACTCACCAATCGGGCCCATATCCCTATTCTAAGACAATCGGCCGTCAAAAATCAACCAACCAACCAACCAAGTGAATGACGTAAAAAATTTTCGGTTTAAAAAGGGTTCGACTGAGTGAATGTTTAGAAATGTAAATTAAAGTGAAACCGAATACATAGTTTCAACAATGAATCCATTGTTATAAAACCCCTTAAACTGAGATACCGAATATAAAACACGAAATATTTATGAATTAAATTCCGGTGCACGGCTGAAAATTAATTTCCTAATAAAAATCGCATTTCAAAATGAATGACATAAAAATTTTTCGGTTTTAAAAGTGTTCGACTGTGTGAATTTTTAGAAATGTAAATTCAAGTGAAACCGAATGCATTGTTTCAACATTGAAACCATTGTTATAAAATTCAGTAAACTGAGATACCGAGTATAAAACACGCAATATTTATGAATTAAATTCCGGTGCACGGCTGAAAGTTAATTTCCTAATAAAAATGCACATTTCCAAAAGAATGACGTAAAAGTTTTTCCATTTTAAAAGGGTTCGACTGTGTGAATTAATAGAAATATAAAAATTAAGTGGAACCGAATGCATTGTTTCAACAATGAAACCATTGTTATAAAATTCAGTAAACTAAGATACCGAATATAAAACACGCAATATTTATGAATTAAATTTCGGTGCACGGCTAAAAATTAATTTCATAATATAAATGCACCTTTCGAAATGAATGACGTAAAATTTTTTCGGTTTTAAAAGGGTTCGGCTGTGTGAATTTTCAGAAATGTAAAATAAAGTGAAACTTAATACATTGTATCAACAATTAAACCATTGTTATAAAATTCAGTAAACTGATATATCGAATGCAAAACACGCAATATTTATGAATTAAATTCCGGTGCACGGCCGAAAATTAATTTCCTAATAATAAAGCACATTTCCAAATAAATTACGTAAAAAAAATTTCGGATTTAAAAGGGTTCGACTGTATGAATTTTTAGAAATTTAAAATAGAGTGAAACCGATTATATTGTTTCCACAATCAAACCATTGTTAGAAAATCTCTTAAACTTTGATACCGAATATAAAACACGCAATATTCATGAATTAAATTCCGGTGCATGGCGTAAAATTAATTTCCTAATATAAATGCACTAGAGGTCTGCACGGGCCCGGGCTTGGCTCGAGGCCCGTACACGGCCCGGCGGAATGGAGGAGAATATTCAAACGGGCCGGACCGGCAGAATTAGGACAATTTTTTCAACGGGCCGGGCCGATAAAAAAAATCTGCCCGATATAAGAATTTGAGAGTAGCAGTTAAAATACGAGGCCATTTCCAATGAATATGACTTTTTCGAGAAGTATAAATGAGCTTTACGAGCCGATGCGAGTTTAACAACATCAAAACAGAAATGTAACATGACCATCGTAGAGATCGGCATCGTACAGTTACATGATGCCTGATCCCGGGTTTAATTTTCGGCAGACTTGTGCCGGGACGGATCTGGTATTAATCGTTCTCAGGATGTGTAGGACAGGCATTATGTTTTGTAAAATTATTAATAGCGATAATGAACTTCTGTTAACAGTATTTTTGGAAATTTACCTTAAGGTGGTTCTCATATTTGCTGCTCAACAATGCGAAACTCTAAGACACATTTTCTGACTCATTTTTAACTATAAAGGCATAAAATTGACAGGCCTGAGTATTGAAGGCATTTGGGATCGAATAGCGGTTCCATTTTTCATAAATTACGTACAGAGATAACAGAGACTCTTGTTACGTGACTGTACGTTTTTCTCCTCTAAAACGCTGTAAGTAATCGTTAATGTTTACTATTGTGTGTTTTCTATTTTGCGAACACATAGTAATTTAAAATATACTATAAAATGTTCCCATAAATATGCATGTAGTATTCATTAAAAGAATCTTAATTGCATGTCGAAAAAAAACGGAATTTTTTGTAGAAATTTAGTCGGGCCGGGCCTGTTTTCACTGATTTTTCTACGGGCCGGGCCAAGAACTGTAAAAATCTAAACGGGCCGGGCTCGGGCCGAAATTTCAATTTTTACACCGGGACGTGTCGGGCCAAAATAGCATTCCTTCGGGACGGGCCGGGCCCGGGCCTGGAAATTCCGGGCCGTGCAGACTTCTAAAATGCACATTTCCAAATGAATGACGTAAAAATTTTTCGGGTTTAAAAGAGTTCAGCTGTATGAATTTTCAGAAATGTAAAATAAAGTGAAACCGAATACATTGTTTCAACAATGAAACCATTGTTATAAAATTCAGCAAACTAAGATACCGAATATAAAACACGCAATATTTATGAATTAAATCCCGGTGCACGGCTGAAAATTAATTTCCTAATAAAAAATCCCATTTCAGAGTGAATGAAAACCCCACCAGTGGCTGAGAGGTTCTACTCTTGAAGCTGGTAGACGGGATGTGCTGGGTCCGATCCCAATCGCGCCCGCCGGCCTAATCGTTCGGAGTTTTCGTGGTTTCCTTCGAGCCATGTATTTCCATACGAAAATACGGGTTACGATCCCTTAGAAAATCACCCAACGAAGAGCACTCACCAATCGGGCCCATATCCCTATTCTAAGACAATCGGCCGTCAAAAATCAACCAACCAACCAACCAAGTGAATGACGTAAAAAATTTTCGGTTTAAAAAGGGTTCGACTGAGTGAATGTTTAGAAATGTAAATTAAAGTGAAACCGAATACATAGTTTCAACAATGAATCCATTGTTATAAAACCCCTTAAACTGAGATACCGAATATAAAACACGAAATATTTATGAATTAAATTCCGGTGCACGGCTGAAAATTAATTTCCTAATAAAAATCGCATTTCAAAATGAATGACATAAAAATTTTTCGGTTTTAAAAGGGTTCGGCTGTGTGAATTTTCAGAAATGTAAAATAAAGTGAAACTTAATACATTGTATCAACAATTAAACCATTGTTATAAAATTCAGTAAACTGATATATCGAATGCAAAACACGCAATATTTATGAATTAAATTCCGGTGCACGGCCGAAAATTAATTTCCTAATAATAAAGCACATTTCCAAATAAATTACGTAAAAAAAATTTCGGATTTAAAAGGGTTCGACTGTATGAATTTTTAGAAATTTAAAATAGAGTGAAACCGATTATATTGTTTCCACAATCAAACCATTGTTAGAAAATCTCTTAAACTTTGATACCGAATATAAAACACGCAATATTCATGAATTAAATTCCGGTGCATGGCGTAAAATTAATTTCCTAATATAAATGCACTAGAGGTCTGCACGGGCCCGGGCTTGGCCCGAGGCCCGTACACGGCCCGGCGGAATGGAGGAGAATATTCAAACGGGCCGGACCGGCAGAATTAGGACAATTTTTTCAACGGGCCGGGCCGATAAAAAAAATCTGCCCGATATAAGAATTTGAGAGTAGCAGTTAAAATACGAGGCCATTTCCAATGAATATGACTTTTTCGAGAAGTATAAATGAGCTTTACGAGCCGATGCGAGTTTAACAACATCAATACAGAAATGTAACATGACCATCGTAGAGATCGGCATCGTACAGTTACATGATGCCTGATCCCGGGTTTAATTTTCGGCAGACTTGTGCCGGGACGGATCTGGTATTAATCGTTCTCAGGATGTGTAGGACAGGCATTATGTTTTGTAAAATTATTAATAGCGATAATGAACTTCTGTTAACAGTATTTTTGGAAATTTACCTTAAGGTGGTTCTCATATTTGCTGCTCAACAATGCGAAACTCTAAGACACATTTTCTGACTCATTTTTAACTATAAAGGCATAAAATTGACAGGCCTGAGTATTGAAGGCATTTGGGATCGAATAGCGGTTCCATTTTTCATAAATTACGTACAGAGATAACAGAGACTCTTGTTACGTGACTGTACGTTTTTCTCCTCTAAAACGCTGTAAGTAATCGTTAATGTTTACTATTGTGTGTTTTCTATTTTGCGAACACATAGTAATTTAAAATATACTATAAAATGTTCCCATAAATATGCATGTAGTATTCATTAAAAGAATCTTAATTGCATGTCGAGAAAAAACGGAATTTTTTGTAGAAATTTAGTCGGGCCGGGCCTGTTTTCACTGATTTTTCTACGGGCCGGGCCAAGAACTGTAAAAATCTAAACGGGCCGGGCCGGGCTCGGGCCGAAATTTCAATTTTTACACCGGGACGGGTCGGGCCAAAATAGCATTCCTTCGGGCCGGGCCGGGCCCGGGCCTGGAAATTCCGGGCCGTGCAGACTTCTAAAATGCACATTTCCAAATGAATGACGTAAAAATTTTTCGGGTTTAAAAGAGTTCGGCTGTATGAATTTTCAGAAATGTAAAATAAAGTGAAACCGAATACATTGTTTCAACAATGAAACCATTGTTATAAAATTCAGCAAACTAAGATACCGAATATAAAACACGCAATATTTATGAATTAAATCCCGGTGCACGGCTGAAAATTAATTTCCTAATAAAAAATCCCATTTCAGAGTGAATGAAAACCCCACCAGTGGCTGAGAGGTTCTACTCTTGAAGCTGGTAGACGGGATGTGCTGGGTCCGATCCCAATCGCGCCCGCCGGCCTAATCGTTCGGAGTTTTCGTGGTTTCCTTCGAGCCATGTATTTCCATACGAAAATACGGGTTACGATCCCTTAGAAAATCACCCAACGAAGAGCACTCACCAATCGGGCCCATATCCCTATTCTAAGACAATCGGCCGTCAAAAATCAACCAACCAACCAACCAAGTGAATGACGTAAAAAATTTTCGGTTTAAAAAGGGTTCGACTGAGTGAATGTTTAGAAATGTAAATTAAAGTGAAACCGAATACATAGTTTCAACAATGAATCCATTGTTATAAAACCCCTTAAACTGAGATACCGAATATAAAACACGAAATATTTATGAATTAAATTCCGGTGCACGGCTGAAAATTAATTTCCTAATAAAAATCGCATTTCAAAATGAATGACATAAAAATTTTTCGGTTTTAAAAGTGTTCGACTGTGTGAATTTTTAGAAATGTAAATTCAAGTGAAACCGAATGCATTGTTTCAACATTGAAACCATTGTTATAAAATTCAGTAAACTGAGATACCGAGTATAAAACACGCAATATTTATGAATTAAATTCCGGTGCACGGCTGAAAGTTAATTTCCTAATAAAAATGCACATTTCCAAAAGAATGACGTAAAAGTTTTTCCATTTTAAAAGGGTTCGACTGTGTGAATTAATAGAAATATAAAAATTAAGTGGAACCGAATGCATTGTTTCAACAATGAAACCATTGTTATAAAATTCAGTAAACTAAGATACCGAATATAAAACACGCAATATTTATGAATTAAATTTCGGTGCACGGCTAAAAATTAATTTCATAATATAAATGCACCTTTCGAAATGAATGACGTAAAATTTTTTCGGTTTTAAAAGGGTTCGGCTGTGTGAATTTTCAGAAATGTAAAATAAAGTGAAACTTAATACATTGTATCAACAATTAAACCATTGTTATAAAATTCAGTAAACTGATATATCGAATGCAAAACACGCAATATTTATGAATTAAATTCCGGTGCACGGCCGAAAATTAATTTCCTAATAATAAAGCACATTTCCAAATAAATTACGTAAAAAAAATTTCGGATTTAAAAGGGTTCGACTGTATGAATTTTTAGAAATTTAAAATAGAGTGAAACCGATTATATTGTTTCCATAATCAAACCATTGTTAGAAAATCTCTTAAACTTTGATACCGAATATAAAACACGCAATATTCATGAATTAAATTCCGGTGCATGGCGTAAAATTAATTTCCTAATATAAATGCACTAGAGGTCTGCACGGGCCCGGGCTTGGCTCGAGGCCCGTACACGGCCCGGCGGAATGGAGGAGAATATTCAAACGGGCCGGACCGGCAGAATTAGGACAATTTTTTCAACGGGCCGGGCCGATAAAAAAAATCTGCCCGATATAAGAATTTGAGAGTAGCAGTTAAAATACGAGGCCATTTCCAATGAATATGACTTTTTCGAGAAGTATAAATGAGCTTTACGAGCCGATGCGAGTTTAACAACATCAAAACAGAAATGTAACATGACCATCGTAGAGATCGGCATCGTACAGTTACATGATGCCTGATCCCGGGTTTAATTTTCGGCAGACTTGTGCCGGGACGGATCTGGTATTAATCGTTCTCAGGATGTGTAGGACAGGCATTATGTTTTGTAAAATTATTAATAGCGATAATGAACTTCTGTTAACAGTATTTTTGGAAATTTACCTTAAGGTGGTTCTCATATTTGCTGCTCAACAATGCGAAACTCTAAGACACATTTTCTGACTCATTTTTAACTATAAAGGCATAAAATTGACAGGCCTGAGTATTGAAGGCATTTGGGATCGAATAGCGGTTCCATTTTTCATAAATTACGTACAGACATAACAGAGACTCTTGTTACGTGACTGTACGTTTTTCTCCTCTAAAACGCTGTAAGTAATCGTTAATGTTTACTATTGTGTGTTTTCTATTTTGCGAACACATAGTAATTTAAAATATACTATAAAATGTTCCCATAAATATGCATGTAGTATTCATTAAAAGAATCTTAATTGCATGTCGAGAAAAAACGGAATTTTTTGTAGAAATTTAGTCGGGCCGGGCCTGTTTTCACTGATTTTTCTACGGGCCGGGCCAAGAACTGTAAAAATCTAAACGGGCCGGGCCGGGCTCGGGCCGAAATTTCAATTTTTACACCGGGACGGGTCGGGCCAAAATAGCATTCCTTCGGGCCGGGCCGGGCCCGGGCCTGGAAATTCCGGGCCGTGCAGACTTCTAAAATGCACATTTCCAAATGAATGACGTAAAAATTTTTCGGGTTTAAAAGAGTTCGGCTGTATGAATTTTCAGAAATGTAAAATAAAGTGAAACCGAATACATTGTTTCAACAATGAAACCATTGTTATAAAATTCAGCAAACTAAGATACCGAATATAAAACACGCAATATTTATGAATTAAATCCCGGTGCACGGCTGAAAATTAATTTCCTAATAAAAAATCCCATTTCAGAGTGAATGAAAACCCCACCAGTGGCTGAGAGGTTCTACTCTTGAAGCTGGTAGACGGGATGTGCTGGGTCCGATCCCAATCGCGCCCGCCGGCCTAATCGTTCGGAGTTTTCGTGGTTTCCTTCGAGCCATGTATTTCCATACGAAAATACGGGTTACGATCCCTTAGAAAATCACCCAACGAAGAGCGCTCACCAATCGGGCCCATATCCCTATTCTAAGACAATCGGCCGTCAAAAATCAACCAACCAACCAACCAAGTGAATGACGTAAAAAATTTTCGGTTTAAAAAGGGTTCGACTGAGTGAATGTTTAGAAATGTAAATTAAAGTGAAACCGTATACATAGTTTCAACAATGAATCCATTGTTATAAAACCACTTAAACTGAGATACCGAATATAAAACACGAAATATTTATGAATTAAATTCCGGTGTACGGCTGAAAATTAATTTCCTAATAAAAATCGCATTTCAAAATGAATGACATAAAAATTTTTCGGTTTTAAAAGTGTTCGACTGTGTGAATTTTTAGAAATGTAAATTCAAGTGAAACCGAATGCATTGTTTCAACATTGAAACCATTGTTATAAAATTCAGTAAACTGAGATACCGAGTATAAAACACGCAATATTTATGAATTAAATTCCGGTGCACGGCTGAAAGTTAATTTCCTAATAAAAATGCACATTTCCAAAAGAATGACGTAAAAGTTTTTCCATTTTAAAAGGGTTCGACTGTGTGAATTAATAGAAATATAAAAATTAAGTGGAACCGAATGCATTGTTTCAACAATGAAACCATTGTTATAAAATTCAGTAAACTAAGATACCGAATATAAAACACGCAATATTTATGAATTAAATTTCGGTGCACGGCTAAAAATAAATTTCATAATATAAATGCACCTTTCGAAATGAATGACGTAAAATTTTTTCGGTTTTAAAAGGGTTCGGCTGTGTGAATTTTCAGAAATGTAAAATAATGTGAAACTTAATACATTGTATCAACAATTAAACCATTGTTATAAAATTCAGTAAACTGATATATCGAATGCAAAACACGCAATATTTATGAATTAAATTCCGGTGCACGGCTGAAAATTAATTTCCTAATAAAAAAGCACATTTCCAAATAAATTACGTAAAAAAATTTTCGGATTTAAAAGGGTTCGACTGTATGAATTTTTAGAAATTTAAAATAGAGTGAAACCGATTATATTGTTTCCACAATCAAACCATTGTTAGAAAATCTCTTAAACTTTGATACCGAATATAAAACACGCAATATTCATGAACTAAATTTCGGTGCACGGCTGAAAATAAATTTCCTAATATAAATGCACATTTCCAAATGAATGACGTAAAAATGTTTCGGTTTTAAAAGGGTTCGGCTGTGTGAATTTTTAGAAATGTAAAATAAAGTGAAATTGAATGCATTGTTTCAACATGAAACCATTGTTGGAAAATCCCCTAAACTTAGATACCGAATATATAACACGAAATATTTATGAATTAAATTCCAGTGCATGGCTGAAAATTAATTTCCTAATATAAATGCACTAGAGGTCTGCACGGGCCCGGGCTTGGCCCGAGGCCCGTACCCGGCCCGGCGGAATGGAGGAGAATATTCAAACGTGCCGGACCGGCAGAATTAGGACAATTTTTTCAACGGGCCGGGCCGATAAAAATAATTAATCGGGCCTATCTGCCCGATATAAGAATTTGAGAGTAGCAGTTAAAATACGAGGCCATTTCCAATGAATATGACTTTTTCGAGAAGTATAAATGTGCGTTACGAGCCGATGCGAGTTTAACAACATCAATACAGAAATGTAACATGACCATCGTAGAGATCGGCATCGTACAGTTACATGATGCCTGATCCCGGGTTTAATTTTCGGCAGACTTGTGCCGGGACGGATCTGGTATTAATCGTTCTCAGGATGTGTAGGACAGGCATTATGTTTTGTAAAATTATTAATAGCGATAATGAACTTCTGTTAACAGTATTTTTGGAAATGTACCTTAAGGTGGTTCTCATATTTGCTGCTCAACAATGCGAAACTCTCAGACACATTTTCTGACTCATTTTTAACTATAAAGGCATAAAATTGTCAGGCTTGAGTATTGAAGGCATTTGGGATCGAATAGCGGTTCCATTTTTCATAAATTACGTACAGAGATAACAGAGACTCTTGTTACGTGACTGTACGTTTTTCTCCTCTAAAACGCTGTAAGTAATCGTTAATGTTTACTATTGTGTGTTTTCTATTTTGCGAACACATAGTAATTTAAAATATACTATAAAATGTTCCCATAAATATGCATGTAGTATTCATTAAAAGAATCTTAATTGCATGTCGAGAAAAAACGGAATTTTTTGTAGAAATTTAGTCGGGCCGGGCCTGTTTTCACTGATTTTTCTACGGGCCGGGCCAAGAACTGTAAAAATCTAAACGGGCCGGGCCGGGCTCGGGTCGAAATTTCAATTTTTACACCGGGACGGGTCGGGCCAAAATAGCATTCCTTCGGGCCGGGCCGGGCCCGGGCCTGGAAATTCCGGGCCGTGCAGACTTCTAAAATGCACATTTCCAAATGAATGACGTAAAAATTTTTCGGGTTTAAAAGAGTTCGGCTGTATGAATTTTCAGAAATGTAAAATAAAGTGAAACCGAATACATTGTTTCAACAATGAAACCATTGTTATAAAATTCAGCAAACTAAGATACCGAATATAAAACACGCAATATTTATGAATTAAATCCCGGTGCACGGCTGAAAATTAATTTCCTAATAAAAAATCCCATTTCAGAGTGAATGAAAACCCCACCAGTGGCTGAGAGGTTCTACTCTTGAAGCTGGTAGACGGGATGTGCTGGGTCCGATCCCAATCGCGCCCGCCGGCCTAATCGTTCGGAGTTTTCGTGGTTTCCTTCGAGCCATGTATTTCCATACGAAAATACGGGTTACGATCCCTTAGAAAATCACCCAACGAAGAGCACTCACCAATCGGGCCCATATCCCTATTCTAAGACAATCGGCCGTCAAAAATCAACCAACCAACCAACCAAGTGAATGACGTAAAAAATTTTCGGTTTAAAAAGGGTTCGACTGAGTGAATGTTTAGAAATGTAAATTAAAGTGAAACCGAATACATAGTTTCAACAATGAATCCATTGTTATAAAACCCCTTAAACTGAGATACCGAATATAAAACACGAAATATTTATGAATTAAATTCCGGTGCACGGCTGAAAATTAATTTCCTAATAAAAATCGCATTTCAAAATGAATGACATAAAAATTTTTCGGTTTTAAAAGTGTTCGACTGTGTGAATTTTTAGAAATGTAAATTCAAGTGAAACCGAATGCATTGTTTCAACATTGAAACCATTGTTATAAAATTCAGTAAACTGAGATACCGAGTATAAAACACGCAATATTTATGAATTAAATTCCGGTGCACGGCTGAAAGTTAATTTCCTAATAAAAATGCACATTTCCAAAAGAATGACGTAAAAGTTTTTCCATTTTAAAAGGGTTCGACTGTGTGAATTAATAGAAATATAAAAATTAAGTGGAACCGAATGCATTGTTTCAACAATGAAACCATTGTTATAAAATTCAGTAAACTAAGATACCGAATATAAAACACGCAATATTTATGAATTAAATTTCGGTGCACGGCTAAAAATTAATTTCATAATATAAATGCACCTTTCGAAATGAATGACGTAAAATTTTTTCGGTTTTAAAAGGGTTCGGCTGTGTGAATTTTCAGAAATGTAAAATAAAGTGAAACTTAATACATTGTATCAACAATTAAACCATTGTTATAAAATTCAGTAAACTGATATATCGAATGCAAAACACGCAATATTTATGAATTAAATTCCGGTGCACGGCCGAAAATTAATTTCCTAATAATAAAGCACATTTCCAAATAAATTACGTAAAAAAAATTTCGGATTTAAAAGGGTTCGACTGTATGAATTTTTAGAAATTTAAAATAGAGTGAAACCGATTATATTGTTTCCACAATCAAACCATTGTTAGAAAATCTCTTAAACTTTGATACCGAATATAAAACACGCAATATTCATGAATTAAATTCCGGTGCATGGCGTAAAATTAATTTCCTAATATAAATGCACTAGAGGTCTGCACGGGCCCGGGCTTGGCTCGAGGCCCGTACACGGCCCGGCGGAATGGAGGAGAATATTCAAACGGGCCGGACCGGCAGAATTAGGACAATTTTTTCAACGGGCCGGGCCGATAAAAAAAATCTGCCCGATATAAGAATTTGAGAGTAGCAGTTAAAATACGAGGCCATTTCCAATGAATATGACTTTTTCGAGAAGTATAAATGAGCTTTACGAGCCGATGCGAGTTTAACAACATCAAAACAGAAATGTAACATGACCATCGTAGAGATCGGCATCGTACAGTTACATGATGCCTGATCCCGGGTTTAATTTTCGGCAGACTTGTGCCGGGACGGATCTGGTATTAATCGTTCTCAGGATGTGTAGGACAGGCATTATGTTTTGTAAAATTATTAATAGCGATAATGAACTTCTGTTAACAGTATTTTTGGAAATTTACCTTAAGGTGGTTCTCATATTTGCTGCTCAACAATGCGAAACTCTAAGACACATTTTCTGACTCATTTTTAACTATAAAGGCATAAAATTGACAGGCCTGAGTATTGAAGGCATTTGGGATCGAATAGCGGTTCCATTTTTCATAAATTACGTACAGACATAACAGAGACTCTTGTTACGTGACTGTACGTTTTTCTCCTCTAAAACGCTGTAAGTAATCGTTAATGTTTACTATTGTGTGTTTTCTATTTTGCGAACACATAGTAATTTAAAATATACTATAAAATGTTCCCATAAATATGCATGTAGTATTCATTAAAAGAATCTTAATTGCATGTCGAGAAAAAACGGAATTTTTTGTAGAAATTTAGTCGGGCCGGGCCTGTTTTCACTGATTTTTCTACGGGCCGGGCCAAGAACTGTAAAAATCTAAACGGGCCGGGCCGGGCTCGGGCCGAAATTTCAATTTTTACACCGGGACGGGTCGGGCCAAAATAGCATTCCTTCGGGCCGGGCCCGGGCCTGGAAATTCCGGGCCGTGCAGACTTCTAAAATGCACATTTCCAAATGAATGACGTAAAAATTTTTCGGGTTTAAAAGAGTTCGGCTGTATGAATTTTCAGAAATGTAAAATAAAGTGAAACCGAATACATTGTTTCAACAATGAAACCATTGTTATAAAATTCAGCAAACTAAGATACCGAATATAAAACACGCAATATTTATGAATTAAATCCCGGTGCACGGCTGAAAATTAATTTCCTAATAAAAAATCCCATTTCAGAGTGAATGAAAACCCCACCAGTGGCTGAGAGGTTCTACTCTTGAAGCTGGTAGACGGGATGTGCTGGGTCCGATCCCAATCGCGCCCGCCGGCCTAATCGTTCGGAGTTTTCGTGGTTTCCTTCGAGCCAAGTATTTCCATACGAAAATACGGGTTACGATCCCTTAGAAAATCACCCAACGAAGAGCACTCACCAATCGGGCCCATATCCCTATTCTAAGACAATCGGCCGTCAAAAATCAACCAACCAACCAACCAAGTGAATGACGTAAAAAATTTTCGGTTTAAAAAGGGTTCGACTGAGTGAATGTTTAGAAATGTAAATTAAAGTGAAACCGAATACATAGTTTCAACAATGAATCCATTGTTATAAAACCCCTTAAACTGAGATACCGAATATAAAACACGAAATATTTATGAATTAAATTCCGGTGTACGGCTGAAAATTAATTTCCTAATAAAAATCGCATTTCAAAATGAATGACATAAAAATTTTTCGGTTTTAAAAGTGTTCGACTGTGTGAATTTTTAGAAATGTAAATTCAAGTGAAACCGAATGCATTGTTTCAACATTGAAACCATTGTTATAAAATTCAGTAAACTGAGATACCGAGTATAAAACACGCAATATTTATGAATTAAATTCCGGTGCACGGCTGAAAGTTAATTTCCTAATAAAAATGCACATTTCCAAAAGAATGACGTAAAAGTTTTTCCATTTTAAAAGGGTTCGACTGTGTGAATTAATAGAAATATAAAAATTAAGTGGAACCGAATGCATTGTTTCAACAATGAAACCATTGTTATAAAATTCAGTAAACTAAGATACCGAATATAAAACACGCAATATTTATGAATTAAATTTCGGTGCACGGCTAAAAATAAATTTCATAATATAAATGCACCTTTCGAAATGAATGACGTAAAATTTTTTCGGTTTTAAAAGGGTTCGGCTGTGTGAATTTTCAGAAATGTAAAATAAAGTGAAACTTAATACATTGTATCAACAATTAAACCATTGTTATAAAATTCAGTAAACTGATATATCGAATGCAAAACACGCAATATTTATGAATTAAATTCCGGTGCACGGCCGAAAATTAATTTCCTAATAATAAAGCACATTTCCAAATAAATTACGTAAAAAAAATTTCGGATTTAAAAGGGTTCGACTGTATGAATTTTTAGAAATTTAAAATAGAGTGAAACCGATTATATTGTTTCCACAATCAAACCATTGTTAGAAAATCTCTTAAACTTTGATACCGAATATAAAACACGCAATATTCATGAATTAAATTCCGGTGCATGGCGTAAAATTAATTTCCTAATATAAATGCACTAGAGGTCTGCACGGGCCCGGGCTTGGCTCGAGGCCCGTACACGGCCCGGCGGAATGGAGGAGAATATTCAAACGGGCCGGACCGGCAGAATTAGGACAATTTTTTCAACGGGCCGGGCCGATAAAAAAAATCTGCCCGATATAAGAATTTGAGAGTAGCAGTTAAAATACGAGGCCATTTCCAATGAATATGACTTTTTCGAGAAGTATAAATGAGCTTTACGAGCCGATGCGAGTTTAACAACATCAAAACAGAAATGTAACATGACCATCGTAGAGATCGGCATCGTACAGTTACATGATGCCTGATCCCGGGTTTAATTTTCGGCAGACTTGTGCCGGGACGGATC
This sequence comes from Maratus speciosus, assembly GCA_963932465.1. Classification (NCBI taxonomy): domain Eukaryota; kingdom Metazoa; phylum Arthropoda; class Arachnida; order Araneae; family Salticidae; genus Maratus; species Maratus speciosus. The sequence continues at coordinate 91,026 of CAWVRF010000427.1, forward strand.
TGGTATTAATCGTTCTCAGGATGTGTAGGACAGGCATTATGTTTTGTAAAATTATTAATAGCGATAATGAACTTCTGTTAACAGTATTTTTGGAAATTTACCTTAAGGTGGTTCTCATATTTGCTGCTCAACAATGCGAAACTCTAAGACACATTTTCTGACTCATTTTTAACTATAAAGGCATAAAATTGACAGGCCTGAGTATTGAAGGCATTTGGGATCGAATAGCGGTTCCATTTTTCATAAATTACGTACAGACATAACAGAGACTCTTGTTACGTGACTGTACGTTTTTCTCCTCTAAAACGCTGTAAGTAATCGTTAATGTTTACTATTGTGTGTTTTCTATTTTGCGAACACATAGTAATTTAAAATATACTATAAAATGTTCCCATAAATATGCATGTAGTATTCATTAAAAGAATCTTAATTGCATGTCGAGAAAAAACGGAATTTTTTGTAGAAATTTAGTCGGGCCGGGCCTGTTTTCACTGATTTTTCTACGGGCCGGGCCAAGAACTGTAAAAATCTAAACGGGCCGGGCCGGGCTCGGGCCGAAATTTCAATTTTTACACCGGGACGGGTCGGGCCAAAATAGCATTCCTTCGGGCCGGGCCGGGCCGGGCCCGGGCCTGGAAATTCCGGGCCGTGCAGACTTCTAAAATGCACATTTCCAAATGAATGACGTAAAAATTTTTCGGGTTTAAAAGAGTTCGGCTGTATGAATTTTCAGAAATGTAAAATAAAGTGAAACCGAATACATTGTTTCAACAATGAAACCATTGTTATAAAATTCAGCAAACTAAGATACCGAATATAAAACACGCAATATTTATGAATTAAATCCCGGTGCACGGCTGAAAATTAATTTCCTAATAAAAAATCCCATTTCAGAGTGAATGAAAACCCCACCAGTGGCTGAGAGGTTCTACTCTTGAAGCTGGTAGACGGGATGTGCTGGGTCCGATCCCAATCGCGCCCGCCGGCCTAATCGTTCGGAGTTTTCGTGGTTTCCTTCGAGCCAAGTATTTCCATACGAAAATACGGGTTACGATCCCTTAGAAAATCACCCAACGAAGAGCACTCACCAATCGGGCCCATATCCCTATTCTAAGACAATCGGCCGTCAAAAATCAACCAACCAACCAACCAAGTGAATGACGTAAAAAATTTTCGGTTTAAAAAGGGTTCGACTGAGTGAATGTTTAGAAATGTAAATTAAAGTGAAACCGAATACATAGTTTCAACAATGAATCCATTGTTATAAAACCCCTTAAACTGAGATACCGAATATAAAACACGAAATATTTATGAATTAAATTCCGGTGTACGGCTGAAAATTAATTTCCTAATAAAAATCGCATTTCAAAATGAATGACATAAAAATTTTTCGGTTTTAAAAGTGTTCGACTGTGTGAATTTTTAGAAATGTAAATTCAAGTGAAACCGAATGCATTGTTTCAACATTGAAACCATTGTTATAAAATTCAGTAAACTGAGATACCGAGTATAAAACACGCAATATTTATGAATTAAATTCCGGTGCACGGCTGAAAGTTAATTTCCTAATAAAAATGCACATTTCCAAAAGAATGACGTAAAAGTTTTTCCATTTTAAAAGGGTTCGACTGTGTGAATTAATAGAAATATAAAAATTAAGTGGAACCGAATGCATTGTTTCAACAATGAAACCATTGTTATAAAATTCAGTAAACTAAGATACCGAATATAAAACACGCAATATTTATGAATTAAATTTCGGTGCACGGCTAAAAATAAATTTCATAATATAAATGCACCTTTCGAAATGAATGACGTAAAATTTTTTCGGTTTTAAAAGGGTTCGGCTGTGTGAATTTTCAGAAATGTAAAATAATGTGAAACTTAATACATTGTATCAACAATTAAACCATTGTTATAAAATTCAGTAAACTGATATATCGAATGCAAAACACGCAATATTTATGAATTAAATTCCGGTGCACGGCCGAAAATTAATTTCCTAATAAAAAAGCACATTTCCAAATAAATTACGTAAAAAAATTTTCGGATTTAAAAGGGTTCGACTGTATGAATTTTTAGAAATTTAAAATAGAGTGAAACCGATTATATTGTTTCCACAATCAAACCATTGTTAGAAAATCTCTTAAACTTTGATACCGAATATAAAACACGCAATATTCATGAACTAAATTTCGGTGCACGGCTGAAAATAAATTTCCTAATATAAATGCACATTTCCAAATGAATGACGTAAAAATGTTTCGGTTTTAAAAGGGTTCGGCTGTGTGAATTTTTAGAAATGTAAAATAAAGTGAAATTGAATGCATTGTTTCAACATGAAACCATTGTTGGAAAATCCCCTAAACTTAGATACCGAATATATAACACGAAATATTTATGAATTAAATTCCAGTGCATGGCTGAAAATTAATTTCCTAATATAAATGCACTAGAGGTCTGCACGGGCCCGGGCTTGGCCCGAGGCCCGTACCCGGCCCGGCGGAATGGAGGAGAATATTCAAACGTGCCGGACCGGCAGAATTAGGACAATTTTTTCAACGGGCCGGGCCGATAAAAATAATTAATCGGGCCTATCTGCCCGATATAAGAATTTGAGAGTAGCAGTTAAAATACGAGGCCATTTCCAATGAATATGACTTTTTCGAGAAGTATAAATGTGCGTTACGAGCCGATGCGAGTTTAACAACATCAATACAGAAATGTAACATGACCATCGTAGAGATCGGCATCGTACAGTTACATGATGCCTGATCCCGGGTTTAATTTTCGGCAGACTTGTGCCGGGACGGATCTGGTATTAATCGTTCTCAGGATGTGTAGGACAGGCATTATGTTTTGTAAAATTATTAATAGCGATAATGAACTTCTGTTAACAGTATTTTTGGAAATGTACCTTAAGGTGGTTCTCATATTTGCTGCTCAACAATGCGAAACTCTCAGACACATTTTCTGACTCATTTTTAATTATAAAGGCATAAAATTGTCAGGCTTGAGTATTGAAGGCATTTGGGATCGAATAGCGGTTCCATTTTTCATAAATTACGTACAGAGATAACAGAGACTCTTGTTACTTGACTGTACGTTTTTCTCCTCTAAAACGCTGTAAGTAATCGTTAATGTTTACTATTGTGTGATTTCTATTTTGCGAACACATGGTAATTTAAAATATACTATAAAATGTTCCCATAAATATGCATGTAGTATTCATTAAAAGAATTTTAATTGCATGTCGAGAAAAAACGGAATTTTTTGTAGAAATTTAGTCGGGCCGGGCCTGTTTTCACAGATTTTTGTACGGGCCGGGCCAAGAACGGTAAAAATCTAAACGGGCCGGGACGGGCTCGGGCCGAAATTTCAATTTTTACACCGGGACGGGTCGGGCCACAATAGCTTTCCTTCGGGCCGGGCCGGGCCCGGGCCTGGAAATTCCGGCCCGTGCAGACTTCTAAAATGCACATTTCCAAATGAATGACGTAAAAATTTTTCGGGTTTAAAAGAGTTCGGCTGTGTGAATTTTCAGAAATGTAAAATAAAGTGAAACCGAATACATTGTTTCAACAATGAAACCATTGTTATAGAATTCAGCAAACTAAGATACCGAATATAAAACACGCAATATTTATGAATTAAATCCCGGTGCACGGCTGAAAATTAATTTCCTAATAAAAAATCACATTTCCAAGTGAATGACGAACCCCACCAGTGGCTGAGAGGTTCTGTTCTCGAAGCTGGTTGACGGGATGTGCTGGGTTTGATCCCAATCACGCCCGTCGGCCTACCCTTGCGGAGTTTTCGTAGATTTATTCGAGCCATGGATTTCCATGCGTAATTACGGGTTAGGTTCCCTTAGAAAGACCCCCACGAAGGGCACTTCCCCCTCAGGCCTATATCCCTAGTGTAATAATCGGCCATCAAAAATCAACCAATCAACCAGCCAAGTGAATGACGTAAAAAATTTTCGGTTTTAAAAGGGTTCGACTGTGTGAATTTTTAGAAATGTAAATTAAAGTGAAACCGAATGCATTGTTTCAACATTGAAACCATTGTTATAAAATTCAGTAAACTGAGATACCGAGTATAAAACACGCAATATTTATGAATTAAATTCCGGTGCATGGCTGAAAGTTAATTTCCTAATAAAAATGCACATTTCCAAAAGAATGACGTAAAAGTTTTTCCGTTTTAAAAGGGATCGACTGTGTGAATTAATAGAAATATAAAAATAAAGTGGAACCGAATGCATTGTTTCAACAATGAAACCATTGTTATAAAATTCAGTAAACTAAGATACCGAATATAAAACACGCAATATTTATGAATTAAATTTCGGTGCACGGCTGAAAATTAATTTCATAATATAAATGCACCTTTCGAAATGAATGACGTAAAAATTTTTCGGTTTTAAAAGGGTTCGGCTGTGTGAATTTTCAGAAATGTAAAAGAAAGTGAAACTTAATACATTGTATCAACAATTAAACCATTGTTATAAAATTCAGTAAACTGATATATCGAATGCAAAACACGCAATATTTATGAATTAAATTCCGGTGCACGGCCGAAAATTAATTTCCTAATAATAAAGCACATTTCCAAATAAATTACGTAAAAAAAATTTCGGATTTAAAAGGGTTCGACTGTATGAATTTTTAGAAATTTAAAATAGAGTGAAACCGATTATATTGTTTCCACAATCAAACCATTGTTAGAAAATCTCTTAAACTTTGATACCGAATATAAAACACGCAATATTCATGAATTAAATTCCGGTGCATGGCGTAAAATTAATTTCCTAATATAAATGCACTAGAGGTCTGCACGGGCCCGGGCTTGGCCCGAGGCCCGTACCCGGCCCGGCGGACTGGAGGAGAATATTCAAACGGGCCGGACCGGCAGAATTAGGACAATTTTTCCAACGGGCCGGGCCGATAAAAAAAATTAATCGGGCCTATCTGCCCGATATAAGAATTTGAGAGTAGCAGTTAAAATACGAGGCCATTTCCAATGAATATGACTTTTTCGAGAAGTATAAATGAGCTTTACGAGCCTATGCCAGTTTAACAACATCAATACAGAAATGTAACATGACCATCGTAGAGATCGGCATCGTACAGTTACATGATGCCTGATCCCGGGTTTAATTTTCGGCAGACTTGTGCCGGGACGGATCTGGTATTAATCGTTCTCAGGATGTGTAGGACAGGCATTATGTTTTGTAAAATTATTAATAGCGATAATGAACTTCTGTTAACAGTATTTTTGGAAATGTACCTTAAGGTGGTTCTCATATTTGCTGCTCAACAATGCGAAACTCTAAGACACATTTTCTGACTCATTTTTAACTATAAAGGCATAAAATTGACAGGCCTGAGTATTGAAGGCATTTGGGATCGAATAGCGGTTCCATTTTTCATAAATTACGTACAGAGATAACAGAGACTCTTGTTACGTGACTGTACGTTTTTCTCCTCTAAAACGCTGTAAGTAATCGTTAATGTTTACTATTGTGTGTTTTCTATTTTGCGAACACATAGTAATTTAAAATATACTATAAAATGTTCCCATAAATATGCATGTAGTATTCATTAAAAGAATCTTAATTGCATGTCGAGAAAAAACGGAATTTTTTGTAGAAATTTAGTCGGGCCGGGCCTGTTTTCACTGATTTTTCTACGGGCCGGGCCAAGAACTGTAAAAATCTAAACGGGCCGGGCCGGGCTCGGGCCGAAATTTCAATTTTTACACCGGGACGGGTCGGGCCGGGCCCGGGCCTGGAAATTCCGGCCCGTGCAGACTTCTAAAATGCACATTTCCAAATGAATGACGTAAAAATTTTTCGGGTTTAAAAGGGCTCGACTGTGTGAATTTTCAGAAATGTAAAATAAAGTGAAACCGAATACATTGTTTCAACAATGAAACCATTGTTATAAAATTCAGCAAACTAAGATACCGAATATAAAACACGCAATATTTATGAATTAAATCCCGGTGCACGGCTGAAAATTAATTTCCTAATAAAAAATCCCATTTCAGAGTGAATGAAAACCCCACCAGTGGCTGAGAGGTTCTACTCTTGAAGCTGGTAGACGGGATGTGCTGGGTCCGATCCCAATCGCGCCCGCCGGCCTAATCGTTCGGAGTTTTCGTGGTTTCCTTCCAGCCATGGATTTCCATGCGAAAATACGGGTTACGATCCCTTAGAAAATCACCCAACGAAGAGCACTCACCAATCGGGCCCATATCCCTATTCTAAGACAATCGGCCGTCAAAAATCAACCAACCAACCAACCAACCAAGTGAATGACGTAAAAAATTTTCGGTTTAAAAAGGGTTCGACTTAGTGAATGTTTAGAAATGTAAATTAAAGTGAAACCGAATACATAGTTTCAACAATGAATCCATTGTTATAAAACCCCTTAAGCTGAGATACCGAATATAAAGCACGAAATATTTATGAATTAAATTCCGGTGCACAGCTGAAAATTAATTTCCTAATAAAAATCGCATTTCAAAATGAATGACATAAAAATTTTTCGGTTTTAAAAGTGTTCGACTGTGTGAATTTTTAGAAATGTAAATTCAAGTGAAACCGAATGCATTGTTTCAACATTGAAACCATTGTTATAAAATTCAGTAAACTAAGATACCGAATATAAAACACGCAATATTTATGAATTAAATTTCGGTGCACGGCTAAAAATTAATTTCATAATATAAATGCACCTTTCGAAATGAATGACGTAAAATTTTTTCGGTTTTAAAAGGGTTCGGCTGTGTGAATTTTCAGAAATGTAAAATAAAGTGAAACTTAATACATTGTATCAACAATTAAACCATTGTTATAAAATTCAGTAAACTGATATATCGAATGCAAAACACGCAATATTTATGAATTAAATTCCGGTGCACGGCCGAAAATTAATTTCCTAATAAAAAAGCACATTTCCAAATAAATTACGTAAAAAAATTTTCGGATTTAAAAGGGTTCGACTGTATGAATTTTTAGAAATTTAAAATAGAGTGAAACCGATTATATTGTTTCCACAATCAAACCATTGTTAGAAAATCTCTTAAACTTTGATACCGAATATAAAACACGCAATATTCATGAACTAAATTTCGGTGCACGGCTGAAAATAAATTTCCTAATATAAATGCACATTTCCAAATGAATGACGTAAAAATGTTTCGGTTTTAAAAGGGTTCGGCTGTGTGAATTTTCAGAAATGTAAGATAAAGTGAAATTGAATGCATTGTTTCAACATGAAACCATTGTTTGAAAATCCCCTAAACTTAGATACCGAATATAAAACACGAAATATTTATGAATTAAATTCCAGTGCATGGCTGAAAATTAATTTCCTAATATAAATGCACTAGAGGTCTGCACGGGCCCGGGCTTGGCCCGAGGCCCGTACCCGGCCCGGCGGAATGGAGGAGAATATTCAAACGTGTCGGACCGGCAGAATTAGGACAATTTTTTCAACGGGCCGGGCCGATAAAAAAAAATTAATCGGGCCTATCTGCCCGATATAAGAATTTGAGAGTAGCAGTTAAAATACGAGGCCGTTTCCAATGAATATGACTTTTTCGAGAAGTATAAATGTGCGTTACGAGCCGATGCGAGTTTAACAACATCAATACAGAAATGTAACATGACCATCGTAGAGATCGGCATCGTACAGTTACATGATGCCTGATCCCGGGTTTAATTTTCGGCAGACTTGTGCCGGGACGGATCTGGTATTAATCGTTCTCAGGATGTGTAGGACAGGCATTATGTTTTGTAAAATTATTAATAGCGATAATGAACTTCTGTTAACAGTATTTTTGGAAATGTACTTTAAGGTGGTTCTCATATTTGCTGCTCAACAATGCGAAACTCTCAGACACATTTTCTGACTCATTTTTAACTATAAAGGCATAAAATTGTCAGGCTTGAGTATTGAAGGCATTTGGGATCGAATAGCGGTTCCATTTTTCATAAATTACGTACAGAGATAACAGAGACTCTTGTTACTTGACTGTACGTTTTTCTCCTCTAAAACGCTGTAAGTAATCGTTAATGTTTACTATTGTGTGTTTTCTATTTTGCGAACACATGGTAATTTAAAATATACTATAAAATGTTCCCATAAATATGCATGTAGTATTCATTAAAAGAATCTTAATTGCATGTCGAGAAAAAACGGAATTTTTTGTAGAAATTTAGTCGGGCCGGGCCTGTTTTCACAGATTTTTGTACGGGCCGGGCCAAGAACGGTAAAAATCTAAACGGGCCGGGACGGGCTCGGGCCGAAATTTCAATTTTTACACCGGGACGGGTCGGGCCACAATAGCTTTCCTTCGGGCCGGGCCGGGCCGGGCCCGGGCCTGGAAATTCCGGCCCGTGCAGACTTCTAAAATGCATATTTCCAAATGAATGACGTAAAAATTTTTCGGGTTTAAAAGAGTTCGGCTGTGTGAATTTTCAGAAATGTAAAATAAAGTGAAACCGAATACATTGTTTCAACAATGAAACCATTGTTATAAAATTCAGCAAACTAAGATACCGAATATAAAACACGCAATATTTATGAATTAAATCCCGGTGCACGGCTGAAAATTAATTTCCTAATAAAAAATCACATTTCCAAGTGAATGACGAACCCCACCAGTGGCTGAGAGGTTCTGTTCTCGAAGCTGGTTGACGGGATGTGCTGGGTTTGATCCCAATCACGCCCGTCGGCCTACCCTTGCGGAGTTTTCGTGGATTTATTCGAGCCATGGATTTCCATGCGTAATTACGGGTTAGGTTCCCTTAGAAAGACCCCCACGAAGGGCACTTCCCCCTCAGGCCTATATCCCTAGTGTACTAATCGGCCATCAAAAATCAACCAATCAACCAGCCAAGTGAATGACGTAAAAATTTTTCGGTTTTAAAAGGGTTCGACTGTGTGAATTTTTAGAAATGTAAATTAAAGTGAAACCGAATGCATTGCTTCAACATTGAAACCATTGTTATAAAATTCAGTAAACTGAGATACCGAGTATAAAACACGCAATATTTATGAATTAAATTCCGGTGCACGGCTGAAAGTTAATTTCCTAATAAAAATGCACATTTCCAAAAGAATGACGTAAAAGTTTTTCCGTTTTAAAAGGGATCGACTGTGTGAATTAATAGAAATATAAAAGTAAAGTGGAACCGAATGCATTGTTTCAACAATGAAACCATTGTTATAAAATTCAGTAAACTAAGATACCGAATATAAAACACGCAATATTTATGAATTAAATTTCGGTGCACGGCTGAAAATTAATTTCATAATATAAATCCACCTTTCGAAATGAATGACGTAAAAATTTTTCGGTTTTAAAAGGGTTCGGCTGTGTGAATTTTCAGAAATGTAAAATAAAGTGAAACTTAATACATTGTATCAACAATTAAACCATTGTTATAAAATTCAGTAAACTGATATATCGAATGCAAAACACGCAATATTTATGAATTAAATTCCGGTGCACGGCCGAAAATTAATTTCCTAATAATAAAGCACATTTCCAAATAAATTACGTAAAAAAAATTTCGGATTTAAAAGGGTTCGACTGTATGAATTTTTAGAAATTTAAAATAGAGTGAAACCGATTATATTGTTTCCACAATCAAACCATTGTTAGAAAATCTCTTAAACTTTGATACCGAATATAAAACACGCAATATTCATGAATTAAATTCCGGTGCATGGCGTAAAATTAATTTCCTAATATAAATGCACTAGAGGTCTGCACGGGCCCGGGCTTGGCCCGAGGCCCGTACCCGGCCCGGCGGAATGGAGGAGAATATTCAAACGGGCCGGACCGGCAGAATTAGGACAATTTTTTCAACGGGCCGGGCCGATAAAAAAAATTAATCGGGCCTATCTGCCCGATATAAGAATTTGAGAGTAGCAGTTAAAATACGAGGCCATTTCCAATGAATATGACTTTTTCGAGAAGTATAAATGAGCTTTACGAGCCGATGCGAGTTTAACAACATCAATACAGAAATGTAACATGACAATCGTAGAGATCGGCATCGTACAGTTACATGATGCCTGATCCCGGGTTTAATTTTCGGCAGACTTGTGCCGGGACGGATCTGGTATTAATCGTTCTCAGGATGTGTAGGACAGGCATTATGTTTTGTAAAATTATTAATAGCGATAATGAACTTCTGTTAACAGTATTTTTGGAAATGTACCTTAAGGTGGTTCTCATATTTGCTGCTCAACAATGCGAAACTCTAAGACACATTTTCTGACTCATTTTTAACTATAAAGGCATAAAATTGACAGGCCTGAGTATTGAAGGCATTTGGGATCGAATAGCGGTTCCATTTTTCATAAATTACGTACAGAGATAACAGAGACTCTTGTTACGTGACTGTACGTTTTTCTCCTCTAAAACGCTGTAAGTAATCGTTAATGTTTACTATTGTGTGTTTTCTATTTTGCGAACACATAGTAATTTAAAATATACTATAAAATGTTCTCATAAATATGCATGTAGTATTCATTAAAAGAATCTTAATTGCATGTCGAGAAAAAACGGAATTTTTTGTAGAAATTTAGTCGGGCCGCGCCTGTTTTCACTGATTTTTCTACGGCCGGGCCAAGAACTGTAAAAATCTAAACGGGCCGGGCCGGGCTCGGGCCGAAATTTCAATTTTTACACCGGGACGGGTCGGGCCAAAATAGCATTCCTTCGGGCTGGGCCGGGCCCGGGCCTGGAAATTCCGGCCCGTGCAGACTTCTAAAATGCACATTTCCAAATGAATGACGTAAAAATTTTTCGGGTTTAAAAGGGCTCGACTGTGTGAATTTTCAGAAATGTAAAATAAAGTGAAACCGAATACATTGTTTCAACAATGAAACCATTGTTATAAAATTCAGCAAACTAAGATACCGAATATAAAACACGCAATATTTATGAATTAAATCCCGGTGCACGGCTGAAAATTAATTTCCTAATAAAAAATCCCATTTCAGAGTGAATGAAAACCCCACCAGTGGCTGAGAGGTTCTACTCTTGAAGCTGGTAGACGGGATGTGCTGGGTCCGATCCCAATCGCGCCCGCCGGCCTAATCGTTCGGAGTTTTCGTGGTTTCTTTCGAGCCATGGATTTCCATGCGAAAATACGGGTTACGATCCCTTAGAAAATCACCCAACGAAGAGCACTCACCAATCGGGCCCATATCCCTATTCTAAGACAATCGGCCGTCAAAAATCAACCAACCAACCAACCAACCAAGTGAATGACGTAAAAAATTTTCGGTTTAAAAAGGGTTCGACTGAGTGAATGTTTAGAAATGTAAATTAAAGTGAAACCGAATACATAGTTTCAACAATGAATCCATTGTTATAAAACCCCTTAAACTGAGATACCGAATATAAAACACGAAATATTTATGAATTAAATTCCGATGCACGGCTGAAAATTAATTTCCTAATAAAAATCGCATTTCAAAATGAATGACATAAAAATTTTTCGGTTTTAAAAGTGTTCGACTGTGTGAATTTTTAGAAATGTAAATTCAAGTGAAACCGAATGCATTGTTTCAACATTGAAACCATTGTTATAAAATTCAGTAAACTGAGATACCGAGTATAAAACACGCAATATTTATGAATTAAATTCCGGTGCACGGCTGAAAGTTAATTTCCTAATAAAAATGCACATTTCCAAAAGAATGACGTAAAAGATTTTCCGTTTTAAAAGGGTTCGACTGTGTGAATTAATAGAAATATAAAAATTAAGTGGAACCGAATGCATTGTTTCAACAATGAAACCATTGTTATAAAATTCAGTAAACTAAGATACCGAATATAAAACACGCAATATTTATGAATTAAATTTCGGTGCACGGCTAAAAATTAATTTCATAATATAAATGCACCTTTCGAAATGAATGACGTAAAATTTTTTCGGTTTTAAAAGGGTTCGGCTGTGTGAATTTTCAGAAATGTAAAATAAAGTGAAACTTAATACATTGTATCAACAATTAAACCATTGTTATAAAATTCAGTAAACTGATATATCGAATGCAAAACACGCAATATTTATGAATTAAATTCCGGTGCACGGCCGAAAATTAATTTCCTAATAAAAAAGCACATTTCCAAATAAATTACGTAAAAAAATTTTCGGATTTAAAAGGGTTCGACTGTATGAATTTTTAGAAATTTAAAATAGAGTGAAACCGATTATATTGTTTCCACAATCAAACCATTGTTAGAAAATCTCTTAAACTTTGATACCGAATATAAAACACGCAATATTCATGAACTAAATTTCGGTGCACGGCTGAAAATAAATTTCCTAATATAAATGCACATTTCCAAATGAATGACGTAAAAATGTTTCGGTTTTAAAAGGGTTCGGCTGTGTGAATTTTCAGAAATGTAAGATAAAGTGAAATTGAATGCATTGTTTCAACATGAAACCATTGTTTGAAAATCCCCTAAACTTAGATACCGAATATAAAACACGAAATATTTATGAATTAAATTCCAGTGCATGGCTGAAAATTAATTTCCTAATATAAATGCACTAGAGGTCTGCACGGGCCCGGGCTTGGCCCGAGGCCCGTACCCGGCCCGGCGGAATGGAGGAGAATATTCAAACGTGTCGGACCGGCAGAATTAGGACAATTTTTTCAACGGGCCGGGCCGATAAAAAAAAATTAATCGGGCCTATCTGCCCGATATAAGAATTTGAGAGTAGCAGTTAAAATACGAGGCCGTTTCCAATGAATATGACTTTTTCGAGAAGTATAAATGTGCGTTACGAGCCGATGCGAGTTTAACAACATCAATACAGAAATGTAACATGACCATCGTAGAGATCGGCATCGTACAGTTACATGATGCCTGATCCCGGGTTTAATTTTCGGCAGACTTGTGCCGGGACGGATCTGGTATTAATCGTTCTCAGGATGTGTAGGACAGGCATTATGTTTTGTAAAATTATTAATAGCGATAATGAACTTCTGTTAACAGTATTTTTGGAAATGTACTTTAAGGTGGTTCTCATATTTGCTGCTCAACAATGCGAAACTCTCAGACACATTTTCTGACTCATTTTTAACTATAAAGGCATACAATTGTCAGGCTTGAGTATTGAAGGCATTTGGGATCGAATAGCGGTTCCATTTTTCATAAATTACGTACAGAGATAACAGAGACTCTTGTTACTTGACTGTACGTTTTTCTCCTCTAAAACGCTGTAAGTAATCGTTAATGTTTACTATTGTGTGTTTTCTATTTTGCGAACACATGGTAATTTAAAATATACTATAAAATGTTCCCATAAATATGCATGTAGTATTCATTAAAAGAATCTTAATTGCATGTCGAGAAAAAACGGAATTTTTTGTAGAAATTTAGTCGGGCCGGGCCTGTTTTCACAGATTTTTGTACGGGCCGGGCCAAGAACGGTAAAAATCTAAACGGGCCGGGACGGGCTCGGGCCGAAATTTCAATTTTTACACCGGGACGGGTCGGGCCACAATAGCTTTCCTTCGGGCCGGGCCGGGCCGGGCCCGGGCCTGGAAATTCCGGCCCGTGCAGACTTCTAAAATGCATATTTCCAAATGAATGACGTAAAAATTTTTCGGGTTTAAAAGAGTTCGGCTGTGTGAATTTTCAGAAATGTAAAATAAAGTGAAACCGAATACATTGTTTCAACAATGAAACCATTGTTATAAAATTCAGCAAACTAAGATACCGAATATAAAACACGCAATATTTATGAATTAAATCCCGGTGCACGGCTGAAAATTAATTTCCTAATAAAAAATCACATTTCCAAGTGAATGACGAACCCCACCAGTGGCTGAGAGGTTCTGTTCTCGAAGCTGGTTGACGGGATGTGCTGGGTTTGATCCCAATCACGCCCGTCGGCCTACCCTTGCGGAGTTTTCGTGGATTTATTCGAGCCATGGATTTCCATGCGTAATTACGGGTTAGGTTCCCTTAGAAAGACCCCCACGAAGGGCACTTCCCCCTCAGGCCTATATCCCTAGTGTACTAATCGGCCATCAAAAATCAACCAATCAACCAGCCAAGTGAATGACGTAAAAATTTTTCGGTTTTAAAAGGGTTCGACTGTGTGAATTTTTAGAAATGTAAATTAAAGTGAAACCGAATGCATTGCTTCAACATTGAAACCATTGTTATAAAATTCAGTAAACTGAGATACCGAGTATAAAACACGCAATATTTATGAATTAAATTCCGGTGCACGGCTGAAAGTTAATTTCCTAATAAAAATGCACATTTCCAAAAGAATGACGTAAAAGTTTTTCCGTTTTAAAAGGGATCGACTGTGTGAATTAATAGAAATATAAAAGTAAAGTGGAACCGAATGCATTGTTTCAACAATGAAACCATTGTTATAAAATTCAGTAAACTAAGATACCGAATATAAAACACGCAATATTTATGAATTAAATTTCGGTGCACGGCTGAAAATTAATTTCATAATATAAATCCACCTTTCGAAATGAATGACGTAAAAATTTTTCGGTTTTAAAAGGGTTCGGCTGTGTGAATTTTCAGAAATGTAAAATAAAGTGAAACTTAATACATTGTATCAACAATTAAACCATTGTTATAAAATTCAGTAAACTGATATATCGAATGCAAAACACGCAATATTTATGAATTAAATTCCGGTGCACGGCCGAAAATTAATTTCCTAATAATAAAGCACATTTCCAAATAAATTACGTAAAAAAAATTTCGGATTTAAAAGGGTTCGACTGTATGAATTTTTAGAAATTTAAAATAGAGTGAAACCGATTATATTGTTTCCACAATCAAACCATTGTTAGAAAATCTCTTAAACTTTGATACCGAATATAAAACACGCAATATTCATGAATTAAATTCCGGTGCATGGCGTAAAATTAATTTCCTAATATAAATGCACTAGAGGTCTGCACGGGCCCGGGCTTGGCCCGAGGCCCGTACCCGGCCCGGCGGAATGGAGGAGAATATTCAAACGGGCCGGACCGGCAGAATTAGGACAATTTTTTCAACGGGCCGGGCCGATAAAAAAAATTAATCGGGCCTATCTGCCCGATATAAGAATTTGAGAGTAGCAGTTAAAATACGAGGCCATTTCCAATGAATATGACTTTTTCGAGAAGTATAAATGAGCTTTACGAGCCGATGCGAGTTTAACAACATCAATACAGAAATGTAACATGACAATCGTAGAGATCGGCATCGTACAGTTACATGATGCCTGATCCCGGGTTTAATTTTCGGCAGACTTGTGCCGGGACGGATCTGGTATTAATCGTTCTCAGGATGTGTAGGACAGGCATTATGTTTTGTAAAATTATTAATAGCGATAATGAACTTCTGTTAACAGTATTTTTGGAAATGTACCTTAAGGTGGTTCTCATATTTGCTGCTCAACAATGCGAAACTCTAAGACACATTTTCTGACTCATTTTTAACTATAAAGGCATAAAATTGACAGGCCTGAGTATTGAAGGCATTTGGGATCGAATAGCGGTTCCATTTTTCATAAATTACGTACAGAGATAACAGAGACTCTTGTTACGTGACTGTACGTTTTTCTCCTCTAAAACGCTGTAAGTAATCGTTAATGTTTACTATTGTGTGTTTTCTATTTTGCGAACACATAGTAATTTAAAATATACTATAAAATGTTCTCATAAATATGCATGTAGCATTCATTAAAAGAATCTTAATTGCATGTCGAGAAAAAACGGAATTTTTTGTAGAAATTTAGTCGGGCCGCGCCTGTTTTCACTGATTTTTCTACGGCCGGGCCAAGAACTGTAAAAATCTAAACGGGCCGGGCCGGGCTCGGGCCGAAATTTCAATTTTTACACCGGGACGGGTCGGGCCAAAATAGCATTCCTTCGGGCTGGGCCGGGCCCGGGCCTGGAAATTCCGGCCCGTGCAGACTTCTAAAATGCACATTTCCAAATGAATGACGTAAAAATTTTTCGGGTTTAAAAGGGCTCGACTGTGTGAATTTTCAGAAATGTAAAATAAAGTGAAACCGAATACATTGTTTCAACAATGAAACCATTGTTATAAAATTCAGCAAACTAAGATACCGAATATAAAACACGCAATATTTATGAATTAAATCCCGGTGCACGGCTGAAAATTAATTTCCTAATAAAAAATCCCATTTCAGAGTGAATGAAAACCCCACCAGTGGCTGAGAGGTTCTACTCTTGAAGCTGGTAGACGGGATGTGCTGGGTCCGATCCCAATCGCGCCCGCCGGCCTAATCGTTCGGAGTTTTCGTGGTTTCTTTCGAGCCATGGATTTCCATGCGAAAATACGGGTTACGATCCCTTAGAAAATCACCCAACGAAGAGCACTCACCAATCGGGCCCATATCCCTATTCTAAGACAATCGGCCGTCAAAAATCAACCAACCAACCAACCAACCAAGTGAATGACGTAAAAAATTTTCGGTTTAAAAAGGGTTCGACTGAGTGAATGTTTAGAAATGTAAATTAAAGTGAAACCGAATACATAGTTTCAACAATGAATCCATTGTTATAAAACCCCTTAAACTGAGATACCGAATATAAAACACGAAATA
Organism: Maratus speciosus; assembly: GCA_963932465.1. Classification (NCBI taxonomy): domain Eukaryota; kingdom Metazoa; phylum Arthropoda; class Arachnida; order Araneae; family Salticidae; genus Maratus; species Maratus speciosus. The sequence goes on from CAWVRF010000427.1 coordinate 107,668, forward strand.
TTTATGAATTAAATTCCGATGCACGGCTGAAAATTAATTTCCTAATAAAAATCGCATTTCAAAATGAATGACATAAAAATTTTTCGGTTTTAAAAGTGTTCGACTGTGTGAATTTTTAGAAATGTAAATTCAAGTGAAACCGAATGCATTGTTTCAACATTGAAACCATTGTTATAAAATTCAGTAAACTGAGATACCGAGTATAAAACACGCAATATTTATGAATTAAATTCCGGTGCACGGCTGAAAGTTAATTTCCTAATAAAAATGCACATTTCCAAAAGAATGACGTAAAAGATTTTCCGTTTTAAAAGGGTTCGACTGTGTGAATTAATAGAAATATAAAAATTAAGTGGAACCGAATGCATTGTTTCAACAATGAAACCATTGTTATAAAATTCAGTAAACTAAGATACCGAATATAAAACACGCAATATTTATGAATTAAATTTCGGTGCACGGCTAAAAATTAATTCCATAATATAAATGCACCTTTCGAAATGAATGACGTAAAATTTTTTCGGTTTTAAAAGGGTTCGGCTGTGTGAATTTTCAGAAATGTAAAATAAAGTGAAACTTAATACATTGTATCAACAATTAAACCATTGTTATAAAATTCAGTAAACTGATATATCGAATGCAAAACACGCAATATTTATGAATTAAATTCCTGTGCACGGCCGAAAATTAATTTCCTAATAAAAAAACACATTTCCAAATAAATTACGTAAAAAAATTTTCGGATTTAAAAGGGTTCGACTGTATGAATTTTTAGAAATTTAAAATAGAGTGAAAACGATTATATTGTTTCCACAATCAAACCATTGTTAGAAAATCTCTTAAACTTTGATACCGAATATAAAACACGCAATATTCATGAACTAAATTTCGGTGCACGGCTGAAAATAAATTTCCTAATATAAATGCACATTTCCAAATGAATGACGTAAAAATGTTTCGGTTTTAAAAGGGTTCGGCTGTGTGAATTTTCAGAAATGTAAAATAAAGTGAAATTGAATGCATTGTTTCAACATGAAACCATTGTTTGAAAATCCCCTAAACTTAGATACTTAGAATATAAAACACGAAATATTTATGAATTAAATTCCAGTGCATGGCTGAAAATTAATTTCCTAATATAAATGCACTAGAGGTCTGCACGGGCCCGGGCTTGGCCCGAGGCCCGTACCCGGCCCGGCGGAATGGAGGAGAATATTCAAACGTGCCGGACCGGCAGAATTAGGACAATTTTTTCAACGGGCCGGGCCGATAAAAAAAAATTAATCGGGCCTATCTGCCCGATATAAGAATTTGAGAGTAGCAGTTAAAATACGAGGCCATTTCCAATGAATATGACTTTTTCGAGAAGTATAAATGTGCGTTACGAGCCGATGCGAGTTTAACAACATCAATACAGAAATGTAACATGACCATCGTAGAGATCGGCATCGTACAGTTACATGATGCCTGATCCCGGGTTTAATTTTCGGCAGACTTGTGCCGGGACGGATCTGGTATTAATCGTTCTCAGGATGTGTAGGACAGGCATTATGTTTTGTAAAATTATTAATAGCGATAATGAACTTCTGTTAACAGTATTTTTGGAAATGTACCTTAAGGTGGTTCACATATTTGCTGCTCAACAATGCGAAACTCTCAGACACATTTTCTGACTCATTTTTAACTATAAAGGCATAAAATTGTCAGGCTTGAGTATTGAAGGCATTTGGGATCGAATAGCGGTTCCATTTTTCATAAATTACGTACAGAGATAACAGAGACTCTTGTTACTTGACTGTACGTTTTTCTCCTCTAAAACGCTGTAAGTAATCGTTAATGTTTACTATTGTGTGTTTTCTATTTTGCGAACACATGGTAATTTAAAATATACTATAAAATGTTCCCATAAATATGCATGTAGTATTCATTAAAAGAATCTTAATTGCATGTCGAGAAAAAACGGAATTTTTTGTAGAAATTTAGTCTGGCCGGGCCTGTTTTCACAGATTTTTGTACGGGCCGGGCCAAGAACGGTAAAAATCTAAACGGGCCGGGACGGGCTCGGGCCGAAATTTCAATTTTTACACCGGGACGGGTCGGGCCACAATAGCTTTCCTTCGGGCCGGTCCGGGCCCGGGCCTGGAAATTCCGGCCCGTGCAGACGTCTAAAATGCACATTTCCAAATGAATGACGTAAAAATTTTTCGGGTTTAAAAGAGTTCGGCTGTGTGAATTTTCAGAAATGTAAAATAAAGTGAAACCGAATACATTGTTTCAACAATGAAACCATTGTTATAAAATTCAGCAAACTAAGATACCGAATATAAAACACGCAATATTTATGAATTAAATCCCGGTGCACGGCTGAAAATTAATTTCCTAATAAAAAATCACATTTCCAAGTGAATAAAGTGTCCAAGTGTCCTCTCAAAGCTAGTAGACGGGATGTGCTCGGTGCGATCCCAATCGCGCCCGTCGGCCTAATCTTTCGGAGTTTTCGTGGTTCTCTTCGAACCATGGATTTCCATGCGTAATTACGGGTTAGGTTCCCTTAGAAAGACCACCACGAAGGGCACTTCCCCCTCAGGCCTATATCCCTAGTGTACTAATCGGCCGTCAAAAATCAACCAATCAACCAGCCAAGTGAATGACGTAAAAAATTTTCTGTTTTAAAAGAATTCGGCTGTGTGAATTTTCAGAAATGTAAAATAAAGTGAAATTGAAAACATTGTTTCAACAATGAAACCATTGTTATAAAATTCAGTAAACTAAGATACCGAATATAAAACACGCAATATTTATTAATTAAATTCCGGTGCACAGCTGAAAATTAATTTCCTTATAAAAATGCACATTTCCAAAAGAATGACGTAAAAAATTTTCCGTTTTAAAAGGGTTCGACTGTATGAATTAATAGAAATGTAAAATAAAGTGAAACCGAATACATTGTTTCAAAAATCAAACCATTGTTAGAAAATCCCTTAAACTGAGATACCGAATATAAAACACGAAATATTTATGAACTAAATTCCGGTGCACGGTTGAAAATTAATTTCCTAATAAAAAAGCACGTTTCCAAATTAATGACGTAAAAAATTTTCCGTTTTAAAAGGGTTCGACTGTATGAATTAATAGAAATGTAAAATAAAGTGAAACCGAATACATTGTTTCAAAAATCAAACCATTGTTAGAAAATCCCTTAAACTGAGATACCGAATATAAAACACGAAATATTTATGAACTAAATTCCGGTGCACGGTTAAAAATTAATTTCCTAATAAAAAAGCACGTTTCCAAATTAATGACGTAAAAAATTTTCCGTTTTAAAAGGGTTCGACTGTATGAATTAATAGAAATGTAAAATAAAGTGAAACCGAATACATTGTTTCAAAAATCAAACCATTGTTAGATAATCCCTTAAACTGAGATACCGAATATAAAACACGAAATATTTATGAACTAAATTCCGGTGCACGGTTGAAAATTAATTTCCTAATAAAAAAGCACGTTTCCAAATGAATGACGTAAAAAATTTTCGGTTTTAAAAGGGATCGTCTGTGTGAATTTTTAGAAATGTAAATTAAAGTTAAACCGAATACATTGTTTCAAAAATGAAACCATTGTTATAAAATTTAATAATCTGAGATACCGAATATAAAACACGCAATTTTTATGAATTAAATTTCGGTGCACTGCTGAAAATAAATTTCTTAATAAAAAATCACATTTCCAAGTGAATGATGAGACCCAGCAGTGGCTGAGAGGTTCTGCTCTCGAAACTGGTAGACGGGATGTGCTGGGTTTGATCCCAATCGCGCCCGGTTGCCTAATCTTTCGGAGTTTCCGTGGTTTTCTTCGAGCCATGGATTTCCATGCGTAAATACGGGTTAGGTTCCCTTAGAAAGACCCCCATGAAGGGCACTCCTCCCTCGGGCCTATAACCCTAGTGTAGATAATCGGCCGTCAGAAATCAACCAACCAACCAACCAAGTGAATGACTTAAATTTTTTTCGGTTTTAAAATGTTTCGACTGTGTGAATTTTTAGAAATGTAAATTAAAGTTAAACCGAATACGTTGTTTCAACAATGAAACCATTGTTAAAAAATTCCGAAATCTGAGATACCGAATATAAAACACGCAATATTTATGAGTTAAATTCCGGTGCACGGCTGAAATTAAATTTCCTAATAAAAAATCACATTTCCAAGTGAATGGCGAGACTCACGAGTGACTGAGAGGTTTTGTTCTCGAAGCTGGTAAACGGGATGTGCTGGGTTCGATCCCAATCGCGCCCGTCGGACTAGTCGTGCCGAGATTTCGTGGTTTTCTTCCTGCCATGGATTACCCATGAATTACGGGTTAGGTTCCATTAGAAAGACCCTCACGAAGGGCACTCCCCCCTCGGGTCTATATCCTTAGTGTAGATAATTGGTCGTCAAAAATCAACCAACCAAGTGAATGACGTAAAAAGTTTTCGGTTTTAAAAGGGCTCGACTGTGTGAATTTTTAGAAATGTAAATTAAAGTGAAACCGAATACATTGTTTCAACAATGAAACTATTGTTATAAAATTCAGTAAACTGAGATACCGAATATAAAACACGCAATATTTATGAATTAAATTCCGGTGCATGGCTGAAAATTAATTTCCTAATAAAAATGCACATTTCCAAATGAATGACGTAAAATTTTTTCGGTTTTAAAAGGGTTCGACTGTGTGAATTTTTAGAAATGTAAAATAGAGTGAAACCGATTATATTGTTTCAACAAACAAACCATTGTTAGAAAATCACTTTATCTTTGATACCGAATATAAAACAAGCAATATTTATGAATTAAATTCTGGTGAACGGCTGAAATTAAATTTCCTAGTAAAAAACCACATTTCCAAGAGATTGATGAGCCCCACCGGTGGCTGAGAGGTTCTGCTCTCGAAGCTGGTAGACGGGATCTGCTGAGTTCGATCCCAATCGCGCCCATCGGCCTAAACGTTCGGAGTTTTCGTGGTTTTCTTCGAGCCATGGATTTCCATGCGTGAATACGGGTTAGGTTCCTTTAGAAAGACCCCCATGAAGGGCACTCCTCGCTCGGCCTATAACCCTAGTGTAGATAATCGGCGGTCAAAAATCAACCAACTAACCAACAAAGTGAATGACTTAAATTTTTTCGGTTTTAAAATGTTTCGACTGTGTGAATTTTTAGAAATGTAAATTAAAGTTAAACCGAACACATTGTTTCAACAATGAAACCATTGTTAAAAAATTCAGTTATCTGAGATACCAAATATAAAACACGCAATATTTATGAATTAAATTCCGGAGCACGGCTGATAATTAATTTTCTAATAAAAATGCACATTTCGAAAAGAATGACGTAATAATTTTTCGGTTTTAAAAGGGTTCGACCTTGTGAATTAATAGAGATGTAAATTAAAGTGAAACCGAATACATTGTTTCAACAATGAAACTATTGTTATAAAATTCAGTAAACTGAGATACCGAATATAAAACACGAAATATTTATGAATTAAATTCTGGTGCACGGCTGAAATTAAATTTCCTGGTAAAAAACCACATTTCCAAGAGAATGATGAGCCCCACCGGTGGCTGAGAGGTTCTGCTCTCGAAGCTGGTAGACGGGATGTGCTGGGTTCGATCCCAATCGCGCCCGTCGGCCTAAACGTTCGGAGTTTTCGTGGTTTTCTTTGAGCCATGGATTTCCATGCGTAAATACGGGTTAGGTTCCTTTAGAAAGACCCCCATGAAGGGCACTACTCCCTCGGGCCTATAACCCTAGTGTAGATAATCGGCCGTCAAAAATCAAACAACCAACCTGTTCGAATTATCTGTTATTATGTGCCAAAATGTTGGCAACGCACTTGCTCTGCGAATGTAGGTAGCCATAGAAACGTAATTCGTTTCGTCTTTCTAGTTTATGTTCTTGTCTTGCCTTGTGTGCATGCATCGCTTAGCTTGTCATCAATAAAATAAATACAGTCCTTAAGATTAATTAGTTTTTTTATTATTTTATCATTTATTAATTAGTTTAATACGCATCGCTTACATAATGGTCAGCGTCGAGCCGGAGAAAGATACGGTTCCTTTCTCAATTTAAAAAAAAAATTCTGTGACTGTATAATGTACTATTATCTCCAGTTCTTTCATCAAAGTTTTATGGAATGTTGATTTCGCAAGCATGTATGCTTCGATTAATGGGATGAAGAAATCGTCTGCTCTGCAATAAGGTAGGAAATATTTATTATTTTCTTTACTGTATTATAAGAGTTTGAAATGGAATCTATTGAAAAGTTGAAAAAGAAACGTTCCACGTTAAGAACGTCTGTAACAAAATGGATTAGTAAATTCGAAACATTAATAAATGACAAAAATATAGAAATTGATAATTACTCAAAAATATTAGAACAATCGCTAAAAAACTTAAATAATGATATAGAATCTGCCATTACTATAGAGAAAGATTATGAAATAGATATTAACACTAGTGAGGAATATCATGATAACATTATGAAGGCTAAATTTAAAATAAAAAAACAAATTAAATGCTTAGAAGAAAGTAAAGTACATTATTTCAATTAAAACCTACTCTAATAAACAACGCAATAAACATTAAATTACCTGAAATCCCACTTCCGAAATTCTCCGGGAAGTCCGAAGAGTGGAATACGTTTAAGCTACAATTTAACAACTTAATAACCTCAAATGAACAACTTTCGGATGCTCAGAAACTGCATTATTTATCAGCTGCATTAATAAATGATGCAAGGGTTATGATTACAACAGAAGATACGTTTTCATCTTTGCTCCAAGCGTTAAAGGACAGATACGAAAATGATAGAGTAGTAACAGAAATACACATTAATTCACTTTTGGACGCAGATAAGCTCACGCAGCCTTCCGCTAAAGACCTACGAAATTTAGTCGACAATGTAAGAAAAAGCATTCGCGCATTAAGCGTTTTAAACTATAATAGAAACAATCTTTCCGATGTTTTAATATTAAACATCATTCTTCAAAAGTTAGACAAAGATACGCGAAAAATTTATGAAATGAGTATAAGTGCAAATGAAGTACCGAAATTAGATGAATTAATTTTATTTTTGGAGAAACGTTCTCAAATTTTGGAAAACATCCATAAATGCACTTCCATAAAACCCTTCATTAAGGATCAGAAGCGTTCATACAATTCTAAGTCATTAACCTTGTTAGCAGAAGGTCCACACAATAGTTTAATGTGTAAGGGTGACCACATTTTAATGAAATGTTCGCAATTTTTGAATTTGCCCGCTAAAAAAAGGTTCAATATTGTTAAAACGAAAAGACTTTGCTATAATTGTTTATCATCTGTTCACAACATTAGCCAATGTAAAAGTTTAAGTACGTGCAAAGGATGTAGCAAGCGTCACCACAGCTTGATTCACCTGGAACGCGGTGAAGAAGGTATTGATACTAATCAGGAGATACCAACTCAAAACAGAAGTAATCTTAGTAGTAACTTGTCGCCAACCGCAACCGCATTTTCTCCTCATAGTTACACAAATAGTCAGATGTCTGTCACTACCTTGGGTGAAAATGCACATTCATTTGATAACACGCATTCAACCATAAACAATACTGTAATGAATATGACATCTTCTTTTAGTAAACAAGTACTGCTTTCAACCGCGATAATATATGTACAAAATGCTAGAAGAGAATTTGTTCCTCTTAGGGCATTGCTAGATTCAGGATCTCAAAATAACTTTATAACGAAGGAATGTACCGAGTTATTGTTCTTGAAGGGAAAGAAAATAAACGCATCAGTTTCAGGGCTAAATGGTTCAGTCATGAATAGAAAAGAAAGTGTTATATCAACCATCGCAAATGAAAATAGAAGTTTTAGTGAAACATTGCAATTTTTTGTTGTTCCTAAAATTACGCGCATAACGCCAGCTACATATCTAAACATCATGCCCATTACGCAATTACAGACATTTCAGTTAGCTGATCCACAATTTGATAAACCAGGTCCAATACATGTTTTATTGTCAAACGAGGTATTTTTTAACTTAATGGGAGCCAATAAAATAAATATGCAAAATTTGGTTTTTCAAGAAACAGTTTTTGGCTATGTTGCCAGTGGTTCTAAGTCTATGCCACAAGAAGACAATTTCAGTAATTATTGTGGTCTTGTTCGATCTGTGGACGATTTATCCAATATTATGCAGAAATTTTGGGAAATTAAAGCGGTTAATGATACAAATCCAATAAAAAGTAAAGAAGAGCAATATTGTGAGGAACATTTCCTGCGTACACATACCAGAAGGGAAGATGGCAGATATGTTGTAGAAATGCCAATTAAAACTGGTGGGCTTGAATGCTTAGGAAAATCAAAAGAAAATGCAAATAAGCGATTAAATCATTTGCTTAAGCGATTTACGCACAATCCAACCATGATATTCTTGTATGAAGATTTCATTAACGAATATAGTAATTTGGGACACTTAGAAGAAATCTCTTTGGAAACTAATCCCAGATTTTCATATTATTTGCCGCATCATGGGGTATACAGACCCGATAAGCCCAGCACGAAATTAAGAGTTGTCTTCGACGGTAGTGCAGCTACTACTAGTGGTGTTTCTTTAAATTATGTTTTATTAAATGGAGGTTCAGTTCAAGATGAGCTTTTCGATATCATTTGTCGATTTCGAACACACAAGTACGCCTTTACAGCCGACATCATAAAGATGTATCGCCAGATACTAATTGCGGAAAAGCAGAGAGATTTATTGCGCATTTTGTGGAAATGTGGTGAAGAAGAACCAGTCAAAACATTTAAGTTAAAGGCAATTACTTATGGAACATCGAACGCTCCATATCTTGCCACGCGGTCTCTAAATCAGCTCGCAATTGATGAAAAAGATGATTTTCCGCTAGCATCACGTGCAGTACTCCAAAATTTCTAGGTCGACGATGTGCTAACAGGAGCTAGCAGTTTAGCAGAAGCCCAACAACTGCAAGCACAATTAATCGCATTGCTTGAACGTGGCGGCATGACATTGCACAAATGGTGTGCTAACCACCCCGAACTGTTAAAAATCACAACTAGTAACAAGGAATATTCATTCATTGATAGTGATGAGGACCAGAGCACTAAAACTCTAGGACTCTTATGGAATCCAATTCATGACTCCTTTTTGTTTAACTCATCAGTTCAGGAGCCAGTTGTGTACACGAAAAGAACTGTTCTATCAGATATAGCTCGAATTTACGATCCATTAGGATTACTCGGTCCTGGAATAGCTAAGGCTAAAACTTTCATACAGAGACTTTGGTTATTAAAGTTAGGTTGGAACGATCCACTTCCAGATGATGTTAAGGATGAATGGCACGCTTTATCAGAACGCTTCAACATATAAACAATTTAAAAATCAATCGTTTTGTTTTAAACGAAGGCCATTCGGAAATTGAACTGCACGGATTCTCCGATGCATCCGAGCTCGCATATGGAGCAGCCATTTATCTACGCTGTCCCACAAAAATTAATACATCTTTAAATTTACTGTGAAGCAAGTCTAGGGTTGCACCATTGAAACCTTTGACAATTCCCAGACTTGAGTTGTCCGCAGCTGCCTTATTGTCTCAACTCGTATGTAAGATAGTGAATCTATTAAAGTTGCATATCAATAAGGTAATTTTGTGGTGTGACTCAACCATCGTCTTAGCATGGTTACAGACTCCTCCTCATGTACTCAAAAGCTTTGTGGCCAACAGAGTTTACAAAATTCAACAGACTTATCAATGGAAACATATACGTTCAGAGGAAAATCCAGCAGATCTTGTTTCTCGAGGACTAACTTTTGACAAGTTAATTGATTGTGAACTTTGGTGGCACGGCCCTTCTTTCCTAAGAGAAGGTGGCATCACATCCAATAAGGACATTGACTTGGAACATGAAAAAAACACTATTGAGTTTTCATCAGAATTAAAACTGAGAAACAATACTACATTAACTTGTTTGAATAATGTTGAATTTGTTAATGAAATTTTAAGTATTAGCAATAATTATACTAAAATATTACGTGTTTTGAGTTATATTTTCAGGTTTTTAGATAATACGAAAAGATCAACTGAAAAAAGAAAGGGACACGTAAGTATAGATGAATTATCAAGAGCAGAGGCTTTTTTGATACGCGAATTTCAAAAAAGCTACTTTAAGGCAGAATATACTGCATTGTTAGAAGGTAAGCAAATTTCTAAGAATAGTAAAGTGCGAATGTTAAACCCATTTTTGGATGCAGATAAGATGCTAAGAGTAGGAGGTCGTTTGAATCATTCCGACCTAAAATTTGCTCAAAAACATCAATACATTCTGCTAGCTAAGGGTAAATTGTGTAGCCTGATTGCAATTTACTACCATAAAAAATATCTTCATATAGGTGCACAAGCATTGTTATGCTACTTGAGGCAAAAATTCTGGCCATTACAGGGAAGAAATTTAGTTAGGAAAATAACGCATGAGTGTATAACTTGTAGTAAAAACAATCCTATAACTGTGCAACAAATCATGGGTTCGCTACCCACAGAAAGAGTACGTCCTAGCGCACCTTTAACTATGTGGGAACAGATTTTGGTGGCCCATTCTTTATAAAATATAAGGGACAAAGAAAGGGAATTCTTAATAAGGTGTATTTGGCAATCTTTGTTTGCTTTGTAACTAAAGCAGTGCATCTCGAATTAGTGTCAGAATTGACAACAGATGCATTCATTGCAACGTTAAAAATGTTCATTGCTAGGCGCGGTAAGTGCGCAGTAATCTTTTCAGGTAATGCAAAAAATTTTGTTGGAGCAAACACAGAGTTACAAAGACTCCATAATTTGCTAAGACGTCCGGAAGAGAGGTTGGCAAATTATTTGTCAGAGGAAAATATCACTTGGAAATTTATTCCTCCTCGTGCACCTAATTTTGGTGGGTTGTGGGAGGTAGGAATAAAATCGGTAAAATATCATCTAAAGCGAACAGTAGGTAATGCAAGGCTAACTTTCGAAGAGTTATTAACTGTAGTTGCTCAAATAGGGTCTATATTAAACTCACGTCCAATCACTCCATTGTCTTCAGACGTGAATGACTTAGAGGCCTTAACGCCAGGCCACTTCTTAATCGGGAGACCTATGACAGCCATAGTTGAACCAGAATTAATTAATATAAGCTAAAATAGACTGTCTAGATGGCATAGAATTACAAAATGCGTTCAATTGATATGGAATCGTTGGAATAGAGAGTATTTGAATACGCTTCAACAGCGTTCGAAATGGCAATTTTCAAAAAATAACGTAATCATAGGTACCCTAGTGTTGATAAAGGAAGACGATCTTCCTACAAATAAATACTTACTAGGACGCATTACAAATGTTTTGCCAGGTACAGATGGTAAGATTAGGGTAGTAGAAATCAAAACCTCAAAGGGAATACTTAAAAGAAGTATATCCAAAATTGCTTTATTGCCGAAACAAATTTCAGAGAATTAGTTACGAGCTATTTAAAAAAAAAAAAAAAGGAGGAATCTTGGTTGTGAGTTTTCTCTTAATTTTTATTGCTGTATTATTTTCATAATTGTATTATTCATTGTTAAAGAAAATTGTTGTGTTGTATCATATTTACTCAGTCATTTGTAATGTTAATATTTTATTTTCTATTGTATAACTGATTGAAGTTGACCCTTCAATGTCGGGGGGTATGTTCGAATTATCTGTTATTATGTGCCAAAATGTTGGCAACGCACTTGTTCTGCGAATGTAGGTAGCCATGGAAACGTAATTCGTTTCGTCTTTCTATTTTATGTTCTTGTCTTGCCTTGTGTGCACGCATCGCTTACATGAACCAAGTGAATGACTTAAATTTTTTTCGGTTTTAAAATGTTTAGACTGTGTGAATTTTTAGAAATGTAAATTAAAGTTAAACCGAATACATTGTTTCAACAATGAAACCATTGTTATAAAATTCAGTAATCTGAGATACCAAATATAAAACACGCAATATTTATGAATTAAATTCCGGAGCACGGCTGATAATTAATTTTCTATTAAAAATGTACATTTCCAAAAGAATGACGTAATAATTTTTCGGTTTTAAAAGGGTTCGACCTTGTGAATTAATAGAGATGTAAATTAAAATGAAACCGAATACATTGTTTCAACATGAAACTATTGTTATAAAATTCAGTAAACTGAGATAACGAATATAAAACACGCAATATTTATGAATTAAATTCGGGTGCATGGCTGAAAATTAATTTCCTAATAAAAATGCACATTTCCAAATGAATGACGTAAAAATGTTTCACTTTTAAAAGGGAACGACTGTGTGAATTTTTAGAAAAATAAATTAAAATGAAACTGAATACATTGTTTCAACAATGAAACTATTGTTACTGAGATACCGAATATAAAACACGCAATATTTATGAATTAAATTCTGGTGCACGGCTGAAATTAAATTTCCTAGTAAAAAAACAAATTTCCAAGAGAATGATGAGCCCCACCGGTGGCTGAGTGGTTTTGCTCTCGAAGCTGGTAGACGGGATGTGCTGGGTTCGATCCCAATTGCGCCCGTCGGGCTAAACGTTCGGAGTTTTCGTGGTTTTCTTCGAGCCATGCATTTCCATGCGTAAATACGGGTTAGGTTCCTTTAGAAAGACCCCCATGAAGGGCACTCCTCCCTCGGGCCTATAACCCTAGTGTAGATAATCGGCCGTCAAAAATCAACCAACCAAGTGAATGACTTAAATTTTTTTTGGTTTTAAAATGTTTCGACTGTGTGAATTTTTAGAAATGTAAATTAAAATTAAGCCGAACACATTGTTTCAACAATGAAACCATTGTTATAAAATTCAGTAACCTGAGATACAAATATAAAACACGCAATATTTATGAATTAAATTCCGGAGCACGGCTGATAATTAACTTTCTAATAAAAATGCACATTTCCAAGTGAATGGCGAGCCCCATGAGTGACTGAGAGTTTCTGTTCTCGAAGCTGGTAGACGGGATGTGCTGGGCTCGATCCCAATAGCGCCCGTCGCACTAGTCGTGCGGAGATTTCGTGGTTTTCTTCCAGCCATGGATTAGCCATGAATTACGGGTTAGGTTCCATTAGAAAGACCCCCACGAAGGGCACTCCCCGCCTCGGGCCTATATCCCTAGTGTAGATAATCGGCCGTCAAAAATCAACCAACCAAGTGAATGACTTAAATTTTTTTCGGTTTTAAAATGTTTCGACTGTGTGAATTTTTAGAAATGTAAATTAAAGTAAAACCGAATACATTGTTTCAACAATTAAACCATTGTTATAAAATTCAGTAAACTGAGATACCGAATATAAAACACGCAATATTTATGAATTAAATTCCGGTGCATGGCTGAAAATTAATTTCCTAATAAAAATGCACATTTCCAAATGAATGACGTAAAAATATTTCAGTTTTAAAAGGGTTGGACTGTGTGAATTTTTAGAAATATAAATTAAAATGAAACTGAATACATTGTTTGAACAATGAAACTATTGTTATAAAATTCAGTAAACTGAGATACCGAATATAAAACACGCAATATTTATGAATTAAATTCTGGTGCACTGCTGAAATAAAATTTCCTAGCAAAAAACCACATTTCCAAGAAAATGATGAGCCCCACCGGTGGCTGAGAGGTTCTGCTCTCAAAGCTGGTAGACGGGATGTGCCGGGTTCGATCCCAATCGCGAACGTCGGCCTAAACGTCCGGAGTTTTCGTGGTTTTCTTCGAGCCATGGATTTCGTTGCGTAAATACGGGTTAGGTTCCTTTAGAAAGACCCCCATGAAGGGCACTCCTTCCTCGGGCCTATAACCCTAGTGTAGATAATCGGCCGTCAAAAATCAACAAACCAACCAACCAAGTGAATGACTTAAATTGTTTTCGGTTTTAAAATGTTTCGACTGTGTGAATTTTTAGAAATGTAAATTAAAGTTAAACATAATACATTGTTTCAACAATGAAACCATTGTTATTAATTTCGGTAATCTGAGATACCAAATATAAAACACGCAATATTTATGAATTAAATTCCGGAGCACGGCTGATATTTAATTTTCTAATAAAAATGCACATTTCCAAAAGAATGATGTAATAATTTTTCGGTTTTAAAAGGGTTCGACCTTGTGAATTAATAGAGATGTAAATTAAAGTGAAACCGAGTACATTGTTTCAACAATGAAACTATTGTTATAAAATTCAGTAAACTGAGATACCGAATATAAAACACGCAATATTTATGAATTAAATTATGGTGCATGGCTGAAATTAAATTTCCTAGTTAAAACCCACATTTTCAAGAGAATGATGAGCCTCACCGGTGGCTGAGAGGTTCTGCTCACGAAGCTGGCAGACGGGATGTGTTGGGTTCGATCCCAATCGCGCCCGTCGGCCTAAACGTTCGGGGTATTCGTGGTTTTCTTCGAGCCATGGATTTCCATGCGTAAATACGAGTTAGGTTCCTTTAGAAAGACCCCCATGAAGGGCACTCCTTTCTCGGGCCTATATCCCTAGTGTAGATAATCGGCCGTCAAAAACCAACCAACCACGTGAATGACGTCAAAATTTTTCGGTTTTAAAAGGGCTCGACTGTGTGAATTTTTAGAAATGTAAATTAAAGTGAAACCGAATACATTGTTTCAACAATGAAACTATTGTTATAAAATTCAGTAAACTGAGATACCGAATATAAAACACGCAATATTTATGAATTAAATTCCGGTGCACCGCTGAAAGTAAATTTCCTATTAAAAAACCACATTTCCAAGAAAATGATGAGCCCCACCGGTGGCTGAGAGGTTCTGCTCTAGAAGCTGGTAGACGGGATGTGCTGGGTTCGATCCCAATCGCGCCCGTCGGCCTAAACGTTCGGAGTTTTCGTGGTTTTCTTCGAGCCATGGATTTCTCTGAGTTAATACGGGTTAGGTTCCCTTAGAAAGACCCCAATGAAGGCACTCCTCCCTCGGGCCTATAACCCTAGTGTAGATAATCGGCCTTCAAAAATCAACCAACCAACCAACCAAGTGAATGACTTAAATTTTTTTCGGTTTTAAAATGTTTCGACTGTGTGAATTTTTAGAAATGTAAATTAAAGTTAAATCGAATACATTGTTTCAACAATGAAACCATTGTTATAAAATTCAGTAATCTGAGATACCAAATATAAAACATGCAATATTTATGTATTAAATTCCGGAGCACGGCTAATAATTAATTTTCTAATAAAAATGCACATTTCCAAAAGAATGACGTAATAATTTATCGGTTTTAAAAGGCTTCGACCTTGTGAATTGATTGAGATGTAAACTAAAGTGAAACCGAATACATTGTTTCAACAATGAATCTATTGTTATAAAATTCAGTAAACTGAGATACCGAATATAAAACACGCAATATTTAAGAATTAAATTCCGGTGCACAGCTGAAATTAAATTTCCTAGTAAAAAATCACATTTCCAAGTGAATGGCGAGCCCCACGAGTGACTGAGAGGTTCAGTTCTCGAAGCTGGTAGAGGGGATGTGCTGGGTTCGATCCCAATAGCGCCCGTCTCACTACACTGTAAAATGAAATGTCTGAAATTCAGACACTTAAGTGTCTGAAACGTAATGTTCAATTTTCAGACGTTTTAAAGTGTCTGAAAATTTTCAGACACTTCTTGCGTCTGAATTTCAGACATTTCAAATGTCTTAATTGCGGCCATCTTTGACCCGTTATTTTTCGCCAATATGAAACCATCTTTGACCACTTTTCATTCTAAGCCTTATACTCAGCCATGTTTAACGACATTAAAACATTTTTTATAAATGGGAATGATTTGTTACCATAAGGCAGAACTAATTGCAGCGTGGGAAAACTGGTATATTTAATTTTATTGGTCCCCTAATTTTAGGGTTCCCTAAATTGGGTAGGAAATTTTTATAATGCTGATATTTTAAATTTGTTTTAATCTTGTGATGATTATAATCAGTATTTTGTAGTTTTAGAATAGGATAGTATATATATATATATATATATATATATATATATATATATATACCTAAATATGCATTTGCATAATCATATATGCCCTACGGCATCAAAAATGTTTATTACTTTTAGTGAAAAGTTCAAATTAGTTCTAGGCAAAAAAAAAAAAAAAAAAAATCAGCTTATTTGATGCCATCAATTACATATTTGGATAAATATATCCTTTTCTTTAACCTAATTATGTTCTAAAAGTACAAAATATTTATTAAAATATGTATAAGATAAAAATCAATTAAAAATATCAGCTTTATGGAAATTTTCATACCAAATTTGGGGGCCCGTAAAGCAAAAGGCCCATAGAAATAGCTCAGTTTGTCCATGCTGCAATCAGCTCTGCTTTATCGTAACAAATTATTCCCATTTATATAAAATAATTTACTCCTTCAGAAAGAAACCCATCCCTGCATTGTTGTATAATTTTTGCCGTTTAAATTAGATATTCCCAGTTAATTAGTTTTAAGTATTTTTTTACATTTTTATTTCTGTGTTAAATAAAATCTAACATTAGATTCCACAAAATTTACAGTATATAAGTTCCCAAAACTAAAAAAATTTGAGGATGAAACTCTTCCACTTTTTTTTTTTTTTTCATCTCTCTTCGATTTTATTATTATGCTATTTATCGTTACAAGAAATACTGAAACATTTGACAACCGCACATCGCCGGCTGAGCTAAACAGTAGTTACAGTATTCTGGAGGGACAGCATGTCTATTTGATGCTTTTCAAACAATAAATAATATAGTAAATATCACTGGAAATAGAAATCCTTCATTTCTGCTACCCACGGTATTTGTGATCACACAAGCAAGTTGGCAGTCGCAAAAGCCATTTCTTATCCACATGATTGGTACAATCGTCGAAAAAAATAAATAAATAAACACCTCCTACTAACTCTGCAACTAATTATAAAAGAAAGTTACTGATGTCAATCAACTGGAAATGAAGTCTACTTTTAAATGATGTATGCAAAATTTGCTTAGGGGCCAGCTGCAAATCAAAATCAGACCAAATTTCTTTTTTCAATGACAACAACCAATTTTGACACTATATTTTAAATCTTCGCTTCAAACTATGCCTACAAACGAAATTTCTAGTCATTTGAATCATAAGTTTTTGAATTATAAACATTCAAAATTTAGAGATTCTAATGTTAAATTACATTTTCGTGTTCTTATTAATATCTCCTGAAATTATAATCCTAATGTGATAATTTTATATGTGGTTATAATACTAAAAAACCCAAACATAAATACATTGAATTTGTAACCAAGTGAATGACGTAAAAAATTTTCGGTTTTAAAAGGGTTCGACTGTGTGAATTAATAAAAATGTAAAATAAAGTGAAACCGAATACATTGTTTCAACAATCAAACCATTGTTAGAAAATCTCTTAAACTTAGATACCGAATGTAAGACACGAAATATTTACGAATTAAATTCCGGTGCATGGCTTAAAATTAATTTCTTAATAAAAAAGCACATTTCCAAATGAATGACGTTTAAATTTGTCTGTTTCAAAAGGGTTCGACTGTGTGAATTTTTAGAAATGTAAAATTAAGTGAAATTGAATACATTGTTTCAACAATGAAACCATTGTTAGAAAATCCCCTAAACTTAGATACCGAATATAAAACACGAAATATTTTTGAATTAAATTCCGGTGAATGGCTTAAAATTAATTTCCTAATAAAAATGCACATTTCCAAATGAATGACGCAAAAATTTTTCGGTTTTAAAAGGTTCGACTGTGTGAATTTTCAGAAATGTAAAATAAAGTGAAATTTAATACATTGTTTCAACAATGAAACCATTGTTATAAAATTCAGTAAACTGAGATACCGAATATAAAACACGCAATAATTATGAATTTAATTCCGGTGCACGGCTGATAATTAATTTTCTAATAAAAATGCACATTTCCAAAAGAATGACGTAAAACTTTTTCGTTTATAAAAGGGTTCGACTGTGTGAATTAATAGAAATGTAAAATAACGTGAAACCGTACACATTGTTTCAACAGTTAAACCATTGTTAGAAAATCCCTTAAACTGAGATACCGAATATAAAATACGCAATATTTATTAATTAAATTCCGGTGCACTGCTGAAAATTAATTTCCTAATAAAAATGCACATTTCCAAAAGAATGACGTAAATATTTTTCCGTTTTAAAAGGGTTCGACTGAGTGAATTAATGGAAATGTAAAATAAAGTGAAACCGAATACATTGTTTCAAAAATCTCACCATTGTTAGAAAATCCTTTAAACTGAGATACCGAATATAAATTAAGAAATATTTATGAATTAAATTCCGGTGCACGGTTGAAAATTAATTTCCCAATAAAAAAGCACATTTCCAAATGAATGACGTTTAAATTTGTCGGTTTTAAAAGGGTTCGACTGTGTGAATTTTTAGAAATGAAAATTAAACTCAAACCGAATAGATTGTTTCAAAAATGAAACCATTCTTATAAAATTCAGTAAACTGAGATACCGTATATAAAACACGCAATATTTATGAATTAAATTCCGGTGCATGGCTGAAAATAAATTTCTGAACAAAAATGCACATTTCCAAATGAATGACGTAAAAATTTTTCGGATTTAAATGGGTTCGGCTGTGTGAATTTTCAGAAATATAAAATAAAGTGAAATTTAATACATTGTTTCAACAATGAAACCATTGTTATAAAATTCAGTAAACTGAGATACCGAATATTAAACACGCAAAATTTTTAAATTAAATTCCGGTGCATGGCAGAAAATTAATTTCCTAATAAAAAAGCACATTTCCGAATAAATTACGTAAAAATATTTCGGTTTTAAAAGAGTTTGACTGTGTGAATTTTTAGAAGTGTAAAAAAAAGTGTAACCGAATAATTTGCTTCAACGATGAAACCATTGTTATAAAATTCAGTAAAGTGAGATACTGAATATAAAATACGCAATATTGATGAATTAAATTCGGTGCACTGCTGAAAATTAATTTCCTAATAAAAATGCACATTTCCAAATGAATGACGTAAAAATATTTCGGTTTTAAAAGAGTTTGACTGTGTGAATTTTTAGAAGTGTAAAGAAAAGTGTAACCGAATAATTTTCTTCAACGATGAAACCATTGTTATAAAATTCAGTAAACTGAGATACTGAATATAAAATACGCAACATTTATGAATTAAATTCCGGTTCACGGCTGAAAATTAATTTCCTAATAAAAAATCGCATTTCCAAGAGAATGACTAGCCCCACCAGTGGCTGAAAGGTTCTACGCTCGAAGCACGTAGACGGGGTGTTCTGGGTTCGATCCCAATCGCGGCCGTCGGCCTAATAGATCGAAGTTTTCGTGGTTTTTCTTTGAGCCATGGATTTCCATGCGAAAATACGGGTTAGGTTAGCTTAGAAAGAACCCTACGAAGAGCAATCCCCCTCGGGCCTATATCCC
>CAWVRF010000428.1:0-82000 GCA_963932465.1 Maratus speciosus
ATATGGATATATATATATATATGTGTGTGTGTGTGTGTATTCATCAGTTTAGGTTGGTGTTTGGTTGAGGTTGGAGTATTTCGGGTTCAAATCGAAATGAGGAGGATGAAATTTTTTTGCCGGGCTCAGATCGCGCTTCGGGTAAAGCCCTGCATCGGGTTGGGCAAAACCCGACTGGCGGTGTGAGTCAGATCCGGCTAAAGCGAATATTTTTTCGGAGGGGTTTGGATTGTTTTTCAAGTCGGGCTAACTTTAATTGTTTCTAGCAAATGGGTTTGATTCTACCCGATTCCTCAAATGATTCTCCGAAATATATTTTAAAATAAAAAACTGTATTATTATATTAGTATCAACGAGTACATATACAGGTATTTTGATTTTTCTGCATAAAAAATATAATTGATACTAGAGGTACAATTGTAGACTACTTTTCCATTATTGCATTACAATATGGATTTTTCCTCCTTCTATTTCGGGGTTGGATTGTGTTTGGATTGAAGCCTGTCAGTTTTAGATCAAAGTTTGTCGGGTTCGGGTCATCTAATTTTTTTTAACTGGTTCAGGTCGGGTATAACCCAATTTCTATGTTCTCAAAATGATCTGTGTATTGAACTAATTTTGCCTTTGATTATATTTCGTTAAAGCAAGAAAATTTGTGCTTCGATTTGGTCAACCCACCCTTACCCCCCTCCTCCCCCCCCCCCCTAAAAAAAAAAAGAAATAGAAAACACACCAATTACCTGAAATACTGTCACAAATATAATGCATGTGTTTTTGTGTGTTTTAAAAACAAAAAGTTGGCAATATTTTACATATTTCGAACGAAGAAAAAATTGTTCTTAAAGAAAAAATAATCTATTATCACACTTCTTATGTATATTTTATTTCCCATGCAATAAATGGAATATACAGTAAAACCTTCCTAAACCGGCCGCATTCTGTTTCAATAAAAATTGATTGCTCCGAGAGGTGGTCTCTTAATGGAGGTCATGTTTAAATCTAGATTTTAATCGATGAAAAAAAGTAACAATTAATGTTACTAAAATTTATTTTTCCCATTAAGAAAAAATATGAAAATTTAAGTATAAAAAAAATTAATTACATAAGTTAATTAGTGTAGAGTTTAAAAAATGAATAAATTGACGTTTGCTTTGATTTTACGATTTTATATTCTATAACTTTTATTTCCGAGTCCTTTCGAAGTTTAGTAAATAAGTGCAATTTGTTTTGGATGGAAACAAATTATGACAACTTCATTAATTTATCTACTTCTTTGAGTGTTTCCTGACAGAATAGGGCAGGAGATTTATTGACAGTTATGCTTACTTTGACATCAGAGTTAAATTCATTGCCTAAAAAGGCACAAAGGGATTTAAACACTTAAAAGTTACCGGAATAAATAAAAATTCTAAACTTAGTTTAGAAATTTGATGAATCCGCTCTCCAGAATTATCGTTTTTATAAAACCTTCTTCAAGCGACCAAGAAAATACAGAATTTGTTTCATTTTCTTGAAAGAAATTGGTCGCTCATGGAGGGAGTTTAACTGGGGTGGTCTTTGAATAGAGGTAAAATTAGTATTGAACCTATGGGAATAAATTTCGTTCCATGAAAAAATGGTCGTTCAGGGAGGTGGACGTTTAATGGAAGTGGTCGCACAGGGAAGTTTCTCACTGTATACTCATTCATATTCAAATACGTATTTATTTTCATCTGACACACACTTGTGGTCAAAATTTTTGTGAAAATCCCAGCAATCCAAACTGCAAAATACCAATGACTCGGATGAATTATTGTAGTGTGAACTAAGTGTTGCCAGGTGTTCAGATTTTCAGAGATCCTGAGACCCTTCCTGCAGAACCCTTACGCGGGATGCTAAATGTTCCCTTTTTTCACCATACCCAAATTACATCAAATTTTAAGGCGTTTACTATAATTTTCTTCCTTAGTCTGAGATGAGAGAATTCAACCACAAATCGGCAAAAGTAAAAGTTATCACAATGGCCGGATGTACCAAATACCTTATATTTTGTCTAGAATTCATGTATACATCTGTTCAATGTTTATTCAATTGACTGCAATTTTTATTTGGCGCCTATACGAAAAAAGATACCAGAAGAGATAAGATATGCAAAAATTCACCTGCTCACTTTAATCTTTTTATTGAAAAGTGTTTGGCAAGTATTTTTATAAATGAATGAGTAAACAAAGAGGGTTTTAAAGAATCTTTTCCCTACATATTCCACCCTTTATTTAGAAAACGCAAAAAAAAAAAGAAGAAAGAAAGAAAAAGAAACTTTGTTTGTCATTCACTTTCTCTAATTATATTACTATGACATCACAAAATAAAAAATAAATCGCATCAGACACGGGCCGGAAAGAATAAAATACAGTCCTAGTCCGGCCAAAATCTACAGCAAAGATGTGTAAGGCCCTGTTAATACCTGTCCCGCAAAGAGTAAAATTCAGGCCCGTCTGAACTTTAAAAAAATAAAATTTAGTCCGAGTCTTCAGACAAAATTAAGCCCGGCGCAAGTTTAATGAAAGAAAACTTCACCGAGCTCGGGTTTCTGGATAGGCCACGGTAGAGGTCTGCACGGGCTGGTCTCGGGACTACTCTCATTCACGACACTCAGGCCGGGCGAGGCCTGGTCTTCAGTCTTTTCAGGCCAGGCTTAACCTATTTTTTCCATACCAAACCTGGATTGGCTTCATTTTTCCTAGGACTTCACAGGACGAAATTTTCAGTCCCGGTTTCAACCCAGCCCGTATGAAAATCATTCTCGGGCTCGACAAAGCCTGGTCCATGCAAAAATTCGTAAATTTTGGCCCAGTCCAAAAATTTTTGCAAAAATGCATATGTTTTTATATGTTTAAATTGCCATTTTTCTACAATTAAACTTTAAAATTTATTATATTTAAAGAATAATAGATTTCTAGGCAATAAAATTTAAATACAATAAAACCTGTGAAAAAGAACCTGCCTATGACAGAATCCTGTCTTAAACGGAAAAATGCGTTGTTCCATGCAAAGTTAATATAATAATACGTGAGAAAAGAATCTAATACATTAACACTTGCTAAGTAGACAACTTGACTATAACAAATTTTTTTTCGTTCATATGCGATTCCTTCTTAGAAGATTTTACCGTCTAGCATTTTTCAGATTTTTAAGTCTCCGGTACATGGAATATGGATTAACGATATTAATGATAACTTAAACATTTACAATTTACATGCAAATAGAGATTCATTAAAAAAAAAAAATAATATCACAGGCTAGAGCACTTCTTTAAAAATGAAGATTACAAACATGAACCATTTATAACTTTATTGACATAAAAATTCATGTTTTATAGAAATTCAGTCGGGCCGGAATGTTAACTTTTTTTTCGTACGGGCCGGGGTCAAGCCGAATTTTTAACTTTTATACTGACCAGCCATTAATTTATTTTGGATGAGCCGGGTTGGGCCCGTCCAGACTTTTAGGCACCGGCCTGGCTCTTGCAGACCTCTAATACGTATTAAGAATTTGGCCCCCCTGTCGGGGATACCATACCCCCCCTGTCGGGCAAATTCTGGTGCCACCCTTGGAAGGGAGCACCTTCCACCACTTGCAGGTGCAGTCCTTTCTCGGGTTCTAAGGACCTAATTTCAGTGGGATTTGGTTCATTCAACTTTGATGACAATTCGGCTACTTTCTGTATTACGAAATTTTATCTTAGACAATCATTACCACCATTTTCAAACAATAATGGTGCATTCTTTTTTCGGGTTCTATCGATTTGATTACTACAAGGTTTGGCTCACTCAACTTGGTTTTTGATTGTTTCCAGCACTTCTGGTGCATGCTGCTTTAGGTAGCGGGGACCCAGGTTTGTTCGGTGCACACTAAACGCTGCGGATGTTAATGGGACTCCCAAAACTAGGTTCATTTAAAAGATATAAAATAATACAAATTTGGGTTTTGTTTAAGGTTATTATAACCGGCCGCAGGCAACACAGGGCGGGTAGCTATTTTTTATATACATATCAAGTTTTAAAGATTTAAATTTTCTGTGGAGGAAATATGAGTTTTTTTGTTTTGTTTTGTGTGTGTGTGGGGGGGGGGGGGGATTAGTAAGTGAAATGTATTCCCAACAAGGGCAAGAATTCGTCAAAATTTCCTAAATCCTCTTTTCGGTAATTACCTCTTGTGATAAAAATGTCGTTTAAATTCCCTCTCGAAATTTTAGTTTCCACTCCTTTGTGCCACCCTCCCCAATCACAACATTTTAAATCCTTAGATCTATTTTTCATTGATTTTTTTTAGGGTTCCATACTTAAAAAATCCCTGCCGGCCCGGCCTACAGGCAAAGGTAGATTTCGAAGTTAAGTATACTAATTTCACCAACAAAAACTAAATGATTATTAGATATAAATCCACTTTAACAGTTTTATCCGTCTGCTTTTGACGAGTTTTTATTTCCTTTTTATAAAATAGATGGTTTTATCAGAATCATGTTAAGGCTATATTAAAAAAATATATTTCCATACTCAACAACACGAAATTTTCTTGCACATTTTCAGATTAATTTTTAATAAAAAAATATATATATATGAAACATGCTGACGTGATTTTTGAAAAGATTTATAAGCGACCTGTGTTTTTATTTTTCTTTCAATTAATTAAAACTTGATTAATAAACAATTATTTTCTCTGTAGGGCAATATTTTTCATTTCTAACACAATCGGTTCGGGAAATTCTGTTCAAAATGCCCACTTTGACATCATTTTTTGAAATATATTCTACCTCTATCAAAAATCGATCATTACTGTACATTATATAGTTTCTGAATAAGAGAATCTAGCAATTGGATGCGTTTGAGAGCAAAAATGGATTTAAATATGAGTAAGAAAATAGACAGTTTGGATTTGAATACACCCTTACTTAGATGATTTCTTTTTTCAACCGCTATGTATTTTTAATTTGTTTTTTCTGTAAGAATTGGTCCTATCCAAAACTTGTCTATCTAGATGTTGTAGACAATATTAAGAAGATATATGACAAATTTATGTTGATTTTATATCTTTTGAATTGACGGAGTTATGAATTTTTTACTTCTGCAATCCTTCTTTTTGTTTTCGTTTTTAATTTTTTTTTGCGGTACGAATTGGTCCTATCAAAAACTTGTGAATATAAAAGTTGTAGATAATATTAAGGAGATTTATAATAAAATTAATTGGAATTGATATCTTGAGAATTGACGAAGTAAGGCATTTTTTTCTCCCAAAAACCCTATTTTTTGCGCCCTTTGAGCCTATTTTAAATTTTATCAAAAATCTGTGATGCATGAATTTTTGGCGATATTTTTAGAAGTAATAAAAACTTTAAACTGGTTTGATATGTACAAAAATTAAGAAGTTATGGGGTTTTTTTCGGTTTTCACAAAACCCCTTCCTATTTCCATCCCCTTTGTCCGATTTTGCCCATTAACGAACTTGACCGAGATTTTATGTCCCTTGATTTTATGTATCAGTTTGGAAGAGATTTGTGCAGAATTGCGGAAGTTATCGTGTCCAGAAGAAAGTGATAACACAATTGCTTCGGGAAATTCCGCTCAAAATGCCCATTTTGACATAATTTTTTGAAATATATTCTGCCTCTATCAAAAAATCTATCATTGCGGTACATTATATAATTTCTGAATAAACGAATCTACCAATTAAATGCGTTTGAGAGCAAAAATGAATTTAAAAATGAGTCAGAAAATAAGCAGTTTGGATTTGAGTGCATCCTTAATGCAATGATTTTTCCAACACAATCCGCTTCGGGAAATTCGGTTCAAAATGCCCACTTTAACAGCATTTTTAAAAATATATCCTGCCTCTATCAAAACATTGACCCTTACGGTACATTATATAGTTTCTGAGTAAGAAAACGTACCAATTGGAAGCCTTTGAGAGCAAAAATGAATTGTAAAATGAGTCAGAAAATACGCAGTTTGGATTTGAATACACCCTTACTTAGATGATTTTTTTCTTCAACCGCTATGTATTTTTAACTTGTTTTTGCTGTAAGAATTGGTCCTATCCAAAACTTGTCTATATAGATGTTGTAGACAATATTAAGAAGATATATGATAAATTCATGGGGATTTTATATCTTTTGAATTGACGGAGTTATGGATTTTCTACTTCTTCAAACCCCCTTTTTGTTTTCGTTTCTAATTTTTTTTTTTTTTGCGGTACTAATTGGTCCTATCAAAAACATGTGAATATAAAAGTTGTAGATAATATTATGGAGATTTATAATAAAATCAATTGGAATTCATATCTTGAGAATTGACGAAGTTATGGATTTTTTTCTCCCAAAAACCCTATTTTTTGCGCCCCTTGAGCCCATTTTTAACTTTATCAAAAATCTGTGATACATAAAATTTTGGCCCTATTTTTAGAAGTATCAAAAACTTTAAACTGATTTGATATGTACAAAAATTAAGAAGTTATGGGGGGTTTTCTGTTTTCACAAAACCCCTCCCTATTTCCATCCCCTTGGTTCGATTTTGCCCATTAACGAACTTGACCGAGATTTTATGCCCTTTGATTTTATGTATCAGTTTGGAAGAGATTGGTGCAGAATTACGAAAGTTATCGTGTCCAGAAGAAAGTGATATATGTATATATATATATATATATATATATAGATAGATAGATAGATATATAAAGTTTTTTACTGAGGGTGGTTTTGGGTTCTAGGAGTCATGATCGGTGTAGATCTGCAAAAATTTTTCAGAAATCCCAACATAGGAACGATCCCAATAGGTAGTATTTCATACGAAATCTACCTAAAAGAGTAAACGGAGCCAGTGGTGTAGTCGTAAAAAAAAAAAACAGAGGATATACGTTCTAAGCAGAGGGTATACGCTCAAGGCAGAGGGTATACCCTAGTGTATGTATACTATAGCTTTCTTGAGAAACAGAGGGTATACGGTGTTCCTTAAAAAAATCCAGAGGATATACGGCGTATACCCCCGTATACCCGCCACTACATCCCTGAACGGAGCCATTATAAGTTAATCGTGTCCACATATTTATAGATTTTTAGCTATCCACAAATATTTAAAAAAAAATAGGGTAACTAACTAAATTGCTTTTTTTTTTTTTTGGCATGTGTGTGTATCATGTTGGGTATTGTTGGAAAGAAAATGTAATGCAAAAATATGTCCCCCCCCCCCCCACACACACAGAGCTTATTTCCAAATCTAGTGAAACTAAAAGGGGCAGTAGCAGCTTATTCAAACTTTGTTGGAATGTTATGGTGATTATCCTGGGTGGCATAATTTTAGAGAAAATCACATTTTTCCATTACACACAAACTTCACTTTGCAGGGCTCAGTGGCAACATTTTTAACTATAAAGTTTTAAAATTGACAGCCCTGACTATTCAGACGATTTGGAATCAAATAGCAATTTCCATTTTTTTAATAAATAAATTGCTTATTAAATAAAATGAGATTTTTGTCACATAATAACAGGTTTTTCTCTTTTCCTGTGCTATCATATACCGAAATTCAATTCAAAACTCCAACTTTGACAATATTTTGTAAAAAGATATTTTGGCAAAAAATGGAAAACGCCATTTGATTACATAGTTCCTGAATAAGAACACCTGTGAATTTTATGCATTTCTGAACAGCGAACAAAAATGAATTCAGTAATGTGTCAGAAAATTGCTTCTTCGTATTTGATCCTTAATTACAGAAAAATATTTTCAAGAATCTACTTCTTACTATACAGCTTCAAAAATTATGATGTTTTTAACCCTCTTTTTTATTTTATTCTAAATTGCATTAATTTTCTCATGAATGTATAAGTAATCATTAACATTGCTGTTGCTATTGTGTACTTTCTGTCTTGTGAACACATACTAATCTAAAATATGCTGTAAAATTTTCCGATAAATATGTATACAGTATTCTTTAAAAGAATCTCAATCTTAATTATATGTTAAGAAAAATTGAAATTTTTTGTAGAAATTGAGTTGGATCTGACCATGTCTGATTTAATTCTTTTTTTTTTTTGCATGGGCCAGGACCGGACTGAACTTTTAATTTTTACATCATACCGGGATAGCTTTCGCTCAGGCCGGGCTGAGTCTGCAAATCCGGCCTGTGCAGACCTCTAAATGAATAAATGTCATTTTATAAAGCTATCAAGATTTTTTCAGTGTCTGGGACATAATTATAACCAATAAATTAAGATATATCCACAGAGATTACACGTGCAGCCTCCCTGTTCGTGAAAAAGGAAAAAAAAGTGAAGGGACTGGATTTCGAAAATATCTTCTGTATCTGGTTTTAAATAAGGAACATTAAAAATATCAATTGGCTAAACTTTAAAAAATTATATGTAAATTATACTCATTTTAAAATTATCTGTGAACATTTTTATTTATAAAACGGAATCAAAATAATAATATATAGGCAAACAAATAAAAGATATTCACTTTATGAGGGAATTGGCTAACGAGTGGACTGATCACACCTGCGGACTGTGTATCATTAAACTGAAAGAATGCAGTTGTTTCTACCCTTTAATAATCAGACTTATCGCTGATTTGCACCATGTTTCAGTGGCTGGCATGCATTTTTTTATTAAATTTGAGTCAAAGTCCTATTTTCACAACTGCGGAAAAGTTAGAAAAAAAAATTCAGTGGTCAACTGAAAAAAATTTCGTTATAGCTGTTTCTTAAGATTGCGGAGATTTGCTATAAAAGGATAAATTAGCATTAAATACAATAGTAAAACGGTAGGATCAAAAGGTTAACATCTTCCATTAATTTAAATTTGTGTTGTAATGAAAGCATATCCTTAAAGAGAGAAATCCAAATGAATTTAGGAAATGCATGCTATTCTCGGCTGGGGCAGTTTTCAAATAGAAAGTGGAACTTCGGTTTCTAAAGTCCATGTTTTTCCTAGGAAGGGAAAGGGTCAGGTGCCTTCATATCTAAAAAGAGTAATGCGGTGCCCTTTGAGAAATGTCAAATGTAAACACCAATTTAAAGATTAAGACAGCCGATAATCATTTTCAGAAACACCAAAAATTCAAATAAATAACAATAGCTCAGATAATTTGAGACAAAAATCATGAGAAAAGAAATTTATACCAGTAGAAAAAAAAAAGTTGTAATATTGGATATTAACATAATTAGTCTACTTTAATTAAATTTATAAGAATATACATTTCAAAGTTGAATTACATTATAGGAAAAAGTTTTCTTATTTAAGGAACTGTAAACACATAATTAGAGATCAACTGAAAATTAATTTTCATTCAAAAATCTGACTTACTCCGAAAATGCTGCTGGACCAAAACTTAGTATTCCAAAAATCTCATTTCTTCCTTCAGAATTTTTCAACATTACTTATTAATTTGAGCTGTAATGGCTCAAATGAGACACTCTTTATTCATTGCTATGACCTTCACTGTTTATCGGTCATGACTGACTCGAGACATGAATACAAATTAGAAAGCAAGCAATGCATATATGTGACTAAACTTTGAAGAGGCTTTTCATGTGCTCATTAAAAGCTGAAGACTTAACAGTAACAGAACATTTTTAGTTTGAAACCGCAGAAGTTTTTCTAATACTCTTTGAGAAAGTTCTAGTATAACAAATGATCATTTACATAATAAAAGATACATTAAGGTATGCATATCTAAAACATTTTTTAATTACATGAAATTCGTATCATTAGAAAATCATATACGTGTGTTATAGATGAATTAATTACATTTTATTTTATATGAAAATAAAAAGTTTTGGCCAAAGGCACACAGAGCCAACTCGGACCACACATATAATTAATTAATATTTCCATATATTTATGTGGATTAATACCTTTTAAAAAAATTATGTTTTCGTTTTTGGCCAAGAATAGGAAGCTGACCGAAATTCAGTTTCCGTCGATCCTTACACGTAATGCATATCCCTGTGGAAAAATTTTTGTAAGCTTTCTGCGTCGACAAGCCTCAATGACAGCAAAATTTTTCTGCAACGTGGTATTTTTTAATAGTAGAAATGAATGACAAATTTGTACATAATATAATTAGGAAAAAGACATTGAAAAACTAATATAGCTTAAAGCAGGTATTATACGTAATGGTCTTATCTGTTTTTAATGAAAAAAAAAAAAAAAAAAACTAAGCTTAATGAACCAGCATTAGAGGAATTGTTTAGCCTATTTCGAGTAATTTACAATAAATAAATTGTTCCGATACTTTTCTTAAGAATTATTGATTGAGTACGAGCTTAAATTCTTGTAATTTGTTGCAATGCACCATAG
Organism: Maratus speciosus; assembly: GCA_963932465.1. Taxonomy (NCBI): domain Eukaryota; kingdom Metazoa; phylum Arthropoda; class Arachnida; order Araneae; family Salticidae; genus Maratus; species Maratus speciosus. Next base: position 10,330 of record CAWVRF010000428.1, read on the forward strand.
ATTAAAAAGCTATAAGATCAATTTATTGGAAGCAGTGAGAAGGATTGTACATATATGCTTTAATTATTTCAAATAATTAAAATATTAAAAATGGAATTTAATTATTTTTTTCTAAATAAGTTGTCTGTCATACAAGCAAACATAATTTTCTATATTTGATATGGAAAGCAAGCAAAATAAAAAAAGGAAACAAACAATAAAGGATTAAGCAAAAACCATTTTATCGATTAAATTACTTTAAACTTAATATATTTTTATGGGCTACACTACAAGTTATTCAAATCTTATATACAAAAAATAAACTTGTCATAAATAAAAAGATTTCTTTCAAGTGAACTGCAACATATAATTTACATTATACAGAAAATGATTTTATTTTTTAATGTAAAAAAGGGCTATATTTATTGTTTATAGTATGATAAACAGTAAGAGGAGACCATTTATGCATTTTCAATATTTCAGGAAAACAAACAGTGAATGAAGATTTATGATACTTAATAAATTTAACAATGAGAAGTAACATAAAAATAAGTTTCTCAAAAGAATATGATGAAGACTTATCTTTATGAAGATAAAGTTAGGCCTAATAATGCTTAAATAAAAACAATTCTTAAGCTAAAAATATTTATAACTGAATAGAATATACAAATAATATTCATGAGAAATAACAAAAATACTTGTTAATTATATAAACTTTTGAATACAATATGCACAAGATATTTAAATTTCCAGTTCAAAAATTTTGTTTTCACTAAGAAAAAACAAATATGGCTTCCTTTAGTTTACTTGTTAACTGCAGCTGTGAAAACCTAATTAAAATAACTATAGTAAGATCTAATGATGCTTAAATAAAAGCAATTCTTAAGCAAAAAATATTTATAACTGAATAGAATATACAAATAATTAATGAGAAATAATAAAAATACTTATGTTAATTATAAAAGCTTTTCAATACATTTAAATTTTTGTTTACACTAAGAAAAAACAAATATGGCTTCCTTTAGTTTAATTGTTAAAACTGCAGCTGTGAAAACCTATTTAAAGTAACTATTGTAATATTCTTGAGGTGCAGAGGAAACAAATATCAAAACAATTATTAAAATATTTTAGAAGGAATGCTTATAATATTTTTTCATAGACTATAACACACTGATGTACTTTTAAATTCATATAAAAAGACTAGTCCAGTTAACAGCTTTGAATATGTTTTTCATTTGGCACACTAATGGCTACAGTTTTAAAACTGAAATAATCAAATATTTGAAAACATATAAACACTTTAAAATATACTTTATTAATTATAAAATAATAGACTATCCTACCAATATCAAAAGGGATTTTTTTTTTTAAATATATAAAACATTGATTCAAAGATTGAGACAACAAACAGTTGGCCATCTTGAAAAACACCAAAAATTCAGATAAGTAACAATAATACCTGAGATAGATAATCAAAGACCAATAAAAAAGGAATTTTTACCAGAACAAAATAGAATATAGCAAAACAGCACCGAAAACTGGCGATATGTAACAATTAAAATAATAAATATTTGTAAAAAATCACCATAAAATAAAAACAATATAAGACGCGTTTCGAGCTAAAAATATTAACAGCTCGCCATCAGCTAAAGTCCTTGTCCCCTTACAGACAAGTGTTTTACTTTAGTTGATGACGAGCTGTTAACATTTTTAGCTCAAAACGCATCCTATGTATTGTTTTTATTTTATGGTGATTTTTCACAAAGTTTTGTTATTTTAATTTTAACAAAATAGAATGTATAAAATTCGATCTTAATTAGCTTGAATGCAATGTTTTAGATTATGCATTTCAAAATTCATTTACACTTTGGGATTAAATTTCATAATTTTAGGAACTGTAAATACATAATGTGCAGTGCTAATATTAAATGAAGAAAACAAAAACGGTCAATGTAATGTACTCAAATCATAAAAGAATAAGATGCAAAAGTCTAAATAAGACGAGTCATAGGTTACTTTTTATATTTAATTATAACAATTGTGTACTTACCACAAAGTTTAAAATGAAAGGATACGTACGAAACAATGATTAGCTGGACCTGATTTACTTACAGAAAACTTTGACTTAACAGTTTGCATCGTCCTCAAAATAGCATTCTGTAGAATGGTCAACCAACACATCCACACGGTCACCTAAGAGCTAGCAAAAAGACATTTAAAGGCAAGAAAAGCAACTGCATTTCAAGCCATTTGAATGCTTTCAACTGGCTGAATATCAGAGTCAACAACAACTCGTCTAAAGTCTATAATTTTGATCTGGAAAAAAATTGGTTTTAAAATTAATAAAAACAAATCATGCATACACAAATTGAAGACTTACAATTTATATAAACAAGTCATGCATACACAAACTGGACAATTTATAAAAAGATTTTGTTTTAAAGGACAGTGAGGTAATCAGAGAAGGCTGTAGATAGTTTTTTCACTTTAAATGTTCTTTAATTACATAACAACTACAGATAAGAGATGTAACGGATTGTAATTCGCCCGAATATATCGTTTTTAAATTATAAACTAAAATAAAAAATGCTTTTGTATTTGTATGTTTAAGAAATTTAACAGCTTGACGTATATTTTGCAATATTTGATTACAGAAAAATTCGAACTGGATTTTACAATTCAAATATTTTTTTAGCATTTTGGAAACACTTGACATGTTAGGCTTAAAAATCAACTCGCATATCCTAAAAATAAAATAACTTTAAAAAGCAGTAGTACATTATTTTTTTAAAAATCAGTATAAATTATGAAAGGTTATATTCAATAATATGTTTAACATAAATAAAATACATACCATTCCGAGAAGTATTTATTGCGGAAAATACCACATTGCAACAATTTAGAAAAAATCAGTTTCCTTTCCTTTCACATTCGGGGCCCCACCAGTGGCTGAGAGGTTCTGCTCTCGAAGCTGGTAGACGGGAGGTGCTGGGTTCGAACCCAATCGCGCCCGTCGGCCTAATCGTTCGGAGTTTTCGTGGTTTTCTTCGAACCGTGGATTTCCATGCATTAATACGGAGTAGGTTCCCTTAGAAAGACCTCCACGGAAGGCACTCCCCCTAGGGCCTATATCCCTCGTGTAGATAATTGGCCGTCAACAATCAACCCTTTCACATTCGGGATTCAAAACATTCGCTCAATTCATTGATTCATTCTCAAATTCTTACTCCATTCCAGCGCGCACTGATCTCTTCTCGCCAAATTATTTGGCTACATTTCCCTTTCGCCAAGGGTGTCCAAAGCTTGAGGGTTTGTAAATTAGTGTGATTCCCATTCCTTTAAGGCGATAGATGGTGCTGTCAGTCGAACCTATTCAATGAAATGAAATAATTTTAAACTTATAATTTACAACCAATTATGTTTGCTTTTTGTCAGAAATTTATCTAAAAATATTGGGTAGAACATTTATTTTTATTTACTACGATCTCTTTTTTTAAAGATAACTATGTTAATTTTTATTTCATTTATTTTTTTAACTACACGAACATTAATAGTTGCGATGAATTTTATATTTATCAGTCTCATTCTTTAAAAGCCTAAATTTAAAACTTGATGCAGCTAACGATTTATAATATGTATTTTTATTACTTGAATTTTATTTTACATTTTTGTACATTTTTAAAACATTAAATCATGTATATCAAGGTAATTTCTTTTATAGTTCTTATATGAATATTTTTCTTTCTTTCCTCCTTTATTCCTTCTTTATTAACCTCCTCAAGGAATTCATTAGAAGCTCGTATCCCATGCGCCCAACAGATGAAAACATCATATACGTATCTTACCCAAACATCAGGTTTAGTCCATCTAATTTAAAAATAGCGTCCTCTAAAAGACTTAAAATAAATTCAGCTAGAATTCCGATACTGGAGCTCCCATACGTCGTCTGCTCATAGTGCTAGTGCCGTCAAAATTCATTCAGTAGAACTCAATTTATAATCAGCCGGAATAAAATACACATTTGCATTTTACACATGAAGTAAACGCTTTTAATTTTTATTTTTAAATCTTCAAATGTTAGCAAAGCTGATGGGCTGAGAATAAGATTATAGCTCTTAAAACTAAGTACATATATTAAAATTGTTTTTTCGATTAAACAGTCAGAAAACACCATTTAAAATAGTTCTTAAATGAAAAAAAAAAATACATAAATAAATAAATAAATAATATACCAGTTTTAAATGCAAAAATTTCCGACACTGATTTATTTTTTAAACATAAAAGGTTTTAAACATAAATAGACTTGTAGTGATTAATATAGATATAATTTGTAATTGAACGTTTCAGGAATATAAAGAATATGCTTTATCCAATATTTTTCGGCAAAAAATAAATCATGGAGGGATTTATATAAACAGTGACATAAAGAATTAAAAAAAGAAAATACTAATCGCTATTCGCTGTATAAAAATAAATGAATAAATAAATAAATAAAAATGGAAAAGATCTTTTGGAGTAGTAGACAACAATACAGTTACTCGGAAAAATTTGTGTAAGAAGAGCACGGATTTTCTAAAAGTTTCTTTAAAAAAGGGGAGAACTTTGATACTTATAACATGCAGTGTTTTCAATCAAAATTTCGCCCCACCAGTGGCCGAGAGGTTCTGCTCTCGAAGCTGGTAGACGGGAGGTGCTGAGTTCGATCCCAATCGCGCCCGTCGGCCTAATCGTTCGGAGTTTTCGTGGTTTTCTTCGAGCCGTGGATCTTCCATGCGTTAATACGGATTAGGTTCCCTTAGAAAGACCCCCACGGAGGGCCCTCTCCCCGGGCCTATATCCCTCGTGTAGATAATTGGCCGTCAAAAATCAACCCAACCCAATTAAAATTCAAGTCATTTTCAAAGAACTTGAAAAAATGCAATAGAAATAATATAAAATAATTAGAATACGAATAACACATATATGTGATTAAATACAATCATTCCTATGAATTAAATTTAACTGCGCAAGCGCAAATGATAACACTTTTTTTTTTTTTTTTTGTCATAAATTGTTAGTCAACTATATCAGTGAATTGTATAAAAAGACCAGTAGAATATTGTGTAAAATCGGAAAGATATCGGCGATACAGTTATTTGAATTTCAGATACTTTCTAAAAATTCTTTCTTCTCTAAATAACTTTCTAAAAATTCAGATACATTCTAAGGATGAGAAGTTATTTTCCATAAGAGGCCATTTTTTATTAACAGCCTTCCAAAAAAGGAAGGGATATTAATGGTATTGTTGTTGTATCTCTCGATTGTTGGGATCTCTCGATAACGGAATGTTGTGTAGATATTAAATGCGCGATTTCCAACTTATGTGTTCACGGACGTGATCAAATCTGTTTCCCTTTCCCTTTATTATTACTTGGATAACCTTGCATAATAAATACGGATTGGTTTCATATCAGATGTAAATTTCCAACGGGGCGAAAAATGTCCGGATCAGGATTCGAACCAGCAATCTCTTGGCTGAAGCCGCCAATGCTTTGAAAAATTAGAATAAAAAATAAAGCAAGTTAAAGTATTTATAACACTATTACTGAAACAATCCTCTATATTTTTATATAATAATTGGAAGAAGAATATATTTAAAAATAAGAATGATGCAGAAAAAATAATCATAAATTTAATAAATAAGCAACACGTGCTGATAAGTCTTCCCAATAAGTGAAAAATAGCGCAAAAATAAAGAAAAAAAAGAGACAAAATACATTTTCCATTATAAATTACTTAATTTTTAATATTAGATGAAGTAACGTTAAAAGATTCTACAAAACATAATGCTAAATCATTTAAAGCTGGTTACGTTTTTTGTAATAACTCATTTAACTTTATACATTGCAAAGTAAGATTTTAATTATACAGGGTGTTCCGTTAAAGGGGTCCAATATTAATAGGGGTAATAGAGGAGATCACACGGAGCATAAATCAGTATATAATGCCTGGCCGGATCTCAATAATTTTCAAGTTACAGCAAATAGAATGAAAAATCGGAAATTTGTAAAAAAACCCTCATTGCTAAACTATCGATAATGCTACATAAAAACGAAGCACATATTTAGAAAGAGCAGAAAAAATCCTACGAAATGATATAAGTTGTTTTAGAATATTGAGAATTAATGGCGAGTTACAAGCTCTGAAACAGTGAAAAAATACAAAATCAAATATTTAGCAAAATAGTTAATCGTTAATTCCAAAAATGCAGCTCTACCTACATCAAGGAAAATGTTATAAAATTTGGTCCATTCCGAAAGCTTTCGAAGAAGCTGACAATAAACCATATCAGTTTAATTGTATGGGAGAAATCAAGCAGTTCCCTAGTTACAACTCTGTACTGTTGCACGCTCGGAAAGGGCGAAACTCCGCCCATGACGATTGTAAACACCCCGTTTTAATATCTTTCAATTATACATTTCTGATCAACCTCTATCAATACCCTTTCATTATTCAGTCTGGTCAAGTGAATGACATATTGTGCAGCTCTCGCCTTGTCTTAAAGCAAACTCCTTGACTGCTGCGTTTCCTCCATGAACTTTCAGGATGATGAAGAAGAAGTACTTTTTATGCAAATTTTCTATGTGTATAGGAAGAAAAGTGTAATAAAACAGCAGTCATCAGTGGGCGTTATGTTAAAGGGAGGCTGTTGTAAGTGGGATTGTAGTAAGTTGATGTATAATAATTATGCCGGAATACTCTAACGAAGAATATGCGGACATGCATCTGATGTACGGGCAAGCTCATGGAAATGCATGTCTAGCACAGCGCATGTACCGTGAGCAATTTCCAAGGAGACGTTGCCCAAGTTCGAAACTCTTCATAAAAATCGATGGACGATTACGGGAGACTGGATCGTTTAATAAGCAAGCATTGATGCAGGGAAACCTCGACATGTACGAACACCTGCAATGGAAGAAGATGTACTGAACATTTTTAAAGATAACCCCTCCACGAGTACACGAGCTGCTGCGTCTGAAGTCGGTGTTTCTCACCAAAGTGTGTGGCGTGTTCTGCGTGCAGAAAACATGCACCCCTTTCATGTGCAGCGGGTACAACTGTTATCAGTAACAGATTGTGCTCAGCGGACAGAATTCGTACGCTGGTTGCTTAATGTAACAGAAAATAATCCACAATTTCTGGAAAATATTTTATTTACTGATGAAGCAACATTTACGAGAGAGGGCGTGGTAAACACGCACAATATGCACACATGGTCATATACAAATCCGCACACTGTTTTCCCGTCGAACGCACAACAAAAGTTCAGTGTGAACATATGGGCAGGTGTCCTCGGCGATTATCTCATAGGACCATATTTACTCCGAGATGTACTCAATGGCAGTACGTACTTGGTTTTCCTACGGGATATCTTACCGCAGTTACTGCAAAATGTGCCAGCAACATTGCGCCACAATATGTGGTTTATGCACGATGGCGCACCGGCACATTTTTTCATAGGTGTTCGCAATCACCTCAATTCAACATATCCTGAGAAATGGATTGGACGCAGTGGACCTGTTGCTTGGCCTGCACGCTCTCCAGACCTCAATCCGTTAGACTTTTTTGTTTGGGGACACCTTAAATCGCTGGTGTATGAAACGCCTGTGGATACACCGGAGGATTTACTAGCGCGAATCGTTGTCGCTGCAGGAGACATTCCCAACTCCGTCGGAGTTTTTCGGCGTGTTCACCAATCTTTACGACGTCGCTGTCGGCTGTGCGATTCTGTTAATGGGCGCAACTTTGAACACCTATTATAATAATGTCCGTTCGTCTGCCTTCCGACATTGAACTGTGCAGCGCAGGCCAGAAGACTATGCTTCACATATGTCATAAAGTACGTGGAATGTAATTCTTTATTTGTCATTTTTCTTTTATTTTCAACACTTTTTGGCACAGTATTTTGTAAGTCACAGACTGTGGTGTACTCAAATTGTAAATTACAAAGTTTGTATGAATTAATTTAAAATTTAGTGTCTTTTTTAAATTTATAATTAATAAAATTATTATGCTATTTGTTATTATTATTTCCTATCATAAATTATGATGCACATATACATACAATAATTGTCCATGTAAAACATGTACTGAAACTTCTTGCATAGTTACAAATCGCAATATTTTTAATTATTTCCGAATTTTCACCACCAGTTTAATTTTAAAGAATTTAACTTAAGTTTTATATCAATAAAAGACCACTTTAAAATGTAGACTATTATTGTAAAGTTATTTTGGTTCATTCAACTCTTGAATAATTAAAAATGTTGCATCTCAGAAGAAGCATGATCGAAAATGTATAGTTGAGTAATTAAAAAGGCGGTGTTTCCAATCGTGATGGGCGGAATTTAACCTTTGCTAGTGTCAAAGAAAGCGGAGTTGTAACTAAGAAACTGATTAATTTCTCTCACACAATTAAACCGATATGGTTCATTGTAAGCTTTTTCGAAAGTTTTCGGAATGGACCAAATTTTACTACATTTTCCTTGTTGTAGCTAGAGTTGTCTTTTTGGAATTAACGATTAACTATTTTGATGTATATTGGATTTCGTACTTTTTTCACTGTTTCAGGGCTTGTAACTCGTCAATAAATATTGCTATTTTAATACAATTGATGTCATTTTGTAGGTTTTTTTCTGTTCTTTCTAAATATGTGCTTCGTGTTTATGTAGCATTATCGATAGTTTAGCAATGAGGGTTCTTTTACAATTTTCCGAATTTTCATTCTATTTGCTGTAACTTGAAAACTATTGAGATCCGACCAGGCTTTATATACTGATTTATGCTCCATGTGATCTCCTCTATTACCCCTATTAATATTGGACCCCTTTAACGGAACACCCTGTATATATCCTCCTGAGACCCAAGCAAAAATGATGTTAGAAAGAAATTAATAAATTTCGATTTTTTAATTTTGTTTTAGAGCACATCCATCTAAATGGATGTTCAGGCCATAACTCGCATTAAAATAATTTAAAAAATGCTAAGAGTATCGGGTGGATTTTTGACGGCCGATTATCAATACGAGGTATATAGACCCTAGGAGGAATACCCTTCGTGGGGGGTCTTTCGAATATAACCCAACCCGTATTTACGCACGAAAATCCAAGGTTTCGAAGAAAACCACGAAAACTCCGAAACGGTTAGGCCGACGGACGCGATTGGGTTCGAACTCAGCACCTCCTGTCTATCAGCTTCGAGAGCAGAACCTCTCGGCCACTGGTGTGTCATGGGAAAGGATAGAATTTATTATAAAGAACACAAGGCAAGTATTAACACCTACTATAAAAATTGCAAAATAAAATAGTTTAAACAAATTAAAATAACATAAAAACAAAACTTAGCAGCAGAACGTAAAATTCCAACTTGACTCCTTTATTACGCCATTTTGTAAACAAATTACCGTTGCCAAAATCCAAAAGCTGAATGTTGATTTTTGATTCATAAATTACCATGCCAAACTGGTTTTAGATTGCTACAATGAAATTTAACGCAATAGAAGGTGAAAGCAAAGCATCCATTTAAATCGATGCCAGGTCTCAGGAGGATATATATCTATATAATTTAATGGAATTCAATATTAATAAAACAGGCTCAGCTATTCACTTTAGCTTTAGTTTAATTTTTATGGCCAATAAAGCGATAAGTTGCCAAATATGGCGAACTGCAGCAGATGCCGTCACGGGCTACACTTCCATTACGACAAATGGAAGATTGCAATCTGTATAATATATATCTGCGGTTCGCTCATCAGAGAATTCCTATTTCTTAATGACAACGAGGAAATCTTACAACCATAATGGTGCTTCCTCGTCATTCAAGTAACTCTGCTACTTTCCTGGAACCTTCTCGATCAGAACTTACTTAAATTTTATGTATATATATTTTTTTTACCGATGTGGGTACAATATATTTATAGTTATACTCTTTCATTTATCTTAGCACACGGGTTCTAAGGTTTTAAGACCAGAGACTAGACAGTCTGTACCCTTCAAGATTTGACTAATTGAATATTTCATTAGAAAAATTCTTGAATTTTTTTTGTTTTTAAATTAATCATTGAAATCATGACTGATTTCTATATTGCATAAGTGATTTCTATTTCTTTAAGGCGATAAATGGTGCTGTCAGTCTACCCTATTCAATGAAGTGAAAGAATTTTAAGTATATAATTTACATCCAATTATGCTTGCTTTTTATCAGAAATTTACCTAAAAATGTTGGGTAGGGGATTTATTTTTACTTACTACGGCCTCTTTTTCTTTCTTTTCCAAAAAATAAGTATGTTTATTTTTATTTTATTTTATATTTTTTTAATTACATGACCATTAAAAGCTGCCATGAATTTTATTTTTATCAATATCATTCTATAAAAACTTAAATTTAAAACTTGATGCAGCTAACGATTTATAATATATATTTTTTATTACTTGAATTTTATTTTACTTTTTTACACATTTTTTAAATATTAAACCATGCCTATCAAGGTAATTTCTCTTATAGTACTTATATGAATATTTTTTTCTTTTCATTTTGTTTTCTTACTTTTTACGGAAAAGAGTGGTAACTTTATGACGCACACACATAAATATTCATGATAATAGTAAGAAAATATAACAAATATTATAGATCAGCTAAATTTATTTAATTGATAATTACAATAGAACCTCGATTAACCGAAGTAATTGGTACCGAACATCTTTCGGAAAATCGAAATTTTCGGATAATCGAGAATGCTTCAATATTAAGATTAAAGACAAATATATGCGTTTTTTCTTATCATGGTAACAAGTTCTTAATAAAAATAAAGCAATGGCAAAATAGAAATAAGAATAAATTACCTGAATTTTAAATTTTAAATTAAGTATCTTTTACATATTTCACAAAAGTTTGAAACAAAGTTTTGTTTGTCGCAGTTTCGATTGCTTTTGCTTTGCAGTTCTATCACGAAGCTTATTTTAATACTATTAGTTCACCCATATCGCAGTCTTTCTGCTGCTCCAATCTTGCGAAACCTTTTACAAAACATTCAAAAGCTTCAGAATTGCTACTTTTTTCGTTTTCTTCGTCTGCTAGACCACAAACACACATTCCAGTCCCCCCCCCCCCACCACCACCACCTCTTGCTGTGTTGTAGTTCACTCCACAGTTTACAGGAGCTCAAGTTGAATTCAAAGGAATTCTAAGAAAGGGGATCCAAAATATTTACCTCTACTCATTGTTCGGAAAGGAGTGAAGCTTTAAAAATGGATTTCTGTTAACCGAGAGTTTCGGATAAAAGAGGTTCTACTGTACATGAAAAACACTTTAAATGTAAAATTATTATTTTTTTAATATTATTAAATTTTAAATTTTATTTAATTATAGAACATTTAAATTATGATGATAATAAATTAAAATCATATAACTTCACCTCCTAATAAAATATGCCATTACTGAAACGAATTTTTACCAAAAATATTGCAGAAATTATTTTGCCGCGCGTTGGGTCCTCTATAAAATTTTAGAGCTTTAAAGTAAAACTTCCTAAGGTACCTCTATGTATGTAGTGTTTCATCGTAAAGCCCAAATTTGGATTTTCATTTATTTATTTATTATTATTTTTATTTTTTTTTAGATTTTTTTATTATAAAATTTTTATCGACTTTTAGCACCCTTTTCACGTTTTGAAGCAATTTTTCTACATTAATAAAAATAATCCGGTTTCAGTATTTAGTCCAATATTATTTTGTCCTGTTTTCAATAGTGTTTACTTTATATAAAAAAAAATAGCTGTTAATTAATTCAGATATAAATTAAAAACTCAATAAAAGACTCATAAAGAAAGCATTTTCTTCCGAAACTTCAGAAGAATCGCATATCTGCTTGACTGGATTTTCAAATGAAAATAAAATATAATGATAATTTTCAGTAATAGATTAAAATTTAGAAAATTAACCAAGATATCTATTTGAAATTTTCAGAGCAAATATAGAAATAACAGACATATAACAAAATGGCTTTCTTAAAGACGTATATTATACATAAAAAGTAAAAACCTTCGAAACATTGAAAACAAAATTTTAAAGGCCCGAAAACCAACAAGTTTCACCCACTTTGTGGCCATCATCAGAGTCATACTTCAGTATTGAGAGATACAAATATTTATAAATTGAAAACGTAATAAAATAAATATGCTATATTGAACCACCTCCCCCCCCCCCAGATAAGGGAGATAAATAAGGGAGAAAGCCTTGACACGTGTCACGAAAACGTCAACCAAAGCAGGGAAAACAGAGAAAAAAGTCCTTCCGGCCAGTGCCGGGAGGAAGAGGCAGCTTTCATATTCCTTATTTTAAAAAAGCCAACTTATATCATTCAAACACACGAAGCTCAATTTAGTGGAAACCGAATATAGGAGATTCAATACTAATTTTTATGAATATAATGAATGAGAATTTCGCGAAATTAGTCAGCTTTATCCAAGCTGCTTTTCTTTAAAGTAACTTATATTTGGCTGCCACATTCGGCGATTTCTTAAAGTGCCTGCCATTTAAAGACAGCATGGTGGATGAGGCTAACCAGTGAACTTGGTCGAGCCCTTAGTAATTCCTGTGCACATGCTCACTCACATCGGAATCGGTTGATATATACGAGTGCTGTCGCATGCAAAAAAATCAGATTTTTCAAAATGTCACCCACAATAGAAATTGAAACTGCTATATCTGTGCCATTTTTTAAGGAAAAGACAAACAAAAAATGCTCCTGAATCCTTATATCAAGGTCAAATACTTAAGAAAGAAACCTTTTTCAATTTCTAATTTTTTTGCACCTCACTTTAAATATATATATATTTTTTAATTTAATGGCCGCCATTTTTAAACAAGATGGCTGATGAATCTGGTCAGCGAACTTGGTCGAAGTATTGATGTATACTATCCACATGCCTTCTTACATCGAAATAGGCGAATACGTGTGTTATCGCGTGACAAATACAAGATCGTTTCAAAATGTTAGCCATGCTAGAAATTCAAAGTGCTATAATTCAACCATTTTTAAGATATAAACAAAAGAACAAATTTTCAGAAACAAAACCTGCTCCGGAATCTTTGTATCAAGGCCAAACACATAAAAAAATCTGTTTCATTTTCCAATTTTTTAATACCTCATTTTAAATTTAATTTTTTTTTTAAATGGCAACACTTTTGAAACAAGATGGCAAATGAAGCTGGCCAACGAACTCGGTCGAGACATTGGTATGTATTATGCACAGACCAAGTTACATCCAAATCGGTTCATAAATACGCCTGTTATCGCGTGACAAAAATCAGGTCGTTTTTAAATGTCAGCCACAATAGAAATTCAAAATGCTATTACTCAGCCATTTTTTTAAGATATAGACGAAACAAAAACTGTTCCGGAATATTTGTATTAAGGTCAAACACATACAAAAAAAATCTTTTGTATTTTCCAATTTTTTGGTATCTCATTTTAATTTTTTAATTTTTTAATTTTTTTTAAGTGGTCGCCATTTTGAAACAAGATGCCGAATGAAGCTGGCCAACGAACTCCGTCGAGATATTTGTATGTACTATGTATACGCCAAGGTACATCCAAATCGGTTCATAAATAGACCTGTTATTACGTGACAAAAATCAGGACGTTTCAAAATGTCAGCCACGCTAGAAATTCAAAATGCTATAGCTCAGCCATTTCTTAAGACAGAGACGAAACAAAAGCTGCTCCCGAATCTTTTTATCAAGGTCAAACACATAAGAAGAAAATATTTTTTCAATTTTCAATTTTTTGGTACCACATTTCAAATTTAAATTTTTCTTAAAATTTTAAATGGCCGCCATTTTTAAACAAGATGGCGGATGAAGCTGGCCAACGAACCCGGTCGAGACATTGGTATGTACTATGTATAAACGAAGTTACATCCAAATCGGTTCATAAATACGCCTTTCATCGCGTGACAAATTTCATGACGTTTCAAAATGTCAGCCACGCTAGAAATTCAAAGTGCTGCAACTCAGCCATTTTTTAAGATATAGACGAAACAAAAACTCCTCCGAAATCTTTGTATAAAGGTCAAATACATAAGAAAAAAATATTTTTCCATTTTCAATTTTTTGGTACCACATTTCAAATTTAAAATTTGTAAAAAAAATTTAAATGGCCGCCATTTTGAAACAAAATGGTGGATGAAGCTGGCCAACGAACTCGGTCGAGACATTGGTATGTACTATGCACACACCGAATTACATCGAAATCGGTTCATAAATACGCCTTTTATCGCGTGACAAAATTCAGGACATCTCAAAATGTCAGCCACGCTAGAAATTCAAAATGCTATAACTCAGCCATTTTTTAAGATATAGACGAAACAAAAATTGCTCCAGAATCTTTGTATAAAGGTCAAATACATAAGAAAAAAATATTTTTCCATTTTTAATTTTTTGGTACCACATTTCAAATTTTAAATTTTTTTAAAAATTTTAAATGGCCGCCATTTTGAAAAAAACGGCGGATGAAGCTGGCCAACGAACTCGGTCGAGACATTGGTATGTATTATGTACACATCGAATTACATCGAAATCGGTTCATAATTACGAGAGTTACAGTGTGACCACCGCCCCCTGAATGCTAGGCCTGAGCGCTCATACAAAAATGACACAAAAATGGCGGCTGCCGAAGGCGGATTTTTTTTAGCGTCGGTACGGTCCCTTAAATGTACACACCAGTATTTTATAAAAGATTTCTCTACCTCGTTTATTCTCACAAAAATGAAGCGGAAAAAACTTCAAAAAATTATTGGTAGGAATATTTAAGGGACCGTACACACGCTGTAAAAAATCCGCCTTCGGCAGCCACCATTTTTGGTCCAGCGCTCAGGCCTAGTATTCAGGGGGCGGTGGTGTGACATAGGTCAGATATATATATATATATATATATATATATATATATATCAATTTTGAACAAAGGGTGGTTTCGGGGTCTGGGGGTCATGATCGATGAAAATATACCAAAATTTTTTGAAATCGCTTTCCTCTGAACGGCTGCAATAGGTAGCTTTTTGTAATGAAAGCTACCTAAAATTCGGACAGCTTGCATGCTTCGTTTTCTTTGGTTCATGGAATTACTAATTATTATTAGAAAATAAGAATTTAGGATTCCACGAGCCAACGAAATCGAAACATGCAAGTAGTAGTATTTTTTATTTCTTTGTTTTGCCTGCTTTGTGTGAGGGTTTCGTGATGTGTATCAAGGCTTTCTCCCATGTCTAGGGGGCGTTGGTTGAACCCGCCCCCATCATAGCGACATCTGTACAGCTGTAATTTAACTGTCCATTTATAAGAGAGAAAAGTAGGACGATACCAGAATATTAACCCTTAGAGGGGCAAGCAATTGCGTTTATGTAATGCTGAATTCTTACCGATAATTTACAAAATTTTATTTAATAAGGAAAAGCAATTTTTCATCCCATTTCCCCCAAAGTTGTACAAGTGAAACTTAATTAAAATTTTCTGGTGCAAATCGCAATTAAGAGAGTCCGGGACACAAAAATCTTCAATTTTTCTAAAAAACTTTTATAGCATTAAAAATTTCTCTGTTTTTTTTCTTTTTTCCCTGCTTCAAATGACGTATAAATCATGTTTCTATGTTAATTGGAATGTGAATTATTAAATTTTTCGTTTTGGTTTATTTTCAAAATCTAGCTTTCAAGCAATGGTTGTCGTGAAAACGACTTCCTGTGAAAATGCGCTTTTCTTCATGATGGGTGTTTTCACCATTTCCCGAATTTAAATTGTTATAACTCAAGAATAGTTAAAGATAAACGGATCAAACTTGGAACATGTCTTTTTCAATTGGTTTACTTTAATTTTGATTCAGGAAATGTGAAAAAAAAAATTACTTTTGAGAATATGATTTTTTTTTTAAGTTTCATCTTTTTTTTTTTTTTTTACTTTAAATATTTTTAATTTTTATTTTATTTAATGTTTTTTAAAATGCTGAATCGAAATTAAAACTTATATATTTCTGTTTATTTAAATGAAAACAAATTGAAATTCTACAAATAATATTTTGAGTTATAACGATTTTAATTTACCCCATTTTTTTAATAAATTAAAATTAAAAATTTAAAAAAAAAATATGAGAAATTTAAATTGAACAGTCTGAAACATCCATTTGACAGTTTTTCACATTGGGGTATTTACAAGATATCTTGCGAATGCAATAAAATGTACATTGGTCAAACGAAAAGACCCTTTAAGGTCCGTTTAGGGGAGCATAAAACTTGTGTTAAAAATTGTGACATCAAGCGTTCCGCTATTGCTAATCACTGCTGGTCCAACAATCATAATTTTAAATTTTCCGAAGCCTCAATTATACTGAAATGCTCATCAATTTACGATCTTGACTTTTGGGAAGCCTACCACATATGGAAAAATTCAAACAGCTTAGTAAACGATTTGTCCAGCACGCCCAATTTTTCAAAGTTATGGTTTAATTTTCTTTAATTCGTCCTCCCCCCCCCCCCTCCTCTTTTTCTCCGGTACATTTGAACTCTCCCGGAGCATCTGGGCGGTTTTTATTGGTCTCCCTGTGTGCACGTGAGACCAACTCCGTGGCTGTTTGTCAACAGTGATTTTCATTTCGCTGTCGACGGTCGGGATGTGAGGTGCGTCTTCTAGCTCTGTCTCCTCCCTCTTTTATTCCATAATTTTAATTTATTTTTTATCTTTAATTTATAAGCACTGATGATGGGGCCTTAGAGGCTTCGAAATAGCTATATGCTTTTTTTAATTACTTACATTTGTGTTTTGTAAACGTTGTTTCTCTCTCTTTCTAATATATTGACACAAAGTACAATCCTCTCCCCCTTTTATGCATAGAACTAGGTGATTATTATTAAAATTAAGGGGAAAAATTACTTTTGAGATGCTTGAGGAATAAATAAACTTAATTATTTTTCAATCTTTCTAACGTAAAATTTGTAGCATTTATCAGTATGATTATACGCACTCTGTGTGTTACATAGTGGCTTTAGGCAATTCAGATCAGTGGCCTTTCTTTTCCACTCCCGACTTGCAAAATCAGCTTTTAATACAAAAAGTTTTAACTCAATATTTAGATGTCAAATTACCAAGTAACATATATCAGAATAATAAAAAAAACCCAATGTATAGATTTAAATTTTTGGACCACATACTTTTAATCCCAGAATGGCACTTTGACACCAGAATTTCGGATTGAAATTTTTCCTTTTATTACGTACGTGAAGTAAAAGCTTTTATTTATTTTCAAATAAATTTGTTTGTGAATTCCGGTATCATTGAATCATTTCAGTATTTTACGAGTAGAAGTACTTTTCCCCTGAAAGAGTTCATCAGTGTTTCGACATTCATGGGTTAGTATTAATTACTGTTTTAAGAAAATACCGCTACAGAAAGAGTTAGATACTTTTACCTATATTATCCACAAAAAATATTCTAAAAACATTTCTTAAATTTCAAGACGTTCGGGTTTCATTAACATTGTATTGCGATTTTTTACTTATAACGAAATTTCCAAATTAGGAAGTCTATTATTCAATTTAGCATTAATAATTTTAATACATTATTATTATTACATGCTTTCTTTTAACTTACAATTATGTTTGTGTGTGGGAGTCAAATCTTGTGACTCATTTTTCGCCCACTTCCTGTTGATAAGAGCTTTAAAATTCGGAATATACATGTTCCTGAGGACAGTACATGAATTTGACATTGATTTTTTTTAAAATTCGATCCCTAAGAGGGGAAACGGGGGCAACGGTTGATTTCCTATGTAGAAATGAATAACAGTTTCAACAATGAGCATTTGCTGAAAAGTACTAATAGCAGGGTTACCAAAATAGAGCCAAATTTTTGGCAACTTGGCGAAATATCGACAAATTTGGCGACAAAAATAAGTTGCCGTATATGAAACCAACTTGATGATATCTGGCTAATTCGTCGGAATTTAAGACCCCAAAAAATATTTTCTATATTTTTGTGACATGTAACCCTCTGACTGCGTATCCCGCGATTTCCAAGGACAAGACATTTGTAGAAAAATTTATATAATATACGATATTTAAGCAATTTTAAAATTCCACAATCAAAGCGTAAGAATGCAAATAAACTACAAATATATATATATATATATATATATACTACATATTTCAAATACATGATGATTTGAAATATGTAATAATAGAGGACATATTCGTCCGTTACATATTAGTCGAAAGGATTTTGAAAGAAAAAAAATGCGCAGTCAGAGGGTTAATAAATGCATGTTTTTTTAAACAAAATTATATTTATTCATTATTATTATTATCATTATTATTGTTATCATCATTTTTATTATTATTGCCCTTTTTTTAGAACCGCATTAAATGGGGTTGTGTGTGCTCTCTAAATGATAAATCATTTAAAAAATATGCACCTAGTTTTCAGCGTTATAATTTCATTCTCAGCCTATCAGCTTCGCTAACATCTGAGCATTTAAAATTTAAAGTTAAATACATAGTTCAATTTCGTTATTTAAAGCACTAAGAGACATCCTTTGCACAAGAGGAGATAGGTTAGTAATATACATAGATTTTTTTTTCCTTCACCGGTTTCTTTCTTTATTTTTTAAGGCCCTAACTAGATAGAAAAATGGCCTTTTATACATAAGCGAAGATGTTATAGCTGATTGATTTGTTCTGCGTTTTAAACCTCTTTCTACGTATGCTGCAGTTTATTTCACTGAAGTCATTCTTCTCGCGTTTGTTATAATGTGCAGAATGATTCCACATTGTTGTTTTATTATTTAAACTAATAAATCATATTAAAAAACGTATTTTGGTAACAACAAAATAATAACTATAAATATATTATACTTGCACCAGTGAAATTAAAAAACTAATTTGAAGTATACGATATGGAAGTCGCACACAAGTATGTCTTTGGTAGTTCGACTATTTGTCTTCCTACGGATACATACATTGCCAAGACACCCTACTTTTTGACGAAGGGTAATGTTATTGTCAACTGGGTATCCCATCAAGCTGCTTACACTGTTTATAAAAAAAAAATTCGTTACCAAATTAAAATATGAGAGAGGAATTACACTGCTCAAAACAATTAAAGGATATTGCAGTTTTAGGTGGATCTTGTATCTGGTAAACTGTTTAGCTGATTGATACATGGTCGACAGACATAGTAGGTTATATGAGAATAAATTACACATGTTTGGCAGAAAAAAATGCATTTTATTGCGCATTTGTGTACTAAAGGAAAAAAACACAATTTGTGCATATGAGAAAAAAAGAATAAGAAAAGGTGTTTTCTTCAAAGAAAATCGTTTTCAGTAGGGCGTATGGTTTCCACGGGCGGCCAGCAACGTTGAACACCTTTGAGGCATGGACTCAATGAGGCTAGTAATGACGAGTTGGGGTATTCTGCCCCACTCTTCCAGAAGAGCTCTTTCCAGTTCTTGGAGAGTTTGTGGGGGTTGTTGGCGGCCAGAAACTCGTCTTCCTAGAGCGTCCCAAACGTGCTCGATTGGATTCATGTCTGGAGAACACGCTGGCCATTCCATTCGAACGATTCCTTCCTCGAAAAGGAAATCCTCCACCAGGTTTGCACGATGTGGCCTGCAGTTATCGTCCATTAAAATGAAGTTATCTCCTATTGCTGCAGCGTAAGGGACTACAATAGGTCTGAGGATCTCATCCCTATATCGGCGACCAGTCAGAGCTCCATCTCGAATGATGTAGAGGTCAGGGCGCCCGTCAATGGAGATGCCACCATACACCAACACTCCTCCACCGCCAAATCTGACACTTTCGTGCACGAACGCAGGATTATTCCTACTGCCACGGTCCCTCCAGATGAAAATACGCCTATTATCCGGATGCACAGAAAAACGGGACTCGTCAGAAAACAGAATATCGCTCCATTCATTTCTCCTCCAGTTGACATGCTCGGTTGCCCACTCCCTGCGGTCGCGACGATGCCTTGATGTTAATCTAACACATACCATCGGTCGGCAGCATGGAGCCGGTTTCGGACAGTTTGAGTTGAAATTGTGGTGCCTGTAGCCGAGCGAAGGTGTTGTTGGAGAAGAGTAGCGTTCATGGTTCGGTGTCTCCGAGCTGTTAACGCTAAATACCGATCTTCATTGGGCGTTGTTGCCCGTCAACGACCTTGCCCTGGTCTTCGGCCTGCACATCCACTCTCCAAAAAACGGTTCCAGATCCTGGAAATGACACTTTGTGACACTCCAATGGCTTGCGCTACTTCGTCTTGAGTTTGGCCCCCTTCTAACCTACCAACAATTCTCAAAGCTTCTGAATCTGTCAAATGACTTCGCTGAGACATTGTACTTATCGAAACAAAGCAATCACTGAATGCCGATCATCCTTGTTTCATTCTCTTTTATCCAGTTGAAAGTCAAATTTCATTCGCTGCCGCTGAAGCGATGTTTTTGACGTCGAACTCAAAATTTTCATACTCCACAGTTTGAAAACCAGAAAAATTTGCATTTGTGATTCTCTTCTTCTATTTTCGGCAAAAAAAATTTCGTTTATATCTTTATTTTATATAAAACTTCAAATATCCTTTAATTGTTCTGAGCAGTGTATATGGTAGTAAGATTTCCTTGTTGTCGACGAATGTGAGTTAAGATTTAAACAGGCAGGTCCTACGGACTGCACTGTCTTTGTTGGGGTTCTGGGATTCTTTTCATGCTTTATTACTTTTGTTGTATCCGAATAGGTCCGACAAATCCATCTCCGCCTCTTTCCATTGTTGAAACTTACCTTTCTTTTATTGTTGATCACAGAACTGTTGGAAAAGAAAGGCACTCGACATTTTTATCGCTTTCGTAGCAGAAGTTTAAAGAAAAAAATAAATAAAGATTCTTAGTCCATTGAAGGGCAGCGCTTCTTTTCTACACCACTTAATTTTAATACGTGAATGCCACATTAGGATCAAAATTTTAGAATGAAAGTTTTAATGCGAAGAAAAGCTTCTACTTATTTTCATACAAGTTTGTTAATAAATACTGTCGTATTCAATCCTTTCATTATTATACGAATGCAAGTACTTCGTCGTTTTTTAAAAAAAACGTTATCCTATCTCGACGGGTCAGATTTTACAAAGCATTATGTAATTTAATGACAGACGACATAAGACGAATATTTCCGTACGGAAATAGTGGTAGATGTCTAAATGGAATCTTTGTCTCATGAGCAACACTGAGTGAATTCAGGGTCACATGTATACGTCTTAATAACAATGATGTCATAAACGCTTTGTTCTGGTCATTCAAAATTCACCACCATGTTCATCGCCAAAATAAATTACTCTTTAGAAACATAGTCGTACCAAAGTTTACAATTTGAATACATGATTTTTTTTAAAGTCCAGTTTGCCATTGCTTTTCATTTATAATATACTAGCAGGCTATGCCCGCTGCGCTGGTCAGTATTTCCAAATAAACCTTGAATTAAACGAAATGGTGAATTCGAACTTGTATTTTGTTTTAATGGACCTTTAGCTTGAATGTCCTTCCTTGTTGCTGAAAAGATGCGAACGCCATTGCTATATTACATTACCTTATGCGTTGGCCAAAATTTAGCTATTAAGAAGCAGTTCTTTTAGTTGATTATTCAGTGTGAACTTTTGGTAGGGAAATGAGGCCGTTATGACAATAGGAATTAAAATGTTCTCATATCTGACAATATTAAATTAGAGGTGCATTACAATGATTGCAGAGATTTACCATTGAACTTGAATAATGTTCGGGTGGTTTATTTTCGTTTGTTTGTCCTTGATCTCCTGGCCTCTCAGCTCGCGCAATATGCGATTCTGGTAGCTTAAATACGATCTCACTGGATGTTAGTTATATTGCTTAATAAACATCCTCTTGTGCTACTACTGTTTTCCCTCTTTGGATTCTAGCTGAGTAAATACTGTCAAAAAAGTAATAAATTATTTGCAGACAAAGAAGATTGTTTAACTTTCATATTTAAAAGCAAAGTGAAACATAAAAATGTGCGTTTTTAAAGATGAATTGCCTGAATAAATCTAAAATGACGTCATTTTCACTGTCTTTTCATTTTGTAGACCAGCTGAAATCATGTAACCGTTAACCCGGGAAAAAACTCGATGACTTAATCTTGTAGAAAAATAAACCTCATGCATCCAATAAAATCTTTATAATCATCCGTAATCGACGTCATCGTGAGGGTTCACGTCAAACATTAAAACTGATGCAACAATATTGTTGCACGTGTACCAGGGTTAAGATCTGATAATGATAAATAAAGTTAGCTATACAAAAATTTTAGCAATATGCATTTTGGTGAATACCTAAACCGAAGATTTATTTTGCATTTTTCTAAAGAGCATAATAACACGGACAAACAAAATAGCCTGCTATTTTCTTTATATTTAAGAGTAAATTAATCTTCCGTCTGTTGTGCAAATAACCCAGATTATGAAAATAACTCTTAATTTGTTGCTGTGTTTAGCTGCTAGAGTGTGCGTCAGGACAATTCGCTTTATACTGATCGAAATTTCTGGTAATTTAATTCTATCTAGGCTGAAATGATAAGTCCACGGGCATTATTCCATTTGCCACCATTTAGTAATCGCTAATTTCAAAATCTGTCTAATCTTTTGAATTTTGATACGCCATCCAATATGCTAATTGGCGGGTGACACGATTCCGTAAGATTAGTCCAACATGTTCAATAAAACATTTTTTGAACAATGGTTAAGCAAAAGAAAGTTATGCAGAAAAAGCTAAAAAGAAATGACAAATTAGCAAGCAATATTTATTGCAAATTGTTTATTTTTTTTATTAACCATTTGGAAAAATGGTTATTGTCCTCGTCAGGGTAGGAAATCAAAAGCATATCTGAAGCTTTTAATTGGCTTAATCCTCATTTTATTCGTTTTCTGGTTGGTCTATACAGTAATCTGTATTTCCCTTTACTTTCAACAGAGATGGATACTTCTGTTGCCACTATGACAAAAAAGTAATAAAAACTACAAAAAAAAAATAATAACTCAGAAACAAATTGAGATACAGCTTTCAAACAAATTGCATTTAAAAGTACATTTTTTTCTCTATAGGACGGTGTAAAAAGTAATATTGAGAGATGTTTAGAAGTTTAAGAATGAAATTTCATTTAAAATGGGTCAGATTTCTTGGAAATCTGACGATGGAAAAGCCTTTTCCCGAACAACCAATAAAATGCTTGGATAATACGTAAGTTTCAGGTGGATAATACGTAAGTTTTCGGAAATCTGAGGAGTCGCAGGCGATTATTGCCACTTGCAATTTTTCGTGTAATAACACTATTAAAGTTTAATTCATGGCGTACGTAATGTTTGATCAACTCCGTGCGATATTTTATGTCTTAAATTTTAGTCTTTGAAAAAATCATTTTCCAAATGATCGTTGTAATTTGTTAAATTGCTTTTTTTTTTATAGTAATAACGTATAACTGCAGAAATCATCTTAACAATATTATTATATCCTAACTTTTAAAGCAGTGAATATTCCTATAAGTGAAATCGACTATATGTTCGGCATGTTAAAAAAATAACATAATACACTATATTCAATTAATAAGTAATGATCTGAATTCGAGGATATAAAAATCACAAGCTTGAGGAAAACAAAACGCATGTTTCCATAGTAATGGTATTCCATAGTATGGTAAAAATTATTTTAAATCTTTGAAAGTAAATTATTTTGGAATATGTGTGTTTATGGAAGACATTTACACTAAAATTTAAATGATTGACTACATAATTATAATTTAAACTGCTTTTTATATAATTTACGATTGAATATAAAAATGTACTCCGAAATGCTCTTCTCTCGGCTTATTTCACACTTTTGTCTTATTTGGCTTAAAATTGCATTGTTTGGCGACGAAGGTAATAAATAAATAACATGTAACTCACTAATACAGCCATTTTCACAATTTCATAATTCTAGTTTTTCCTGTAAATCATATGATGGGAGAATCATATAAAAGTAATAATTAAATTGACAAAAAAAAAAAAAAGAAAAGAAAAAGAAAAAGACTAAAGAATGTAACCTAGATTTTATTTCATCAAGTTTTCAGACACGTTTTCATTAACCTGGCGCAAGCGATAAAAGAGATAAAAAGAAAAAAAATTGCCATTCAAAATTGTCAAATCAAATTTTCAGATTCATTTTTTTAACATATCGCAAGCGATAATTCGCCAAATATTGTTCCAATTGTTTGTAAAATTTCACAATAATTTATACTTTAAGCATTACAAATATTTATTCCATGCTTAAATTAAATATTTTCGTTTTATAATATTATGTCTTATTAAAACTTTTTTGTTGCTGTTTTTTAAATTAAATATCAGTATTTTTTTCATTTATTCACGAGGTGTTTGTATTATTTTCTAACAGATACATGGTGTATTCACAAAGTTTCAAGATTGGTCTAATAATGCAAAATGTATTAAACGTTTTTGTACCACGAACTAAAATTCTTCGAAATATGACCCTTGGGCATCAACACACCGCTGTCAGCGTTTTTTCCATTGTTCATAGGTCCCATAGAAGTCTTCGCACGAAAGGCTGTTAAGGGACTTCGTCGAAGCTGCCTGGATCGCTGGAATCCTGACAAATCCATTCCCTTTCAGGTCTTTTTTGATCCGGGCGAACAAAAAAAATGTCCTGGGAGCAAGGTCGGGCCTGTAGGTGGTTTCCGGCAGTATTGCCACGTTAAAGATAGCCATAATTTCGGCGGCGGCGAGCGACGTGTGAGAGGATGCATTGTCGTGGGGAACAATCCAATCGTTTCTGATATCTGGGCGGACGCGACGGGTCAGGTCAGTTTTTCTCTGAAGTGCTCCATCAGTTTTGGGTAAATATAACGTGGCAATACTGCTGCAAGCCCCTTACCGCCTCCGACCTTTTTCCCTTGTTCCCCCGGGTCAAGAAAGACCTGAAAGGGAAGCGATTCGACACGATTCCAGCGATCCAGGCAGCTTCCACGAGGTCCCTTAACAGCCTTTCGAGCGAAGCCTTCTATGGTGCCTATGAACAATGGAAAAAACGCTCGTAGCAGTGTGTTGATGCCCAAGAGTCATATTTCGAAGAATTATAGTTCGCGGTACAAAAATGTTTAATAAATTTTGAATTATCAGACAAGTCTTGAAACTTTGTGAACACATCATGTATAGCCATCTTAATTCTTTAACCCTAGAACTACCGGAAATTTTACTCAAGTTTTATAAAAACATTCTACACCAGAATTTTTACTTAAAACTATTTAATTTGTTTATTTAACTTATTATTGTCTGATTTATACATTTAGTTTGTTTTGAAGAAATTTCTGGTTTGAATAAATATTTTGAATGTACATGTCGGGTCCATTGGACCCTTCTGGTAGACAGAGGGTTAATCAACAAACCTTTCGCCAAAAGATAATCATTGGCAACCTTTTCGTTCAAAATAGCAGTAAAATACGAAATTCATTATAGAAAATCATAGCTATCCCTGTATATTTTCTCATAAACCACCCCGGGAATATTTCCTATCGAATGATACAATTTGGAAAAAAATCCACCGGGTAGTTTTGGAAAACACTCGAGCGGAACTTTTAGCGCTTACTGCTTTATAATATATATGATATGATGAGCCCTTGATTAGAAGTCATAAATTTGTGTTGAATTTTCTTTTGTCCTCTTTTGCTGTTTAATTCTTTTGAATATTCTTCCTTTTCACTGATTTATAGGGATGTAAGGGCTCCTTTGTAGTTTCAGTTAATCCAAACATTTATGGGCCTACGATAGGGTTCCTGTTGAGGCCTGCTCCTCCCTAAATGCTTGAAGAATTTAAGAACTAAAAAAGAAATGCCGAAAGAAATATAAAAAGTGAATGTGGTTGAACTGATTATTGCATGATTGCAGTTAATAGCCTGATATTAAATATAAATTAATTAATTTTAGAAATTTTGCGTTGAAAAAATATTTTTTTTAATCCTTATTTTCTGTTAAATTCTTTTGAATGTTTTTCCTTTTTACTGATTTATAGGGATGTAAGGGCCCTATAGTAAAATAGGGGTCTTCGGAAAAAACAAACTACAAGGGTAAATCAGTAAGTAGGTCACAAAAGCCAATAAAAAAAGTGAAACCAAAATACATACTTAAAAGGCATGTTTACTTCTCTCTATAATCTTCATTTACATTGATACATTTGTCCCATCTCTTTATGAGTTTTATAATACCTGCTGAATAAAAGTCTTCGGACTGCACTCAGCCATCTGTGTACCTCCCATTCAAAGTCTGCATTAGTAGGCTGTAGACTAAACCATGTGAACACCCTGTTGTAGTTGCTAATGCTGTCTATTGTTGTTCGCATGTCAGCTCTAACCATTTCGTCAACCTTCCGCACTGTTTCTTCTGTCGCAATCTCAACAGGACGACCACTTCGTTCTTCGTCAACAACTTTTGAACGCCCCTCCTCATCTTGTACAACTGTTGTCTCATAAATTCAAAATCGACAATTTACAGTTGGACAGTGCTACCACCTATTGGCATACTTGGAAACAATTTACTATTAATTTCCGACCTCTCATATCGGTTTGTGACCTACTTACTGGCTTTCCCTGGTATTTTTAAATAAAAAACAACAACAAAAATGAGCATCATTTATTTAAGTGACTTTTCGAGTTATTTGATAAATAATTAAGAGTGAGTTGCATAAAATGCAATACACTCTTACATTTAGACTTTAAAAAAAATAATAAAGTTTTTAAAAAATATATATATATATAATTATAATCCAAATTTCGCATTTACAACTTTTTATAAAAACCCTAAAATTATTCATTAATTTAATTCAATAAGTACAGTACAAGAAATTTAATTATTCAATCAGCGTCGTGCTGCGCGCAGGGCATTGGCTGAAATATTGCACTCTTTCCCTAGACGATTTTATTAGCTACGTTTATTAGTGGCGTTTATAGCGTGGGAGATGTCTAATTGAAATGTTACTTTGTTTATCCTAGAACGTTGTGCGATTTACCGCCGAAAGATCATTAAAGCCTGTTTTAACTGCTCGTTTTCACTATACATTATGAAAAATGTATTTTTGCGTAGAAAAGGGGAAATGTTATTCGATTTCTTGATAACTAACAAGAATATCTTATTTTTTTAAATGTATTTTCAAGTGACATTTTGCGGATGTGTCGATTTTTGTTTCAATATTCCCCGTTAAAAACAAAAAGATCGAACACCCTTTTCATTTCTATATGACACTTTTTTAAAATATGGCCGATTTTAACTAGTGACCCACTCCTTGTCCTTGTCGGCTCCGAAATTCTGTTTTAAATGCAGACTTCAACACTTTCAGAAGGAAAGTTTTCTTTATAGCAAAATAAAAAAAAATAAACGTTTTTTGATTTCGGAATACCTAGTAAAATAATCGAAAAAATTTTATGTATTAAAATTTCGTGAATGTTCCAATTCTCGTTTCACGACTTTCTAATATCCAGGTTTCGACAATAAATTATGTTCCAGTCACATTCCAATAAAGTGTGCTTGTTAATGTATGTAAAACACATGAAAAATTGTTACCTAACAATCACATACACATTGCCGAGTGCTTTGAATAATCAAATTATAATATTATTTTGTTTGTTCTATTTTTAGCATCAACAGCATTTCATAAAACCAGCTTTAAAGAAATTAATATTTAAGCGATTGTTACGGTGTGCCGTTTTCTAAATGGAAAATTTTCCGATGTTAACTTTATTTTCGGCTTATCATACACACTGACCACACATTAAAAAATATTCAGGTAACAGCACGAATCTCTTGTATATGTGTGTGTATGAATAAATCGAAAGTTGTACTCATAATTATGTAACAGAAAATAAATAAGACAAAATATGAAATTTGAGGGAGAAAAGTTTAAAAATTAATTAATAATAATAACAATAATATTGAATGTAATATTTCTTTCCATTTTCGCTGTTTCAACCACTGGTGTAAATAGAGAAGGTTTTCATACAATTTCCATATATGTGACAATAACTGCATAATTTTTCTTTGGTGAAAATATTGGATGGAATTTTTTTTCCATTGTTGCTTTAAATGTTTCAGAAAATTATCTTAAAAACATGAATTTTAAGCGTGAACCAAATTAAGGATTAAAACTTTTTAATTTGATATATATCTATTTATTTTTTCTTTTTGACATATAAAAGATGATATAAAAACGTTCAAAGCTCCAAAGATCAGTATGACAACATAAACTTTTGTAAAAATAAACAATCATTTATTTATTTTTAATTTTTATTATTATTATTTTTTAGTACTATATGTAAACCGGCATTCAATATGCCTTTTTTGCAATGCCAACAAAAGTCTTCCCTCTTTACTAACACGTTTATTAAAGCATTTAGAAACATTCTAGCAATTAAAAGTTTTGCTTTTGATATCGTTATCATTTTTTATCAATCAAACTTCTCTTTTTGGGTAACTTTTTCTTTACGTACAAATAGACTCTTACCTTTTTTATTTATTATTATTTTTATATGCCTTTATGAAAATACAAAGCTATTATTAAAGCCGTTAAATGTTTATAAAATAATTTCATTTCAAAATTTTCAATACCCCAACGTTTGGCATTCTTGTTCTTCTGCCATGTGCGCATATAATCCACTGTTAGAGAAATCAGGAGCATAATATGTTGAAAATGATATTTGCGTTTACCAGTAAAGAAAGAGAAATAATGTTAACCGGTTTTTTGTTGATACGCTCTGCATTTATCCTTCCCGGTCAAGAAGACAATATTAATGTTCAATGCATTGTGAAACAATAAGGTATTATTAAATACTTTTAAATAGTAACTAACTCCTTTAGATGCTATTTGATATAAATTTATTTCAAGTATTGATATTTTATTGACTTCTTGAAACTTCTTTAAACTATGGAACTAATGAATGTATAGATATTTCATTGAGTTCTTGAAACTTCTTTAAACTATGGAACTAATGAATGTATAGATATTTTATTGACTTCTTGAAACTTCTTTAAACTATGGAACTAATGAATGTATAATCATATGTGTATAGCACTGCAAATGTATATTAAAAGAAAAATTAGACATTGATAACGACATCACTGAGGGGGGGGGGGGGGGTCGACGAATGATAACATATGGTATCGTAAGGAGAGGAGGGCGTTCCAAAATTGTCAAAATGTTCATAACGTTATAGATGTATAGCTCCTAAGCATCTGAAGAGGGAAAAAAACACAAGAAAATTTTATACAATTAATTTCTAAAGTCGTATAGCGCTTTTTCTTATTTTTTTTAGGTACGATGGCATTTTGTTATATATATATTTCGGTTAGATAATCTGCTAGTAAATTTTTAAAAATTCAACAGAAAACATTAATTATTAAAAAGAAAAAAAAAAACATAACAATGCAAAATGTGGTATATGAAGAAACCATTTGAGGGTAGTAGGCGTGGTTTTAATTGATCGTCCTTGATTTTCCCGTAAATATTTGTAATTTTCAATGACATTGCCGTAAATACGGATAAGGATTCTTTAGAAAGCCTTCCAAAGAAAGCATATTTAACTTACAGAAAAAATGTATATTCCAGAAATGGGAGGTTAATGAGAAATATTCCTGGTTTAATTTTACAGGGAAAATACACTACACATCGTAAAAGATATATGTTATCTTTTATTCATTACAAAAATAAAATTATATTTAAGATGCCAACTGTATAAGAAAGGGTTATAACCGAGATATGACATTAACCCCTTAATTCTCGCTCCCATCATATTCTCGGGCTGTGTCTTTTACTCAAATTGTTTGATTGCCACCAGTTTTATAAAATAGTGAAATTGGCTATATTTTAGTATCGTTTTTCCTGTCATTAAATAAGGTGAATATTTCTTTTTCATAAAAGTTGTGCCAATAAGCAATTTGAATTTTTAAACCGTAATTTAATTCGAGCGTTAAGGGGTTAAATAAATGTCACTGATTTTTTTTTCTTTCACTGTTCTATAACAATACATTTCTCTAAATATCAACAACAAAAAAAAGATTAATTGACAACGTTCTTTCTTTAAACTTAAAACTTTTTTGAAAATTTATCTCATTGCAAAATTCTAGAATATGATTTAAAGATATTAATAAATTATAATTGCTGATTAAATAAAGTTATAAGGCAAATAAAAATGTAATGCAATAAAATAGTGAATGATAAGTTTTTATTTTTTTAAATAATATAAAAAAGTTTAAATCATAATTTAATTCAAAGGGCAACAATTCTTTGTCATACATATAAATGTTTACAAATATTCCCGGAGTTATACGAAATGAAGTAAAAGGAGGCGGAGCTTCTATAACAGAATTTAGATGCTCTGCGACATATTGTATTTATTTCACAAGGCTTTTAGCATTTCCCTAAAAGTAATTTTTACTTAAATGCTGCTTTGATGCAGCTTTAATAGAAAATGTAGCATATAAAATTGCATTGAATTTTGTGAAGTTTTTTATTAATACTGTTGTAATTTTATATTCGGAGAATAAGATGAAAAATTTTCACTGTATATATATATATTCACTATATAAAATTTTCGATCTATTTAATAAGATTTGTGCAATTGTTGAAACATGCACTGTGTTCGCAAGCCTCAGTGGATATAAATGCCAGATTTTTTCTAAAGTAACATTTTCCTTATTAATCCGCTAATTCCTGGGGTAGAATACGTTCTAGAAATTTCTTAATTCAGATAATCTATATTTATTTAAGGATATTTCAATAAAAATATTTGCTTCTTTTAATGACTACAATCTCTTATTTTAAATAAAGCGAATATTTTTATTTTAAATTTCTGGTATGAATTTGGAAAATTTGAATTAACCCTCTGTCTACCAGAAGGGTCCAATGGACCCGACATGTACATTCAAAATATTTATTCAAACCAGAAATTTCTTCAAAACAAACTAAATGTATAAATCAGACAATAATAAGTTAAATAAACAAATTAAATAGTTTTAAGTAAAAATTCTGGTGTAGAATGTTTTTATAAAACTTGAGTAAAATTTCCGGTAGTTCTAGGGTTAAAAAATTCACTAAATTGGAAACACTGGTGGTAGCATATATGCTGCCATGGGCATTAGAGGGTTAATGAAAAAGTTCTTTGTTTAAATATGGTGACCGTTACTTTAAAAAAAATCTGGTATTCTAATCCTCTGAGGCATTCGAACTTTTCTTTGCCAGTTAAAAGTGAATGAATGAATAAGCTTTTCATAATTTGTAAAGTTGTGGCCTTTCATATACAAGCATTCACATACATATGTAAAGCAATAAATATTTTAAGAATAAGCGAATTTCAGTACGTTTTACTGACTAGCCATTTTATTTATACTCATAATTACTTTTTCATTACTGAGAATTGAAAAATTATCAGCATTATTTATTGATAGTTTAAATATTTTGCATATGCGCGACAATTTTGTTAAAATTACAGGAGTTTTCAAGTGACGAATGCATACTTTTGACTTTGGACTCTGCGAAAAACAGTTGAAAGGAAAGTAAAAGACAGTTAGCGAAAATATTAAAGTTACTTAATTCTTTATTTAAAAATCCGGATATCAAAACGGAATCAAACTTAAAATTTGACCTTTTGTTTTCTTTTTATAATTTTGATAACAGATTTTAATAGAAATATTAATAGTCAACTTTGCAATACGATTTTCCTGAAAATAAAAATACAAAATAGATATTAAAAGATTTTATATATATTTTTTTTAAACTTACAAAGCTCCGTGGGTAAATTTCAAACACGACATAAATTTCTGTAAATGTTGAAAAATATTTTTATTTTTATTTAATATTTATTTATTTAATTTTTCAGTGTTCCGTATACAACTGAAGTACAACTGAAATTTATTCTTTTTTATCGTTGCAAAACAAATTGCTTTGCGAGTATTTTGTAAGCATAACTTAAGACCTCGGAATGATTTCTGATATCTGATTGCAGATACTAAAAATCGAGTTATGTTAAAAAATATGTAGGTTGCTATTCATGCATTTTATTTCGAAAATTAATTTCAAAATATTTTTTTAAAAGGTTAATTTTTGAGAAAAAATTTAATTGTAACTTATAAAGTTTTTAAAACATAAATTAATTTTTAAATGCGTGAATAAATAGTTATAGCTCATTCCGCAAAGTTGTTTTTGAGTTATGCTTAAAAAACTCTAAACATTTAAATATGCTTTGCAACAATGACAAATTATTTTTAAATTTAGGAGTATCATACTTTAAACCTGCATACCTCTTAAACTACTTGATCAAATGCTTTGCCGTTTAGTATTTTCGTTGCCGTTAGGTAATTTTGCATGTTGTGCTACAGGCACGTAATATGCCCTTTTTCCGTGCCTACAGAAGTTATCTCTTTTTATTAACATGTTTATTGAAGTCCCTAGAAACATTTTAGTAACCGAACGTATATTGAAAAAAAATCTTCTACTCTTCATATGTGTGATCAATGGACTTTCAAATTGTGAAACTGGAATTGCATTAAAATCTATGTACTATTACAAGGGAAACAAAAGAGTATAAACAAAGAAATATCAGACTGGCACCTGTAAAATTTTAAGACTATATTTATGTATTATTAAAGCACATCTGAAGACAACCCTGCCAAAGAAAACAAACAGAAAACAGTAAGCCCTTGTCATGATGCTTGGAACTCCCCCCCCCCACACACACACACACACATTCGAACTTGTTTTGTAACAGTTGCAAATCACTTAAAAATTTAGGAGTATCAGACTTTTAACTGCCATATGCATAGTTCTTAAACTGCTTGACCGAATGCTTTGCCGTTTATTTCGTTCTTTGCAGGATCGTCTGAGGAGAGCACGACTTTTAACTGTAGAACTTAGAAAAAATTCTCCCTTCCTTTCGGCTGTGGAGAAAAGAGGAAAACTACTGCATTATTCCCTCAGCATTATGTAGCTTTTCCTTATCGCTTGCATTTGTTACTCAATTGTGGAAATTCTTAAAATTATAAATAAACAGAGAAGAATGCTTAATCTTGTAATTTGAACAAAAAAAAAAAAAAAAAAAAAAAAAAAAAAAAACGATGAAAAAAATGAAATGTTTTCAAAAGGCAATAAATTTTAAAAGAATTATAAAAATGGCTGTTATTATCTGAAAATAAATCTGAAAATATATTTTTATAGCAGCATATTTTATTATTATTATATTTTAATATATTTTTGTAAAATACTTTAAAAATAAGTAGTTTTGCCAATTCTGCAATATTTTTATACATAATATATTTGTTCAACAATAAATTATAATTATTTATAATCATATTCGAAAGCTATCTGTGTCTGTTCATGCAATACTGATTTTGTTTTTTGCAAGAGGGCTCATCTTTACAATTTCATTTTTAATTAAAATAAGTGAATGATTTACCTTTGTGTTTGTATACCCATCTCCTTTTACCATAACTTTTACTAAATACAGGCGAATTTTTTGATAAGATTATCAACAGTCTTTAAAAAATACTCATCGTATCATATTTTTTTTATGCGTGTGTGTGGGGGGGAGGGAAGCTTATGTAAAATTTTACAGTTAAGGGAATTCTGTAACTTTGTACTTTTTTTTATGTTTTATAATATCTTACTGACATATTATTAAATGGTTTTATGAAGGAAAAAATTATTTATAATAATGAAAATTTAATTAAAAAATTATTAAGAAGATTTTAAAACCACACTTCTTTTGAATTTCTTGCACCATTTTTTTCTTTCATATTTTTAATTCCACGTGTGCTCTAAACTGTAAGGACCAGATTTCCAAATAATTAATTAGTTTAACCCTTTGTGCCCCGGCGGTACTTTAAAGTACCATTAAAATATCTTGTTACAAAATTCATTTAATGCAATTAGTAGTAGTACAGTTTAGAATGAGTTATGGATACTGTACTTTATTTTATTCCAAAAGCATTACTGGTTGAACAAAACAAAAATATCTTTAAAAGGATGATTTCTTTTTCATTTGCATCTCCTCAGCTTTCTAGACATTGAAAGATTGAGGTTAAAAAGTTTCAGTTCGGAATTATTCCTATATTTCTATTGTAAGAGCCATTATACAGTAGAACCCCGTTTATCCGAATCCCGATTATAAAAATATCGGCTTAACCGAAAGACCTTAAAGTACCTGATGACTACGTTGATTATAGGTCACTCGGTATCGCCCCCCCTCCCCCCCCCCCCAAAAAAAAATAAACGATTCTCTGGATCCGCCCCTACCTTTAAGTCCTTTTTAAATGTGAAAAATTTTATTGCCAACACTATTTTTACCAATGTCAAATGACACCTTTAAAAATATTTTGATTTATGATTACTATTTTATTTGTAAGTTTTCGATCAAAACAATTATGAATCATTTTTAATACATTGAACAGTTATTTTAATACTTATTAGCTATAAAAATTAGAAGCGAAATAAGCAAAAATCAAATATTTAAAAGAGGTTATTGGACACTGGTAGAAATAATCTTAAAAAGCATTTTCTTTATGAAATAAATAAACAGAGTCAACTTATTTATTTGGTCCATTGCGTAATTTCGGGCACTTTATTAGACAGACACGTACATTATTTTCTTTATATATATATATATATATTGTGATTTTTAAGCTGTTGGAGCAACTTATAATTTTGGTTTTTCATTCCGGGTGCTTTGAATACGGTACCACAACATTTTTATTACTACGATGTTCTAAATTACGATTACAGCTTTTCATGAAAAAAGTTTTCACCATAAGTCTATGAAACCCCGGTTATCCGAAAATTCCTATGGAACCCCGGTTAACCGAAAATGCTTTGATCCCATGCTTTTCGGATAACCGGGGTTTTACTGTATTTGTACATTTCTTAATTCTAAATAATATTAAAAGAAGTATTTAAAATAAAAGTTTTGAGTTCCACAAAATCCCAATAAATACAAATTTAATTAATTAACTTTAAATGGCAAAATCCTTCTAAAACTTATTAAATGATGGTATAAATTTTCTAATTTAGTTTAAAAAAATCACGGAAAATGCTTCAGAAGATGTAATTTTCAGAAATTAATAATTTGGGACATAAAGGGTTAAATAACAAAATAAATAGGCATGACATGTTCAAAAAATATTGTACAAATGACTATTTGCTTTATATTTTAAGTTAAAAAAAATACTAAGCAAAAACTCATCAATAATCAGTTTCTATTAAGGGAAATCCGGTCGTTAATTTATGAACCATGATTATGGTCCATTTAAAAATCGAGTTAATTGAAAAAAACATATCGAAGTTTTAGCATTTTAATCACACTTATATATATACTATATATATATTACAAAGGGGGGAAAAAAACTTATAAGGATTGCAATTCTGGAAGGGAAATTTCATTTAATATCAAATAGATGCAGTAAATTAAACAGGAATATCGATATTTTTGTCCTTTATGAAAATTAAAAAAATTTAACCCGAACTCCCCCCCCCCCCCGTTCCTACTTAATCTGCCAAATGTAATCGTTAAAAAATTAGTTATCTTATATCTCCCTCACAAAACCATTTAATTATATATTAAAAGGCATTGTAATACAGGTTTGTTTGTAAAGTCCCGAACCCATTTTGATGTTTAATAACTCCTAAAATAAGGAAGATATAAACAAACTTATGGCATTTATTGATGGAATAACTCATATATTTTCCTTTTCAGGTTTGAATATCTTTACTTTTGTAAATATCGTCTGCGTGTGTGGTTAATTTCAGATAATTTCATTTTCCAGTCTAAATATCTGTACTTTTCTAAATATCGTCTGCTTATTAATCGCATTTTTCTCTCTTTTGTTTTTGGCAACTATTGCAATGTTATGTTTACTTTTGATGTGTTTGTTCTATGTTACTTTTGTATGTGATGTTTTATTCGAGCGGATATTAAGGAGAATACATACACCACAAGAAAAAGCACAGATTTTATGGTGGTTCATAGAAACAAAATCGATAGTGCAAGCACAGAGAAATTGCAGAAGAATGTACCAAAAAGATCCTCCATCCAAAAGCAGCATCTTGCGGTGGAAAAAGAATTTTCTAGAAACTGGAAGTATCGCAGATAAGAAACGTTCCCGACGTCCCTGCACAAGTGACTTTGGGGTACCATCGTTCGCACTTCTTTGAATGACCATTTTCCAGGGAGATGGATTGGGCGAGGAGGTCCAATTCCTTGGCCACCCAGATCACCTGATATAACGCCGCTGGAATTTTTTCTTTGGGGATTTGTAAAGGACAATGTTTACAGGAGGAGAGTGCGAACATTGATGACTTAAAAGCCAGAATTACAACCGCAATAGCCTCTGTGGATGCCGACATGCTTGCCGCTACCTGGCGTGAAATTGACTATCGACTTGATATTCTCCGTGCGACGAAGGGGGCACACGTGGAAGTTCATTGACAAGGGTCATGAAACTTTTTGAGTCTATCTAACCATTTATGTTATTAATTTTAATCTATCTTTATTATTTTATGAGTTATTGAACATCAAAATGGGTCCGGGACTTTATAAACACCCATCGAATTCCCAAAAACTGGAAATTTTAACACGAGCTTACAAAAAAAAAAAAAAGAGTAAAAAAAGGGGGGGAGGATACGATGATTATTTTATGGCTGGTTTTAATCTTAACAAAATATTAAACATTTACGACATTTGGCCTATTTTAAAAAAGGATAGGTAAACAAACAGCAAAGTAAATCATTAATATATAAAACTTAATAAAAAA
Source organism: Maratus speciosus (assembly GCA_963932465.1). NCBI lineage: Eukaryota > Metazoa > Arthropoda > Arachnida > Araneae > Salticidae > Maratus > Maratus speciosus. The sequence continues at coordinate 47,214 of CAWVRF010000428.1, forward strand.
TGAATACTGTAAAACTGAAATGGCCGAGGGGAAAAAGAAAAAAAAATCAGTATTCCGTGGACACAAATTTCTGAATACAGTTGCAGATAATATTTAATGCCAAATAACTATATTATGTATAACTATAACGCAGAATTGACAAATCTATTTATATTAAATATGTATATATATAGTAAAATATGAAGCTATAAAAATTATTTTTGCAGATTCATATAACAAAAGATTGTTATATAAATAACATTCTTTTTCTTATTCTTTTTTATTTCCTTTTAAAATAATATTACATATTTTTTAAAAATTCAAATTTTTCTGAAAATCAAATTATAAAATTACATACATATATATATATATATATAAACTTTTTAGGTGGGGGTGGTTTTGGGTTCTGGCGTCATGTAATGAAAAGTTATGAAGGAATTTTTAAAAAGTCGCACCATGGTAACGACTGCAATAGGTAGTATTTCTTACGAAATCTACCTAAAAGTAACTAACGCTGTCGCCGCTACGAAAATGAATTTTTTTGTGACCGGAGATCTTTCTTCGCTAGTATTATGAAAACTACTACATACAAAGTATAAAAATTCGTAGTGTTGTAGAGAAATGTTTGATAAATGCGCTGAAGCAGACCATTTTTAAATCGAATAATTATTTAAAGACTTCAAAATCGTTGCATTCAAAAAGTTTTATAGGAACAAAAACTATGCATACGAATTTATTTGTTTTTTCTAGGGGTATAAATCACAAACTTGTAGTGTGCAGACTGGGTTTATTTTTTTAATTTGACTAATTTTTGGGGAGTTTTTTTCAATTTTGTATTCAAATTTGCATCATTTCAAGAGATATTTTTTTCATATTCAGAAAAAGTCATTTTTTTTTATTATTATTGATGCCAATTTGTAAAACAGCGCAAATAATTATATTTCCTCTCAAATAAAAAATGTATTTACACGCGACTATTAAAAACAGAAATGAAAGTTTACAATAATAATAAAATGATCACATATTAAATGTAGGAAATAAAGAAAATTACGTCCTAATTGTATTTATACGTGAATATTAAATAAACTGTCAAGTGCGAGTATTACTCGCGCATAGAGGGTTCCGTACAATAAATATATTAATTAGTAACTGTATTATTTTAAAAAATCGTTAATACTTCAACCATTATGATAGCGGGACAGATGTCATATACATATTAGCGCGATTTTTTTCTGACGCCAATGTCACATACGCACGGGGAACTTAACTGGCGCCAAAGTGTCGTTATTTTGCTTTATATGGTAGCCAACGTATAGATGATATGGTAACGAGGTTTTCGCCAAATTGGCGTCGGAAAAAAAATCGCGCCAATATGTATATCATATCTGTGTTGAAAACACATCTACTGTCCTAACAAAATAAACTTTTGTGACGATCACCGAAAAAACTGCTGGAACAATAATTTCATACCTTCCTTTACTTTAGAGTTCCATTATAATAGTGTACTTCTTTGAAATGAATAAAATGCAAAGTTAAGCAACGGTAAGTTACTATTAGAAAAACCAAATCTACTGCATAATAACACAATCTTTAGCGATACAATTCAACGATTAACCAAAAATATTGCTGGAACAACATATTAGCATTTTTATTTACACTCAAACAGAAGTTTAAAAAAAAATTAAATTATTTTTATAACGTGCGCATACAGATGCGATACTTCAGAAATTGCTCAAGTGATTTGCTAATTCGCCGGAGCAAAGAAACCAAATAAATTCTTCGGATTTTTATATTACATGAGCTATTGCATATTTTTTTAATTAGACGCCAAAATACTTGTTTGCAAGTACATTACAATTGTTAATTTCTTAAAATATATATGTTACTATAGTAATGGAAATGGACACTTCATGCGGAAATATTTCTTTTATAATGTTAATTTTTTATTTAAGCTTTTTTTTTTTTTTTTTTTTTTTTTATAAAATCAGTAACAATTTTTTTTTTACCCGATGCGTTAACCTTTTCCCCACTCTAGTTGATGTAACCGTTTAATTCTTTAATCAAAAGAATTGATCAATAAAAATGTTTATTTGAAAAATTCCGTTGCTATAGTAAAGGATGCATTTTTAGAAATTATCACTTGAAAATCTGACGTTTTGACGCCAAAGACATCGCCAAATTCGAAAAATATGAAATCTCTCGAACTATTGGACTTAAAAGAATTTAGTTAGTACCATTCGATTCAGCATACAAAAATACACCAAAATACGTTGATTAATGCGAAACACAGGCTTTCTTTTATATATATAGATTAAAAGTTGTTAACTAGGTATAGAGTACGCCGCCCCTGTCCTTATGTATGTCCAAACTGGCTTATCTTTAAGGGTTAATATCTCAGCTAATTACTGATGATTTTTTTTTTTAAATTCAATATCAACAATGCTCTTATACTTCTGCAACGATAGGTATATCCAGCGATGCTCAACAATTTATCTGAATGCCCGTAAATTGAAATTTGTGTATAACAGAAAAATGCTAATTTCTCGAAAACTATGTGACCTAGGATAATCGCTATAATTTTACGGCAAGGTTTACGTTAACATCTACTATCTCTAATTTTTTCATAATGTTAGGTTCAGTAGTTTCGGAATTAGATGGGGGGAACATATTTTTGCGTTACATTTTCGAATATATTTTAAAAATATAATACCTAAAATTAAAAGGAATGTATTTTTGAGTTCAGCGTTAAGAAAGCTTTCGCAGGATACCCCACATGATATACAAAGCAAAGATTTTTTTTTTTTTTCAAGTAGCTTAATTTGTCCCCCTACATTTTTACTAAATATATTTATGAATGTTTATTAATCTGAAAATATGTGGGTCAATGGTCTTTATTACTTCCCCGAATTTGAACTTTTCACGTTCCATAGTTTACGATTAAAATGGCTGTGACAGACAGACAGACGGACAGACACAGGAGTGATCTTATAATGGTTCCGTTTTTACTTTTTAAGAAGTACGGAACCTAAAAAGGAAGAAAACTTTAAAATAATTAAATCATTACACTTAAAACGCATTTTATGGTGACAATTACGTTATATGCAAAATATATATTAAATATTGCCATATGTAAAATGTCTAAAATAATTAAATTATTACGCGAGAAAAACTTTTAATGGTCAAAATATGTTCATATTTAAAAAGCTGAAATAATAATTTAGCCAAAAACTTTTAAATTGAATTACAGTAGAACAACTTTTTTATCCGAAACTCTTTTAACCAAAATCCATTTTTAAAGTGTTTTTTTTTTTCTTTTTACTATTTTTTTACTTTTTGCATGCAAAATCCCTTTGAGAAAACTTTTTTTTTTTTTTTTTTTTAGTTATCATATTCCTTGTGTGCAAGCGGTCCCTTCCAAACTAACTACGAGTAGATATAGATATTTTCGAACCCCTTTCTTAGAGTTCCTTTGAATTTAACTTGAGCTCCCATAAGCTGCGGAGTAGAACGTGAATGTTTTGCAAAAGGTTTGCCATGACTGGAGCAGCAGAAAGACTGTGGTACTGGTGAACTAATTATAATGTTTAAAAACTCAGTGATAGAGCTTCAAAGAAAAGGGAATCGAAACTGCGACAAACAAAATATTTTTTTCAAACCCTTGTGATATAATGGTGATACATGTAAAAGGTACTTAATTTCAAAATTAAAATTCAGGTAATTTACACTTGTTTCTATTTTGCCATTACTTTATTTTTATTAAGCAAAATACAAGTTACAGTAATAAGAAATATTGCATATATTTCTCCTTAATCTTAAAATGGAAGCATTCTCGGTTATCTAAAAATTTCGATTTTCCGAAAGAGGGTCGGTCCCAATTACTTCGGATAATCTAGGTTCTACCGTATATATTTCCACGAGAATCTTAAAAGAGGAAAAAAAACTTTAAAATAATTAATTACTTACGCGAAATGAATTTAATGGTGAAAATTACGTCATATATTATACCTATGCATTTAAAACTGCCTTGTTATGGACACTGCTCATATGACAACACATTGGGAATAATATGGTGTAAAAAAAAAAAGCAGCTAACTATTTGTTTAGATATTTCATCACTTGATGCAGAATAAATACAGGTAAATGCATTCGCAAAATATTTTTGATTTATTTTGTGAGAATTACTGTTCGATAAATAGCATTAGAAATTTTGTATACACTTATTATTAAGATTAATAATTTACATTTTAAAAATAACCTGAAAATATGCAAGTCGATGTATTAAAATACAGAAAAGAATTCATGCATAAGCTATACTGTTTCTGAAAATATCTAAAATTCGATCGAAACATAAAATAGTAATCATTTTCCTTCAAAAATAAACTTTGCTAAATAAACTGAAATAAAAGAAAGAAATGCATGATAATCCGAAGACATAAAATACATAAGGGAGAAAAGTCAGCGAAAATTTTATCTTTGTAATCCCATTCGTGGATAATATAGCAAAGGGAAGTATTCATATTCTCCAAAGAAAGGCCAACCTCTTGAATAGCCTCACATGAACCTGCATGAAATGGGAAACAGTTCGAAAAGAATCATTACTTTTCTTGAAATAATTTCTCCTGTAAAAATCTATTTTCGATATGACGACTGTTTTAAAAATGTAATGTAGTGTTGCGTACCGCAATATTATATTAAAATTTCGTACGATTGGTCCATTTTTGTAAAAGTTAAAACCAATAAAGTAAAAAAAAAAAAAAAAAAAAAAAAAAAAAAAATATGGAAACTGTCAGACAAACATATCACCGAAAAATCATAACATTATTGAAACCGCAGACATTTTCAAGTGGATAAAAAGTAAAATCGGACAATCCATTCAAGAGTTATGCGTTGGCATATATATGAGTATCTCTATTGGTATTGATCAAGAAATATTTTATATGGAATTCAGGAAGGATCTATTCTTGACCTTCCATTATTTCCATATGTGGTGTCGCTGTTGATCAGGCAATAAACATTTCTACTTAATCGCAATCTCTATTCAAATAGAAATAATTTTCAACATCGTCAAAGACTTCCTTGTACTGTGATACACAGTATGACTTCAAAAATCCAGCATTCAGAAATCCGGCAACTTCAAAACCATCTTTTCCCTTCTTTTTTCTTTTGCACTTTCAAGTTATGGGAGAAGAAAAATAGCAATTCTTTATGAATTAAAAATTGCAAGACTGAAATTAAGAAAACAAAAAAAAAAAAAAAAAAAAAAAAAAAAATGATATTTGACTTTTTTTTCATTTGCCAAAGGCAATTATTTTCTGAACAAATTTTCTGGGAGCTGCACCGTTGCTTAACTACGTGACCAACTTTGGGGAGAACATTGGCGAATGCATAGCACAATCCGGAACGGATTTTCGGCAACGGCGACATCAATGATGAAAAGGCCGCAACTGATGATCGGATTGAACACGCAAAATCTGGAAATGCATTAAGTGTCGAAAAAACGGATATAGATGATTGGATAAGTAATAACGAAAATGCATCAACAACGAACAAGTTAACGGACAGTGAGATCGCTGACGCTGTGCTAAATAGAAACGCCGATAATGCTACTAGCAGCTCAGAAGACGAGGATGAACAACCGGCAAAAGAAAAGGCATCACTAGAAAAATGCATAAATTTGACTGGAGAAATTAATATATGCTTTAGCGAACCAAGACTGTATTTCTGAAATAGACATTCTCCAATTGTATAAAATACAAAAAAAAAAAAAAAAAAAAAAAAAAAAAAAAAAAACTTGTTAAATAACCCCCTCCCAGAAAAATAAAAATAAAAAAATGACATCGATGTTTCCGAAATTACACAGGAAGAAATAATTTCACTCTTTAATAATTTTTTTTTCTGTAACATAGAAAATATCAATTAAAGTAAGTTTTTTTTATATATTTTTATTTTCCTTATATACTATCACTTAGTAATGGATTAAATAATGGCTAAAGGCATCGTTAAGAATGTAGCACTACTCTTGATATTCCTAGTAACTGCTTCTGATATTCCTTCAAAAATCCGGAATTTTAAAAAATCCGGCATAGTGGTGGTCCCGATGATGCCAGATTTTTGAAGTTATACTGTATTGCTCTTGATAAAGTGTTTCACAATATAAGTTTACATTAAGAAAAACTTGGACTTAAGCTTTCAAATTTAATGATTAAAAACGATGCTTGTTTGAAAGAATTAAAGAACATAAAAGAGATTTAAAATTCAATAGACAGTCTAAAGTTCTATCTAGATTAGCATTTAAAGGCAGCGTCAAGGCAGTTCATTTTGATGATGTAAAAATTATTTCTAAATATTCCAACCCTCTTAAAGGGGTAGGATACCTTTAAATCTTTAAAATTTTCGAAATTTTTTGAATACATATTTTGATTCCGTAATCATTTCTGAACAATATGCAAAATACCTTATTAAAAAATTTCCATTAGTTTACTAATTATGGTAGTTTTATTAAAACTACATACTAAGACTACATAGGATAATTAAACTTTGCGTTCCGTTTATTCAAAACGATGAATTTTGATACTGCGCGTAGTGTTACTAAAAAACTATGCATGGCAATCAAAAGAAATTTTAACCACATATTCATTTCTGTATTATCTACAACTTAAAACCAGAAAAAGCTAAGATTTATTGTATTTTTGTTTTTGTACTTTGAAAATATTTTTTAAAAAGTGAAAGATTATAATTTTTAGTTAATTTTTTAATTTAGTCAATATTCTTTACAAATATTCTGGTTTTAATGTATAGGTACCTCTATTATGTATTTATTTTCACCAAAATTTCCTCTTTATATACATATTTTCAGATTTTATCATGCGCGCAAGATTCTTTTTTCATACTATCATACATTTTTAAACTTATCATTTCAATGTTTATATATGAATTAACAAGAATATATATCTTTTAAAATATGAACTTTGTATTTAAATGAAGTTTGATATTTTTTCCTATTACTATTACACATGTTTTGAAACTTGGAACATAGCGATAGTTTTTACTTCTTGGACGTGTTCAAAGGTATCCTACCCCCTTAAAGCCCTTATACGAGAATCCATAGAAATTAGTCTGAGAAAAAGTGAAGTATGTAATGACAATATCTCATTTCAGATTTCTAATGTTTGGTTAAATATTTTAAAAGAAGTACATTGTAATATTAATTTCGGGATTTTTTCCTGGTTTCTGATAACAGTACTATAACCTACAAACAGATGGCGCCATATCCGATGCAATACTGATTTTTATGTTTAATGATCAGTTACTGAAATGTTTTCAGTTTGATGTCGTGAAAGTGACTGTGCTGTTCGTAACTTTGCTTCGTGGAGGTCAAGAACCCTCTCCCCTGATGATGGCTCATTAGAAAGAGCATGAAACGGTGGGATTAATTTTAATGTGTTTTTAACATAGTTTTTATTTATGTTTTACGCTGATGAGTATCATTAGAGTTTTTAATCATTAAAGTTTACATTTTCACAATATGAGAGGTGCTAAGCTCCCACTAAGCATCCCTAATATGTGGGTTAATTTAACGCAGGTTTAATACGTATCGCGCCAGAAATTTTTTAAGATAGGAAATTAAGTAAGTTCCACATAGAAACCACAAATTAAATAATTAAATATTCATCAAATGAATTTCCCAATTCGAGATGTTATTAAACCGGATCAAACTAATCCACACAATACGAAAAATTAGCAGGGTTGTCGGTTTCGCCTTTTTTTCATTAAACATTTCGAATTCATACCGGAAATTTTCAACGAAGATTTTTCACTTTGGGCAGTTATGAAATGATTAAGAAAAAATTATTATAGGGAATTTCTGGAGTGAATACGAAATTTCGAAACTTAAAAAAGGCGAAAGTGGCAACCCTGAACATTTGTGGGAGCTTGGCAAATCTGCAGTATAATTTTTCAATTCCTACTATTAGTTCACACTCTCCCTATATTTATTTATATATCTTGTTCAAATTTTCAATCGTTAATAAAATACTCGTTATTCATCCTATCAAGTTGAAATAAATTTTTTAAAACTTGCACTGGATCACAATTTATGTTAATACAGATTTTTTCAAATATTAATTTATTAATTAAATTTTAATTAATTAATTTTAGTTTTATAGGGGAGACAAAATTGCGGCCATTGTTTATTGAACAGCATTTAATGCATCTTGATATCTATAAGGGGTTACCATAGGGGGGGACCCTGTTCTGTCGCCAAATACCGTCAAGTTTGTCGCCAACTTGGCGATATCTTCAATATTTCGCCAAATTCCCATAGACTTCCATTGTAAACCTACTTGCTTATAGAAAATCAACAAATTGAGCTATTTTAATGCAACGATAACTAATATTAGCTTAAGGTATTATATTAATTTTTTTCTTTGATGACCTAAGTAGGAATTGACTTTAAAAACAAATTTTTTATATTACTGGTTTTAATTTATTGCGCCAAAAAAAGGAGAAACAGTTAAGGGGTTAAATTAAGAAAAAATATTATGGGGAATTTCTGGAGTGAATACGAAATTTCGAAACTTAAAAAAATACCAAACTGGCAACACTGATGAATAGTGGGAGCTTGGCACATCTGCAGTATATTTTTTTATTTTCGCAATATAAGTTTCCAAAACCGTTAATGTCAATAAAAACCCTCTGTAAAAAGGAAAGTTTGGAGAATATAAGAGAATTCTGAATCCCGTTGAAGTCCTCTATAAGAACAGGGCTCACATTTATAGCATACCTCCCCCTCCCCCCCCCCCTACAGACACACACACTTCCTTCACCTGCAGTTAAAGATTATTCGGTAATCTCCATTCCGATATACGGAAGTTTATGCAAAACAAATAAATAAATAATCATAAAATAAATGCCATTCCCTTTTAAAATAGTAATAGTACAATTAAATACCTAACAAAGAAAAATAAATAAGCATACAACAAATACTTAACAAAGTAAAATATATAAATAAATAAGCATAATATAAGCATTTCTCATTCTTAAAAGAAAAGTAATAATATGATTAAATGAGCAACAAAAAAGTAATCTATATATTTAAAAGACAAGGCTTATTCTTTTAGTCGTCAGCCGTGAGCTTTCCACTGAACCAGTTTTCATAACTGTTTTTTTTTTTTTTTTTTTTTTTTTTTTTTTTTTTTTTTTAATGAAAGCTGTTTATTTCTACATGTGTCCATATTAGAAATTTTTTAATTTATTTTTATATTTTATTATAAAATTTAAATTTTTTTTTGTGAAATTTCTTTAAAATGGTGGCAATCGGATTACTTCCATTGTTGCAGAGGAAAAATAAAGTGGAGAATGTTTATATCCTTATTGATGCCATTTTCTCATTATAATTAAAAATAATTTTAAAAAAATTTAACAAAAAATGACTTCAGGTTTTAAAAAACACGCATTTACCTCATAAAACTGTTACATTTCGATATTTTTTCGCTCCGTCGATACTGATGAGACGCTACTCGATATGCTTCATTAAAATGAGAGAAATATGAGAGAAAATGTCGTCATATTTAAAATAAAACTAACATTTTCTTTGATAAAAACCACATATTGATACTTAACCACAAAATGCGTCTAAAACGGTACAAATTTCTGGAATTTTTATTCGCCGGTCCTGAGATTAGAGCCTCAAGTCAAGAGTGCGAATGTTAATATGCAAAGTTGTAGCTGAAAAACGTGACTCTAAGTTTGGAGAAATAGTTAGTGATAAACTATTGGCGTTAAAATATTATTAAAATGGTGAACAGGGGTATGGAAGATGCGTATGTAAATTTTGAGATGGTAGATACGACTTAATATTTAGATTTCATGCAGAAAATAAATTCTAGGATTGTGCCAGAGTAAAATAATTTTTCATTCCATAATACGTAGCATAAGAACCACAATCCAAATTTTCATCATATTTACTTTTCTTGACTATATTTTATTGATAACGTATACGAATAAAGGTTAATTTTTCAATAACTTGTAACAGCTGAAGTTTAATGAAATAATAACTTGATAACTTTAGAAATTAATGTTTGTCTTAAGGGTCAGACTAACAAATGTTCGATGGATTCTTAATTGAAATTAGTTTTATAGGTTTAGTATTAATATATGTAACTGCACTTCTTTAAAGATTTTCTTTCGTCGAAATTCGACATGTTCCACCTTGTACTTTTATTAGCCCCCTAATAAACCATTTCTTCCAGGCAACAATAAAGTGTAGTCACTAAACAATAACGTTACGTTACGTAAGCCAGCCGTAAAACGAAACTGATTTATCATTGTACTGTTAAATGATAATCTCCACTGCAATATTTTAATTTTCTAAGCATCGCATATTTTCAATTTTTACCCTAATGGTGGCATCTGAAGTAGTACATGTCTGTAGAAATGAAAGGGAAAATAGTAGATTACTATGTCTTTTTGTTGCCATTTTCTCATAACAACTGAAAAAAAGAATTGTAATTGAAATAAGTGCTATTTTGAAAAATATATAAATGAATGATTTCTAATAAAACATAGAACTATTATAAACTATATTTAATTTTAAGTATCCATATTAATGCTACAAACAAATGAAGGCATACGATTAGATAGCCGATTTTTTTTATAGAGTTTAAGACATCGCTTTTTGTTAGGTTTGTGTATTATTCCGCGATAATGATGTCACATGCATGCTTTTCTATAGATTTTTCTTAAGACTGGATCGTAAATGTGAAATTCTTCAGCGGATGCAAATGACGTCATTTTATATAAAATAAAGGCCTGTATTTTAAGTCTTAAAATTAAAATATGTTTTGCAGAAGTGAATCATTTTTACTCCAGCGGCTTTGAAATTCTTCACAGGTGGAAATGCTTTCCTTTTGAAAATAACGCAGTTGAAATCACACACAAATAAAACGCAAAGTTTTACAAAAAATTACAGTATCTTTATAGAAGTGTGGGAATTTCATAGGAACACCTGCATTAGACCGAATGTCTCCAACTCCGTGTTTCTGTTTCGAGATTAAAAAAGGGAACGTAAACCAACGAAGCTGTGTGAAGTAGAAACGCAGTGGAAGTAATGGAACGAGGAAAAATTTCAACGATGTTGATTTTGTAAAAGAATCAGAATACTTTCGACGCTACAAAACGGAAGGTTTAAACGACGTGTAGAAATGCTGGAAATATTACGGCGTTTATAAATGAAGCCTGAATTATAGCTTTTAAGCTAATTAAAGAACGAGAAGAGTGCTTTTATCTGTATTTTTGTTTGTGTGTTCGTCTCAATAAATGTCAGTGCTCGTCCTAAAAGTGAGTTATCATTTATAAATCGAGCCACATCCCATAAAGTGGTGTCAGAAGTCCCAGTTAACCCACCAATATTATTAATTAGAATTATTCATCATCCAGATTCAAGCCGGATATTATTCTAATGGTGAGTTCATTATTATTATTTTATTATGAAGTTAGTTGAAATACCAGAACTGGAACTTGCATTTAAAAACGAACGAACAAATAAAATAAAATTATTACATAAATTCCTATTTGATGCTGACGGTGATCGATCTAATGGAAAGAGAATACGTGATTTTACTGGTTTCGGTTTTCAAACCGACAGCATCGAATTCAAAAATAAAATAACTAAAGTTCAAACTGATTTTTCATTAAATGATCTGATTACAGTGTGGAATCTACTTTGTATTGATAATGAAGGATCTTTAAACGATCTCGCAACCCGATTAGTTACATACCTTTCAGACTTGACCTTACTACAAAATAATATTATGCAAAATGAAAGTGACACTGACTCGGAAACCGAATTGACTTCAAATAATATGGCTTCAAGTAACAATACTGAATTATCAAATTTTGACAAACAGAAGCAATTTACGGTTCAAAGTTTTGTACTATCGTCTATTAATTTCACTGATATTGAAAGTGTAGTTCCTCCTTTCGATTGTTTAGTAATTTCGACGATGTCACTAATATGTTTAACTTATCTGACTTTCATAAATTCATATTTCGTAAAAGATCCTTACGAGGTTAGTTACGCCCAGTTATTAGTACAGACAGAATTTCATATCAATTCATATGACAAACTTAAACAACTCTTAATCTCAGAATTTAGTACCACTTATAATTCTGACGAGTTACATGATATATTAAATAAACGAAAATTGCAAGAAAATGAATCGTTAGAAGAATATTTTCTTATCATGAAACAAATATGCTCGCGTGGTAAAATCGAGGATTCCGCATTAATGCAATATATCATAAACAGTATACCCGACCCCGTTTTCAGAAAATCAATGTTATATGGATGCCAATCCATTGTAGAATTCAAGCAAAAGCTCAAAATTTATGACAAAATTCGACATGACTTTGAGAACAGTAAATTTCGTAAAGTCAAACCTGAAATGCCAGTGAAAGACAAATCCTTTCGACCAAAATCTGATCTTTTTTGCTTTAATTGTGGCTTGTCAAATCATAAAAGTAGCCAATGCAGACATAAAGACAAAGGCACTCGTTGTTTCAATTGTTCGAATTTTGGCCATAAATCGGCTCAATGTGATCAACCAAGGAGGCCTAGAGTTAAGTCAGAACCCTCCAATGTTTCCACAGTTATGTCGAACACTTTCATGACCAAACAAGTCATTATTTCGTCTGTAAATGTTACATCATTGGTAGACACAGGTAGTGAAAGAAGTTTGCTAAAGGAAAGTATTTGTCGCAAACTCCCTACAGTCTCGAACCTTGAACATTCAACTATCACATTAACTGGATTAGGAAATACTATAATCAAACCCTTGGGTTTTTTCTCTACGGACATTATGATAGATGATTTTAATTATAAAACTGATGTTTATGTATTCCCAGATTATTCCATATCTTTTGATCTTATTATTGATACAGATATCATACAACAAAGTATTTTAACAATTTCTGGAAGTAATATTTCGATGCAAAAAATCGAGGAAAATGACGATACGCCCAATAAATTTTTGATTAATGTTGCTCATGTGTTAGACGATCTTAATCTTGATTTATCTCATATTACCGATGAAACAATACGTTCAAAAATTTCAGAACTTATTCAAAATTATTCTCCTAAAAAAATAAAAACAACTGATGTTAAATGATCAATTCATCTGGAAAACGAAGAACCTGTCACTAGTCCTCCCAGACGCTTGGCGCAAATAGAGAAAAACTTCGTCGAAAAACAAATTTCTGAGTGGCTCGAAAAAGGAATTGTTCGTAAAAGCACTAGTAATTTTTCATCACCTATTGTCCTAGTAAAAAAGAAAGATGGTTCATATAGATTGTGTGTTGACTATAGGAAGTTAAATTCTAAAACACATAAACAACGTTTTCCCCTCCCAGTAATTGATGACATTATTGATCAGTTGCATTCTGCAAAAGTATTTACTACTCTTGACCTTAAAAATGCTTTTTTTCATGTCGAAGTAGAAGAAAATATACTTCTTTCGTAACACATTCTGGTCAATTTGAATTCTTATATATGAATTATGGCCTTAGCGATGCACACTTAGTGTTTCAAAGATATATTTATAACGTTTTTCGAGACCTCATTAATGAAAAAGTGCTTATTATCTATATGGATGACTTCATAATACCAGCTGAAAACGATGTCGAAGGACTCCAGAAATTACAACGCGTCCTTACAACTGCATCCGAATATGGTTTAGAGTTGAATCTCAAAAAATGCCACTTTTTACAGCGATAAATTGATTTTTTGGGTTACCACATTAAAAATGGTCAACTGCACCCATCTCCCTTAAAAACTATAGCTGCCCTTAATTTCCCAGAACCTAAAAGTTTAAAAGATGTACATTCATTCATCGGACTAACTTCATATTTTCGTAAATTCATTCAAGATTACTCTTTAATAGCTAAGCTTTTAACAGATCTCCTTAGAAAGGACACTAAATTTCACTTTGGTGACCAGCAACGAAATGCATTTAATCAGCTGAAACACATCCTTTCTTCAGGTCCTGTTTTAAGCATTTATAACCCTAGTAACGAAACAGAAGTTCACTGTGATGCATCTATTGACGGTTACGGAGCAGTCCTCCTTCAAAAGTCTTCTATTGACAATCAATTTCACCCTGTCTACTTTATGAGCAAAAAAACCACAGATGCCGAACTTAAATATTCGAGTTATGAATTAGAAGTTTTAGCTGTCATAGAAGCCCTTAAAAAATTTCGCGTTTACATTTTATGTATTCCTTTCAAGATAGTCACAGATTGCAACGCATTCGCCCTTACTATGAATAAAAAAGATCTTTGCACCAAGATTGCTCGATGGGCTTTAATGTTAGCTGACTATAACTATACAATCGAACACAGACAAGGTACAAGCATGCGTCATGTTGACGCTTTAAGTAGAAATCCAATATGTATGATCATTCAAGATAGTTTTACTTCCAAAATCATACAATCACAGAACACTGACGAACATATACAAGCCATCAAAGAAATTTTGAAAACAAAGCCATATGACAACTATTTCCTTAAAAATAACGTTCTCTATAAAACTCATAAAGGTATCGATCTGATAGTTGTGCCGGATGAAATGCAGCTAAATGTCACTAAACACGTTCATGACAAAGGACATTTTGGCCGTAAACGCTGTGAAGAACTCCTTAACGAAGAATTTCTCATCCCTAATATGTCAAATAAAATTGATAAAATTATAGCAAATTGTGTAACATGCCTTTTGTATAATCGCAAACGAGGAAAACAAGAAGGTGAATTACATCCCTTACCTAAAGAAGAGACTCCTCTCCAAACCTACCACATTGATCATTTAAGCCCTCTTGAAACAATCAACAAAAATTAAAAACATATTTTGTCTTTAATAGATGCATTTACTAAATTCGTCTGGTTGTATCCCTGTAAAACCACTTCTGCTACCGAAGTTATATCAAAACTACGACAACAAAGTCATACGTTTGGCAATCCTTCCACCATCATTAGCGATAAAGGTCCTGCATTTACAAGCAAAGAATTTACTGATTATTGTCAAGATGAAAATATAAAGCACGAGACAGTTACAACTGGCCTTCCCCGTGCCAATGGTCAAGTAGAGCGACTTAATTCCACCATAATTTCTGTAATCTCTAAAATGTCCAAAGACGAACCGACCAAATGGTTTAAACATGTTCCTAAAGTTCAACAAGTCATTAATTCAACTTACCAACGAAGCATTAAGAAATAACCGTTTGAAATATTATTTGGTACAAAAATGAAACAGAAAGAAGGTGTACAAATTATTGACCTCTTAAACAGTGCAGTCGAAGAACAATTCATGAAAGACAGAGAAGAGCTCCGTAAAGAAGCCAAGAAATTCTGGAAATTCAACAAGAAAATCGCAAGCACTATAATTTACGTCGTAAGAAACTCCGGAAGTACAAGCTTGGCGACCTTGTAGCAATTAAGAGAACTCAGCAAGGACCAGGTTTAAAGTTGAAATCTAAATTCTTAGGTCCGTATAAAGTAATCAAAGTGAAGTCTAACTACACCTACGACGTAACGAAAATCTCATCAACTGAAGGACCGATAAATACTAGCTCCTGTGCTGAATACATGAAACCTTGGCCTGACGAAAACTGAAACTTCAAAAAGAAAAAACATTTTTTAAAAATATTTTCTTCTTATGTATTTGTAACAATTTTATAAGTTAACCCAAATGATGTTACGCTACTTCAACTATGACGTGCAGATTAATTTTTTTTCTCTCTTTCCCCTAAGAACAGTTACTGGTTTTTGTTTTTTTTGTTTTTTCAGATTCTATTTTACCACATGTCGCTGCGGCAGCTCCAGATGTCAGGACGGCCACTTGTGGGAATTTCGTAGGAACACCTGCATTAGACCGAATGTCTCCAACTCCGTGTTTCTGCTTCGAGATTGAAAAAGGGAACGTAAACCAACGAAACTGTGTGAAGTAGAAACGCAGTGGAAGTAATGGAACGATGAAAAAGTTCGACGATGTTGATTTTGTAAAAGAATCAGAATACTTTCGACGCTACAAAACGGAAGGTTTAAACGACGTGTAGAAATGCTGGAAATATTACGACGTTTATAAATGAAGCCTGAATTATAGCTTTTAAGCTAATTAAAGAACGAGAAGAATGTTTTTATCTGTATTTTTGTTTGTGTGTTCGTCTCAATAAATGTCAGTGCTCGTCCTAAAAGTGAGTTATCATTTATAAATAGAGCCACATCCCATAGAAGAGCAATGACCTATAGGTTAAAGTAATATTTCTTTGAGAGAGATTAACAAAAATAAGATTATTTTTTTATTCTAACTAATTTTGTAAGTTTATTATAAATTAATGAAACAGCTCCTTTTAAACATTTTCTTTCGTCGAAATTCTACGGGCTCCACCTCGAAATATAATTAAATAAATAACAGAGTAAAATAAAATAGAAAATTAAGAGACATTTTACATGTCGGTGAAGTTTATATAGTTATTGTCAGTGAATTTACTTGAAAGTATTTTCTGATGACATTATTTCAAGCAGTCAAAGACATTTTCTCATAGAAACAATAGAAGAATTGAACCTAATAAATTCAATTCAGTAAATACTTATAATTTCAAAAATACCTAATTATTAGAATTAATTTATTAAAGTATCCATGTCTTAAAATTAAATGTGATTTTCATGCGTACTAATTTAAATAAAGAAAAGGAAATGTTTAATTTTTTGGAGAATCGAATTAGCTCCAGCGGTTACGATAGTATCGAGTCTTTCGAGGAGTCTTATCGAGGAGAACAAGCGGTAGCTCCATTGCCACATGATGGTGTTGAACACGCGAATCCATTTAGTGATATAAAATGTGATTTTGCGGGACCGTCATTTGTCAAAGATAGTGACAGCAAGCAGTATATTTTACTGATCCCCTGTGCTGTAACGAGAAATGTCCGCCTGGTACTTATCTACGCAAACCTTTTTAATAGCATTTCGAAGGTTCATTGCTCGACGTGGATTACCTTCTATTGTGCATTCGGGCAACGCTAAAACCTTCAAACGGGCAGAATTAGAACAAAAAAAAAATTATGGACCATTGTGACTCATCCTAATGTGCAAGAATGTTTTGCATAATTAAGAATTTTTTGCGTAATATCAAGTGGAAATACATAGTTGAGACAGCTGCATGGTGGGAAGGGGGGGTGGGGTTATGAACGAATGATCAGGACTGTGAAAACAGCATTCAGAAAGACTTTGGTTAAATCTTCACTAACTTTAATTGAACTGAACACTGTGCTTACGGAAATTGAGGGAATGGTAAATTCCCGATCTTTAACTTCCATTAATAATGAAGGACCAGACCTTACTTTTAACGCCAGCTCATTTTTTGTTAGGGAGAAGGATAACTTCTATGCCACCAGTCTCTTCCAGGAAAGAATTAATCAGATCTTATAACTATCGTGAAAGTTTGATTCGCTTGTTTTGATCTAGATGGAAGGGTGAATACCTATTAAATTTTAGGTCAGCCCACCTAAGTTTGAACAAAACAAAATTTCCCCAATTTAAACTAAATGATATTGTATTAATTAAATGATAAATTACCCAGAAGTTTCTGGAGTCTAGGTAAAATTATTGAACTATTTCTTGGAAGAGACGGCAAGGTGAGGGCTTGTAAAGTTAAAATTGAGAAATCTATTCTCTGACAACCCATTCAATCGTTTTATCATATGGAACTGGGAATTGATTATAACTCTAATTAAATTCATGTACTATTCTTTTTTTTTTTTTTTTTAGTTGAAGTAAAATTTTAAAGTGTTCATTCCTTGAAGTATGTATAACCTTTATTAATTTTTTTTATTTGTATTTGCTTGATTATATCGTAGAATATTTTGGATTTGTGATGAACACCAATATGTTCATGGGGGGGGGGGGGGCACTGTTGCAAACCGTGCCATGTGCGCGTATGTGCAAAAGCTAAAATTAGCCCACGACTAGGCGCGTGTGTGCATAGGCGGCGCTAAAAATATCCCGAACTATACCACGTGACTGGGTAGGTGTGGAGTTAGAATTAGCAGCCTACGCAAAAACGAGCAGTGATGCTTGAATTCTTGTAAAGAAAACGACTTGAAAGTTTTTCACGGTCGAGGTGCGAAAATACCGCTTCCTCGGAAATTAGAAATATTATCTACATTCAATGTTAGATTTGAAGTGATGTCTGAAAATTTGTAGAAAATTCACCTGGATTACCTGGCCTGGGAGCGTAACCTGACGCTCTCATGGAATATATATTCATATCCTTAATTTAAATGTTCCATGTGATGTCCTCTGCTGTTGTCGTGGTACAAATAAAAATAGTAAAAGGACAAATATTCGATTTTAATCTTACCAATTTGACACTTGAACCATTTTCACCCTACTTTGAATTAATTATTTGAATATTTTACCCTGATAACTTAGATACTTCATATTGCTCTAGGATAACCTAGAGTTAAAATAATTAGGATTTTCTTTAGTACTACCATAGTCTTGATTTAAAAGTTAAGTTATTCAATTTTTGTAACGTTACTTAAAAATGACACATAAATAATTTGGGTTATCAGGTTTATTTTCAAATTAGATAGGAAACACGTTTCATTTAGAAACTAAAATTTTTCTTTGCATTAAATAACATGAAACATCCCTTCATAATTGATACATTTTTTTTCTATTTTAAGTAAATTAGTTTGTTAATGTATAGTTAGGGTTCGTACGGGTAGCGTTATTTTCAAAATCAAGTATCAGAATTTTTTATAGAAAAATTAATCTAGTTTAAACGGACGAAATTTCGCCTTATTTAGGTAGAGATTTCCCGTAGGAAAATACTGGTACCGAAGAATTTATCAGTCTGGAAATTCGAGGATCCGTACGAACTTTGACAGTAGTGGATTTGACGGAACGAATTCTTTTTTTTTCTAGAAACTCAGGATTTTGACTTTTTTCATTTTTTCTGTATGAAATATATTTAAATGTACAATTAATTTTCCTGCCTATTTTCAAAAGAAATTGTGAAACAGCCTTGCTAATATTTCATAATCCTTCTTTTTTTTTCAAAATATATTATTAATTTCTCAGGATTTTAATTTTTTTTTCTTTTTTCTGTATGAAATATATTTAAATGTACAATTAATTTTCCTGCCTATTTTCAAAAGAATATTCTGAAACAGCCTTGCTAATATTTAATAATCCCCCTTTTTTTAGGGTTTCGTTCATCTGACGAAACCCTATTCGTCTCGCTCCTCTGTCTGTCCGCCCGTCTGTCTGCCCTTCTGTCACAGAGCCCGTTCTCAGAAACTATACATATTGGAGACTTGAAATTTTGCATACTTATAGCTGAACACCTCACATCAAACGACAAATCATAAAATTTTGAAAAAGTCGTTCATTTAACCCTTTGGGCTGCCACATGTGTATTTTAAACAATTCTTTCTAAGTCAGCCCCTAATCAGATTGGAGGCGTGAAATTCCGCATACTTATAGCTGAACACCTCACATCAAAAGACAAACCATAAAATTTTGAAAAAGTCGTACATTTAACCCTTTCGGCTCCCACATGTGTATTTTAAAATATTCTTTCTAAGTGAGCCCCTAATTATGTTGGAGACGTGAAATTTCGCATACTTATAGTTGAACACCTCACATCAAAAGACAAACCATAAAATTTTGAAAAAGTCGTACATTTAACCCTTTGGTCTCCCACATGTGTTTTTTTAACAATTCTTTCTAAGTGAGCCCCTAATTAGGTTGGAGGCGTGAAATTTTACATACTTATAGCTGAGCACCTCGCATCAAACGACAAATCATAAAATTTTCAAAAAGTCGTACATTTAACCCTTATGACTCCCATATGTGTATTTTAAACAATTCTTTCTAAGTCAGCCCCTAATTAGATTGGAGGCGTGAAATTTCGCATACTTATAGCTGAACACCTCACATCAAAAGACAAACCATAAATTTTGAAAAAGTCGTGCATTTAACCCTTTCGGCTCCCACATGTGTATTTTAAACAATTCTTTCTAATTGACAACCTATTTAGGTTGGAGGCGTGAAATTTTACATACTTATAGCTGAGCACCTCGCATCAAACGACAAATCATAAAATTTTCAAAAAGTCGTACATTTAACCCTTTGGGCTCCCATATGTGTATTTTAAACAATTTTTCTAAGTGAGCCCCTAATTAGGTTGGAGGCGTGAAATTTTGCATACTTATAGCTGAGCACCTCACATCAAACGGCAAATCATAAAATTTTTAAAAAGTCGTACATTTAACCTTGTGGACTCCTACATGTGTATTTTAAACAATTCTTTCTAATTGACAACTTATTTAGGTTGGAGGGGTGAAATTTTGCATACTTATAGCTGAACACCATCATGCGAGAAATCATAAAAATAAAGTCGTACATTTAACCCTTTGGGCTCCCACATGCGTATTTTAAGCAAATCTTTCTAACTGAGCCCCTTATTAAATTGGAGATTTGAAATTTTGTATACTTATAGCAGAACACTTGAAGCCAGGCGACAAATCATAAAATCTTGAAAAAGTCTTAAGTTTAACCCTTTGAGCTACCACATATGTATTTTAAGCCATTCTTTCTAACAGAGCCCCTAATTAAGTTGGAGACATGAATTTTTGCATACGTATAGCTGAATACCTCAGACCACACGACAAATCATAAAATTTTCAAAAAGTCTTATCTTATTTAATCCTCTGGGCTCTAACTTGTATATTTTAAGCAATTTTTCTGACCTTTGCCCTTTTCACCCCGGGAGCACTTTTCCAACTTTTGCCGACACCCCTTTGACCATTCTTTCATATTATGCACCATAGCCTTACATATTTTAGTTCCACTTTTTAAAGCCAGGGCGTCTACTTATCTCGGGTGCTATGGGCCCAATCCCTTCGACTAATATATATACGGATAGTATGTAAAACGGTGTTTCGTTCTGATAGATGTTTGTTTAGAATAGAGTGCGCCCCTGGTTGCGAAATGTGGAACTAAGAAACTTCAAAAGGATAAAGTGTTTTGAAAGGAATATTAAACGAAACCCTCTATGTGATCTGTGATCATACTTACCCACTTGTTTTCAAAATATATTATTAATTTCTCAGTATTAATTTTTTATTATTATTTAATCAGAAAATTATTTATACCTCTTTAAGGAAAAGTCGCTAGATAGTGTGATAACACGATCAAACAGTACTTAAAAAAATTACTGGATATTATCTTTTCTCT
The DNA here is from genome assembly GCA_963932465.1 of Maratus speciosus. Lineage (NCBI taxonomy): Eukaryota > Metazoa > Arthropoda > Arachnida > Araneae > Salticidae > Maratus > Maratus speciosus. The sequence continues at coordinate 68,484 of CAWVRF010000428.1, forward strand.
TTACTCTGACTGAATTATTATAGCGAGAAATTTAGGAAAATAAATTTTATGAAATTTAGGGGAAATTTTTATCCACCATTACTTATCAAGGCTGAAGAGGAACATTTAGCTGTCAAATGGGTGGAGCCAGAAGCGTTTTAAGATTAGTTTCGTAGATTAATTCGTCTAAACTATTTTTTCTTAAAAACAAACCTTTTTCTCTACCAGGTTTGGAATAATAAAAGCACCTTTTGCAATATTTAGGCATCGTATGTCAAAAGAAATCTTTTGTCATGCATCTTCCAAATGCTCTAATGTACAAACGCAAATACCTTTAATGTAACTGCCCTCCCCTAATTCAAAGATACACACGCCCATGCCACAAAAAAGGAGAAAAGTTTTCAGACATTTTTAAGACTTTTGAGCTGGTTTATTGCGGAGAAAAAAGGGGGGACGATGTCTATTTCTGTACAGAATTTTTTTCGGAGGGCGCGGGCAATGTTGTTTAGGACATTTCGCTAAGAGCCTGTTTCAATGCCTCTACCGAAGCCATGTGTCGTACAATAAAAATGAAAAGATCATGAATTCTGTGTAATTTTCTCGTCTGCATTTTAATATCGTGTCACCTTTTGCGTAAGATGTTTACTTTGCAAGTTATAAACACAAAACTCGAAAAATCTGCGATTTTTAGTGATTTTATTCATGATTTTTCATATTTTCCGAGAGAAATTTTGTTGGACAACTTCATATTCGTGTTCAGCACCCCTGAAAACATAAAGTAAGACACTAAAAACAATTACACCAGAAATTTCCACTTTAAGCTCTTTTTTTAACCTAATTTGACTGGACTATAATACCTATTTCAAAATAAAATACTAATTTTATTGATGAAATAAAGTAATTCTAATTCATAACGCTTCATTTAGTAAAAAAAAAAATAAAAGAAAGGTGTTATATTATTGATTCTCACGCTGGGATAAATTCAGGATAGTGCACTGCAGAAAAATTTCTGAATTCAAGACTGATCCCACCCGTTATTTTATAGTAATTTTAAAATCTGTGTTTATTAAGTAAATTTTGATTTAGGATATTTATTTATTTGTTGCGAGTATTCTATAGCAATTATGTTTGTTGCTTAGCTTTTAATTTAGGTTACCCGTAAAATTTGCTTTTCAGAATTAAATTAATTTTCATAAAGGAAAAAAAAGTCTTCTACATATAATGAAAAAACTAGATAATTGATTTTTTTTTTTTTCTGAATCTAAAAATAAAACTAGATCCTGATCCAAAGTGTTTGGAAAAATAAGAAAATCATTTAGAAGTTTATCTTTAGATATTGACAAGAACTTTTACAGCATATTAAGCATTTGGTCTTTATTAACACCATTTGAAAAATTGCCTTACATCTCTAAACCAATATTTAACAATTTTAAAAGAATATTTGTTATGCGAAAATATTGAGAAACTTTACAGGTCAGAAATACTCACAGCAAGTCTAATTTTATCAATTCCAGTTGGTTTATGTTAGGTCTTCTGTAACAGTATGTATCTCGTCACCAACTCGCTAGTAGAGATACGCAGTTTTGAATGACAGGATAACATCCTCATTTCCTTGTCTGAAAAACCAAATTTTGCCATACAGCTGTCATACAATTAAACCTTTTTTTAGAAGATAGATTTGATTTAAAATACTTTGACCTGATAACGCCAAATACTAAGCGAAAAATTTAAGGAAAAGAATTGCTGAGCTTGAATGCATCAAAATTTTAAAAATCTATATTTTGATTAAATACGATTAACAGTTTGGAGAATTTTAATTTCATTTGTTCTTCCCACGCGATGTAAACATTCGGGAATATTTATACAAATAAATAAAATAAAATGCTATACTTTGGGGTGAATACTCCTTAACGGTCGCTTAATATTTGGAAAAACCATAAAAAAGTACCTATTTTTTTATAACAGAAATTGAATAATTATAAGGTTTCTATATAAAATATGCAATTAGTTTTTTTTAAGGCCAAAAAAAAAAAAAAAAAAGATGTTATAGAACAAATTCACATTTGTTGAAAAGCTATCATTCTAGAATTCTGTGTTTTCAAATTAATGCAGATTAGACCTTTATTTTCCACATCTTAGATCTTTATTTATAATCATCAAACAAATTTTTACAAATAATATTTGAAATAACATAATATACTACATTAAATTTTGATTATTAATAATTTTTTGGAATGAGATATATTCCGAAACAGGCAATACAATGCCCAACACCACAAGCAGCGCCAAAAACCAAATTCTAACGGTAATATTCAAAGACTTCACACCGAAATGCCAGTTAAATTTTTCTGGTTTCTGAAGTTTTTTCCAGCAATAAATCTCCAGCCCGGAAATATGACGAGCACGAGAAATAACGAACGACACCTCAGCCCTTGATATTGACGGGAGCGAGAATAAAAGGGTTAAAGATGATATTTATACATATATTTTTATTTGTATTGTGGAATAATTCGCTTTATTTACTAACATATATATATATATGTTAAACAAGACAAATATTAATAATCAGAAGTAGTGGTAGTCGAAAATCAAAAGACTATGCAACTATATTATGATCATCCAATGCATTCCTATCATCAAATGTCTTATAACTCAAGATGTAATTTATTTATCGGAAAAAATCGTCGATTAAAAACGCCTTCAATAATCACGCCTGCATATATCGTGCTTTTATGTTTAAAAATATGTCAAGAAGCTTCGGATTGCCGAGTACGAAAAAAATATTTCTTTTGAGAACCGCTTTAAATGATGTTTTCTTAACTGTCAAATTAACAATAAAATGCTTATTTTAAGTGATGTAATATTTTTCTCAGCCCACCAGCTTCATTAATATTCAAAGATATAAAATATAAAATTAAGTAAATTTTTTTTATGAAATATTTTGTGAATCGAACCACTACGAAATCGTCTCTACCAAAAAGAGTTAAGTAATGTTTTAGTAAATTATTTTAAGAAATGCGGATTTCAAGTCAGAATCAAATTGAGAGTTAGCAATTTTGTTTTTTATTCATATCTGACTTTTTGTTTCAGTTAAAGAAAAATTAAGCAATAAAATGTAAACCAGGGTTCGTACACATCAATGGATTCATTGAATTTTAGGTGTTTTAGTACCAAAAATTTTGTAAAGTGCTGGTCGCCATATCTCAAGATAGAACATATTTTCATTAAATAAGGCAAATATTACTTTACAAAAATTCTGGTAAAGGGTGCTTGAATGTTATTGGAGCGTACGAACCTTCTAAACAGGTAAAACTTTCTCTAAGAGCAAGATAATACATATCAAAACAAGCTTTTATCTATAAAAAATAATATATACAGAAAACACTAGATATAATACATTTCGAGTCACATGACTGTCTCAAACATAGAGAATTAGTTATTAATATTTATTGTTATATTTTGTTTAATACTCCAGTCAAACCTTCATTTAATATTTTTCTTTCTCGTGTCAGTAGAAATTTCTGCACTTTATTAGCATGTTTATTGAAATATTAAATTTAAAAATATTTTATTGGACTGAAAGTACAGTAATTCCTTAACATTCGCGAGGGTTAGGTTCCGGAAATGTCAAAACCGCGACCACAAAACTGCTATTTTTATATTCTGCTCGCACCACTATTTTTAAAAAATACATTTTGTATTATACTTTTCTTGCAAATGTTGTAAAAGTTTTTTTTTTAACAATAGAAAGACGGCGAGCGGTCATTTTGACCGCTACCATATGAATGCATTTCATTTTGAACCAGAAATTTCTTTATAAAACTAGTTTAAAAGTAGTGTTGGGTAGGACACGGAAATGTTTATATGAGGTACCACCAAAAAACTTTTGTCATGACAATGTCATGCTTCAAAGGAGTGAGGTGGGTAGGGTTTATACGCAAGAACTACAACTGAGTTAGGATGGATGTAATTCCTCCCTCTTCCTCGGTGTATGGCTGTATGCTGCTTAATAATCCGACAACCTGATGTTAGGGGTGTGGAACTTTAGTTATTGTCAGGAAGGTAATTTGAAAAAAATATAGTTCTTGGAAAAGAGAAAGGGAATTACTGAAAAGTGATGGGGAATGGATGCAGTAGAACGCTGTTTATGTGATTATTTGATGTTCTTTTACAGAAATAGTATTCTATAGACATAAACTATTGTACTTCTAAGAAATAAAATTAACTTTTGAAAATATAATTAGATTGGAAAAAATGTAAAACTGAATGCTTATCTTGAATTAAACTTTTGTATATATAGAGAAAGAAACAATTCTTAGGGAGGAATTTTAGTAATTTTTCACAAAATTACTTACTACATATTATAAAACATATTTTTGGTTGATATGATTCATCTGAAAAATTATTTTCACAAAATACTTAGTACTGTTATATTCGATAAAAATTTTGTCTTATCAAAAAAGAAAACTCATTATTTTCACCCCCCAAACTTAACAGACTCCCGTGCTTTCACATGACGCTATGATCAGCTTATTTTTTTCTCAACAAAGTAATAAACGGGACATTTAAACAAAAATAAATAAATAAGTAAAAAATAAAAAAGAAAAATAATTTTAAAATATAGGAGCATTTTTAAAATTAGCTGCCTGCTGTGACGCAGAGTGTATGCAGAAATTTTTAGTTATACATTTTTACTGCAAATTAAGAAATACAGGAGAATTTTTTCAAATTTTTAAAGCTTTATATGCTAGGCAGGCGCAGTATGCATGTGTGAGGTGTAAGGGGAGGAGTTAGAGTAATTTAACTTATGTAAAGCATGTTAGCGGTATTTCTACGTGCAGGTAATCAGCCGTAAAAAAAAAACCCTAATACTTTACACATTTTCTCTTACATATTTTTCAGATTGGGGGGGGGGGGAGAAAAGGGATAAAAGTGCCGTCTTGAGACAACAATCGCTTAAATGCAAGATGTAATTCATTTATCAAAAAAAAAAAAAAAAAAAAAAAAAAAAAAACTGTTTGATTTCAAATCACTTTAATAAGAATGCTTGCAAGTACCATGCTTTAAGTTTCAAAATTCAACGGATAGTTTCACATTGTTGAGAGGGGGGGAAATATTCTTTTGAGAACCAAAATGTAATAGCGTTTATATTCCAAGAAAATCTTTTTGCATTCAAAATTTTGAAAAAATACGATATTTGATTTCAGTTCCAGCATTACACCTCTAAACTTAAGCTGTGTGACCTGTCTCGAACTCATGCTTAAATTTATCCATTTATAAAATTCCATACATAATCACGAATAAATATTATATTCATGACTGAAGTATCACAGTTGCACACTTCAATTGTGCTATTCCAGCCATGAAGGAAAAAAAATCCTTCTCTTCATAATGAATAAATATTAGTTTTATTTTTTTAGCTTTGACCCCCCCCCCCCCTTTATATATGACATGACTCCAAACCCATGTCGTGCCCATCGGCATAATCATTCAGAGTTTTCCTCGAATCTAGCTTAGCTAGCATAAATATGGGTTAATATATCGTGGACACCCGCTCCCCCCCCATTACATGGAGGGTATTCGTTTGCCTGTATCCCTTGTGTAGATAATCGGCCATAGCAAAAGCATCACTAATACTATAACTATCGACTGCTATCTCAAGGCGGCAGATTTTTACTTTTCTTCGCTGTCACGTCCGGAAATGCAGTTGAAAATGCTAACTTTTGCAATATTTTCTAAAAACCCTTCTGCCTTTATTGAAAAATGGAACATATTGTCCGATTATACAGTTTCTGCATAAAAGAACTTCAAAATTTAAATGCATTTGCGAACAAAACAAATTCAAACATGGATTAAAAAGTTGTAGTTTGGATTTAAAAGCAGTCTTAAAATTTCTTTAATATAAAATAGATGTTATGTATATAATTATAAATTACTTTTCATGAATGAATTAAAATATATATATATATGCTGTTCTGTAATTATTTATGAAAAACGAAATGAATATTTTTATGTTGCACATAAAATACAACTTAATATTATAAAATTTATTAAATAACATTATAAAACTTATATGTCCGCGAAAAAATGCAGAAAAAGAAAATTTTGCATGCAGAATGTTGAATAAATTCACCGTAACGGTATTTATGAGAGCTAAAAAAATGTAGAATAACTTGCAATTTTAAAATTACATAACAATCTGAATTTGTACTTTTACTTAACATCTGAAATGTTCCGAAATCGCAATAACACTCACTCATTCACCGACTCAATGTCAGTCCTCAACGACAGATTGACAAGTACTAAATCAATATTTATTAAAAGGAATAGAGAAAAACAGCTTTTACCTCTACGACCACAACACTTCTTTACAGAAAATGTCACATTATTTCATTATCCCCTCAATCCTCCCTTTCAGTCTATCCCAGAGACTTCTAAGGTCCCCCTCCTCTTAGCTTAAGCTTCTTCAAACGTAGACCGCAACTCACTCCGATTCCGAGAACTCCACACAATCATGACACTCACACATATTCCTTCATTCATTCTGAAACGGTTCTAACCGCCTGAAACTGAGTAAACATGACAAAATTTTTGAGGTACCTCCAATCTGAAATTCGAGGTAATGGGACAAATTGTCACGATATGTGGCACAAATGAGGTGCCTCTTGTATGAGTTACCCAACTCTATTTAAAAGACACAAAAACAAAAATCTAGTTAAATAAATAAGGTAATAATTTAAAATAAAAATTCTGGTGTCAAGTATTTTTTATAAAATTTTAGTGAATTTCCCCCGTCTTTCTAGCGTTAAAAAGTGGTGCGAATGTTGAAATGTTCTGCATTTTCTATTTCAAAACACCCGAATGTCAAGGGATTACTGTACTTACAAAACAGCTTCTTCCTCTGGAAATGCAGTTAAAAAAAAGAAAAATCTGGTGGCTAAGTAAATAAATAAATTTTTTATCAAATTATGAAAAAACATCATATCAAAGTTAAATAAAACCTATGTGTTGATAACGCAAAAGATTATAAATATATTATTACTTTCATACCAGTAAAACTTAAAAATAATATTGTAATGAAGTATAACCTGCTCTTACATAGATTAAGCACTAAATTGCTATTTATGATTGAATTACAGATGGTATACCTGTCTGGTTGTCAATGTTAGTAGTGTTGTGTAGGACGTGAGAATTTTCAGACGTTTGTATGAGTGCCTCCAAAGCATTTTGTCATGACAAATGTCATGCTTCAAATGAAGTGAGGTGCGTGAGGAGTTAAAACGCAAGAACTACAATTGAGTTACGGTGGATTAGGCTTTCCGCTTCCTCGCTGTATGGCTGTGTGCTGCTTAAATTTGACAATGAGAAGTCAGACGTTAGGTTAGGGGGGTGGGTACTTTTTTGTTCTCAGGATGATAAATAGAAGTATATAGTTTTCGGAAAACGTCATAAATGGAATTACTGGAACTCGACGGTGAATGAATGCAGTAACGCGCTGTTTATGTGATTATCAGATCTTTTTTTTTTTCAGTAATAGTACTTTGTAGAAATAAATCATTGTACTTGTAAAGAATTTAAAGTACTTTGAAAATAATTAGATTACAAATAATGAAAAATTGAATGCGTAATTTGAATTGTTATTCTTCGGCATATACTGAGCAAGAAGCATGACTTCGGAAATGGAAAACCTCAATGAGGAGTGATGAAATTTAGTAATTCTTTTTTTAAGAAAAGTATCGTACAATTGCTACAAAATATAAAGCATATTTTTGCTTCATATTATTCATCTGAAAAATTACATTTACAAAATGCTCATTATTATTATATCTAGTGAAAAAGAAAACTTTGATCACTTTCAACAACCTTCGCTTTTACATGAAGTTGTGATTTTATTATTTATTTATTATTCCGACCAAGTAATAAACAGGGCAATTTAATTCCCCCTCAAAATAATAATAATAAATAGTAAAAAGAAATGATAGTTAAAAAATATAAAAACATTTTTAAGATTACCTGCGTGCTGTGACGTAGGGGGTTTAAAGAAATGTTTATTTATTTTTTATTATAAAGAAATAAGGAATGCAGCAGAATTTTTTCAAAAAATAAGAATTTTAAAGCTTTGTATGATAGGGAGGCATAGCATAGTGTGTGTGTGGGGGGGGGGGAGTTGCCAGGCACTTGTTCTGTTAAGGTTCTGAGGGGCCCCTGATCTTTCCGCACATTTCGAATTTATTTTCCTCGTTGCAAAAAAATAATAACTTTGCTTTTATCATTTAAGTTGGCATTTTAAAAGGTTTTTTTTTTTTTTTTTATGACAAAGTTTGTATGAACTAGAGTTTATAATTATCGAGAAACATATAGATACTGAAATCTCATAAATTAAAAGGGGAAAAAATATTTATATATTTTTTCATATTTAAGTGAAACTTGTAAAATTTTAATAAGTCAGTTGTCTAAATATGTAACATAAGTTTTATTATCTCTAATTTAAATTCATTCATCTGTTGTATAAAATATACAAAGTTAACTTTTTAACCACTGCAATTTCCCTGCTTTTCTACAATAATGTTTTTTAATATTATATAAATATTATATAGTTTTCAATTTGCAAATTATAATCTGCAGATATAAGACAACAGCGGATTCTTGGTTATTCGACACTTGTTTATGCAAGAAATCTGGTTAATCGGTACTGTTCCAATTCTAAACTTATGTTAATTTAAACTGGTTGCCGTACCCTTATATATTTTATTAAATGGGAGCAGGGCCGAAACTAGGGGGGGGGGGTGCAAAGGGGGCATGTGCCCCGAGCGCCAGATCGAAAGTCGAAGGGGGCCAAATGAAGATTTTGTTTGTCGTTTCATACAAAAATGTATCTACATATATGAAATACAAAGAAACTCGCAAGCTAATGCTAAACCTATGGGAGCGTTCTTTTCAAGTTTGTGAAAGTGAAAGTAACTTTATAAAAGAACAAAAATCTGCAACCAAAATTGAAAATGTAAACGCTAACTCGGTTAGAATCCAATCTCAGCTATTCTAAGCAAGAAAAAAAAATCATTTAAAACTATTAATATGCAAGTGAGGAATTTTAAAAAGAACGCGCCCACAGGTTCAACATTAGCGATCCAGTTTCTTCGCGTAACTAGTGTAGACTCTTAATGCTTAAGCTAATGTTAATCCAATGGGAGCGTTACTTACATATTTCTTGCAGGCATTTTAATTATTATTAAATGATTTTTATTTTGTAAGGATTTTTTTCTTTTTTTGCTTAGGGCATCTGCAGTCGATAACGTTTATTGTGCGCAAGGAGAGGGGGGGGCACACCAAAATCCATGTTTGCCACGGGTTCAAAAAAGGCTAGTTTCGGCTCTGAATGGGAACCACTGAAGATAATAAACGTAATTATGTACAATGAATGCAAAAGAAGTGTAAAATGTGTTTTTTATACATTTCAGTAGAAAACAAAACGAATGGGTAAAATTATTTTCTTTTTAAATATAACCACAAATGATAATGGGAATTGTTTAAAGCCAGTTTTGTATGCATAAATCTTATTAGTGGAGATCTACAAGATTTTTATCACGGACGTAGAGCTCCACAAAGTGTTTTTTTTTTTTTTTTTCAGGGCCCCACGCACCGTTGTGCCGGTCCTGCATAACTTAGCTTATGTAAAGTATTTTAGCGTTGTTTTACATACAGAAAATCTTCCGTAACAAACTCTCCACTGATACTACAGGACACAAAATTTACGGACGCGACAGCGAAAGACAAAGAAAAAAGGACTGTCCTGAGACAACAGTAGCTTATAACTCAAGATCCAATTCATTTATCCAAAAATTAAAAAACTTTTTGATTTAAAATCTCTCCAATAATCATGCTTGTAAGTATCATGTTTAAATGTCACTTTTATGTTTTAAAATGTGGCAAAGCTTCGCGTTGTTGCGCGGAGAAAAATATTTTATTTTTTGAGAATCGCCTTAAATGTGATACCATTAGTCAAAAGTCTGAAAAAATGCTATATTCGATTTCAATCCCCCATTACGAAATATTCTTAAGCTGTGCGAACTATAATAAACTCATGTTTAAATTTATGTATTTATAAAATACCATACATTAACTATGAATAAATATTTGTTTTAATTTTTTGAGTGTTGTGTCCCCCGTTATATATGACACGATTTCAAACCCATGTCGCGCTCGTCGGCCTAAATGTTTGGATTTTAGATTGCATAAATGCGGGTTAGGACTTCCATGGAACGGATAACAAAATCACTACTAACACTATAGACAATTGTCTTATGTAATTGGATCAAGTAATAAAAATAATTTATTTTCAGATCCCCTAAATATTTGGGCACCCTAAGCCATGACTTCTTATGCTTGATGAAATTCATGTCATATATAAAGGGGACTCGGAGCTGAAAAAAATGAAGAAAATATTTATTCATTGTTGATGTATGGTAGTCTATAAATTGTTAAAATTAAGAATGGGTACAAGACAGTTCACAGAGCATAAATATAGAACATACTGCTGAGACTGAAATAAAATAACATATATTTTCAGACTCTTGATTGAAAAAGTTTCGATATCTAAATGATATCACATTTAAGATTGTTCTCCAAAGGGAAAAAAAATCCGCATATCAACGCGGAACTTCCTGACACATTTTCAAGCATAAAAGCATGATACTTACAGGCATAACCATTGAAGTGGTTTGAACTCGAACAGTTTTTTTTTTCGTTTTTGGATAAAGGAATTAAAGCGGGTGTTGTCAGATGATAGTTTTTTTTTTTTTTTTTTTTTTTTTTTTTTTTTTTTTTTTTTTTTTTTTTTTTACTCTTCGCTATCGCGTCTAAAAGATTAACTTTGACAACAATTTCTGAATGAATCTTTGTCTTTATAAGAAAATGGAAAACTCTTCTTAATTTCTTGGTATCCAAACAAAATCGGTAAATTTTATATTTTTACAAATATTAATGCAAACTTTTTGTATTTACGAATGAAAATGATTTCGCGAAAGTATCAGAGAAGTAGATAGTTTGGATTTGGGAATAGCTTTCAATATAAAAAATTCTCGTAACGAGATGCGATCCCCTCCCACCCAAAAAAAGGAAATCCATGACCCCCCCCTCTAAATGGTGAGCTGTATCCGCCCTTGTCATGAAGGAATAAGAGCCCCCTCTCCTCTTCCCCGCCCACATAAAAAAGACGTGACCACTTTTTAAAAGGATGGCTTGGGACCGTTTCCATTTCTACTCGTTCAGTCAGTGACTTATTGTCAATGTCAATCCTTTCCTATCTTAAGTGATAAGCATATCATAAGCGCAACTTGGGAAGTATGAATTCAATATTATTAAAAGAAAGAGAAGAAAAAATAGTTTTCTTCTTTTCTTTCCACCTGGAACAACCCACTTTATCCCTCCCCAAATTCGTCTCAGTTTTTATCTTGCTACATTTTTCCCTTTCATTTTCACCCTTTCCCAAAGCTTTCAAACTTCAAAGGTAGCCCGCAACCCTCTTGGACTCCTACTTCTACTCTTTCACCTACAGATAATGAAAACACACCTCGCACCTGAATCAACTCTCGCGTCTCGCCGCTTCAAAGAGATGCAAACATGAAAAAATTTCGGAGGTACCTCAAATCTGAAATTTGAGGTACTGGGACAAATTGTCATAGTATATGGGACAAATGAGGTGCTTCATGTATGAGTTACCCAACACTAAATGTTAGCCTTTCGAAAAAGAAAACGAACCAAGGACAAGGACTAGCGTCTCCATTAACATCAAATTCTTCTGCGCAACTTCTCGCGCGCAGGTCTATTTGGAGCATTCGGCAAGGTTTGTTAACTCTTTCTTCGTAGTAAGTAGTTTCAAAGAATATGGAGAGAAAGAAATCCGACTTCAGCCAACAGTTAAAAAGTTGGGTCCTCAATATGCTTGGTGGGAAAATAAACGTTACAGGCTTCAGGCTGAGAGCAGCCGCGAGCTACTGGGCCCTCTGATAATGTCCATAACTCATTCTGTCAACTGTCACCCTTTCTTTCCTCCTCCGTTGTTCCAAACAAACAAAACGTCCCACTGTTTCCCGCGTTCTTCGTATCTGCTAGTTTGACAGTTTTTTGTTAAAAGGCAAGTATTTTTTACAGAAGTTCCATCGCTTTATCGCTATTGTTTTAGCATTTTTTTATTGTTTACAATTATTATTTTTAAGAAAGAGAAACAACTTATAAAGACACAAATATAAATATGTATAAAAAGCATACATCAGTGCTTAAAAATCAAGGATAAAATTAAAACTGTTTTAATTTTACTCCCTTTTTACCCAGTGTCCCCTTGTGTCACACTTCACCGTACCCCCTCCCCCCCTGGTCACACGTCATGCTATGCTACATAAACATATACTTGCATTTTAGAAACAAAGCATTACATTATAGATCGTATTTCAAATTTTAATTTAAAATTCTAACAATGTATGTTTAATGACACTTATGAGCGTAACAATAAAAATGATTTGTGTACATATTTTGTACCCCCCCTCCCCCACTTGCTGCTTGCGTAATACTTGAACGACACCTTGTGTGCATTACTGAAACCTGAAAATGAAAATTGTATGTTCAGCACTTACTTTGTACTAGGAAGTTTTTGTCACATATGAAAATATTTGTTTGCGATGTGCATTAATTTTATTAATTTTAAAATTATATTATTGCCATTTTTCATTGTTTTGGAATATTATGTATAAATAAAATATAATTATTTATGATTTCCTGAATTCGTTTTAGTGTGTTAACAAATTTATTTGTATACACAAAAAAAAGGTGTGGGGGGGGGGGGTATTTCAGTCTTATTGTTATAAGACATAATTTACTTATTTTTAGGGAAAATGGAATTTGATCCCAAGGTAATACTATGCTTTATTAATTTTCATTTCAAACACATTATAAATTCCTTTGAATTACACTTAATTAAAATTAGGGAAACAATTTAAAGGAGTGCAAAAATGGAATAATGGAATCAATAACAAAGGTGAAGTTATTCATTTCAGAAATTCAAAAGTGAAATATGCTTTACTTTTCATAAATCATTCTTATACCTACAGGAAAAGATATAGTTAAAATATTTGAAATTGATCAATTAAAGATATAAACATTGCAAAAGATTATATTTCCACTTGCAATAAAAGAGAAAAAAAAATTCACAGTAGTGTAATAATTTTTTAATTGAGTTGTTAATAATCATTTTAATGCAATTTAAGAATTATGTTTCTTCTTCATGCAAAATATTGCAATTCACACAAAACACTAAAATTTTTACTATTAATGGTATTTTATAAATATATAACTTTAAAGAAATCCGTATAAAAGTTTGAATAATGTTAGAAATCATTTCAAAACATCACTTATATAAATTACTTAACTTCTTTTTAAATATGTGTGAAATTAGTATATTCAGAATATCTACTACTAATAAAATGTAGATTTGCAAATGCCTTGTTTTAAAAAACGAAAGATAATTTCCCTCATTTCGAAAGAAA
>CAWVRF010000429.1:0-47000 GCA_963932465.1 Maratus speciosus
TGTTTGTTTAGTGAGTCTTTAAATTAATAATTTGAATAATTAATTCACAAGCAATTATCATTTTAAAAAAGTCTTAATATAATTCCATAAGTTTTAATATCATAACTAATAGTTATTTATAATTTATTTAATTTTATTAATATTTTGTTTCCTATCAAGCAATTAGATTGTTTTAAAGAGAGGGCAATATATTACATACGATTAGATTTGGTAATACTGTTTAACTAACTTTACATGACCTCGGGGTTTAAACTAAAGGGAAGCTAGGGGGCGTATACCCTGGGCTCCCGGGTAAAAGGGGGAGGCATTAAATTTGGTTCGTCTTCCGGTTGAAAAAACAAATAACGGCATTAAGTTAAAAATGTCATGGAATCAGACAACCGAAAATAAAGATACATACATTTAGGCGGTTCTCAAATTCTCTACTCAACAACGCGAAACTTTGACAAATTTTCCGATTTATTTTTAAACGTAAAGGCCTGGTTAAATATATATATATATATATATATATATATATATATATAAAATCTATAGCTTACTAAAAAATATATAATTGCATAAAATTAAAATATTTCAAACTAAATAATTATGGCTATTAAGAAAAAATGTACCCAAACTGTGAACTTTAACGAAAAATCATGCTTTCGAAGCATGGGACCCTTCAGGTTAAATTCTTAATCCTTCAACAAAGAGAGTGGTTCCTCTTATTATTGATTGACAATCATTCAAAATATTTTGCTTTCTATTTGATTGTAACAGGCGTTTTGCAGTTTGTAGTTTTAAAAGAATGATAGACAGGTATTATGTTGACAAAAAGTACATTGGAATTTTACAACTCACTTCAATATACATATTTGAAAGTGATAGAAGATAAACCTTAGTTTTCCAGAATGGTTTTTGTTGAATGCTATTAATCTGACAGACAAATAATGTATAATAAAAGGGGTTGTTTCTTCTGTGAAACTTTTACGTGCCACCCATCGTCTTTTATGAGATCTTTTCATGTAAATAATAGGTAATGGTGTTGATTTTAGATATTTCACACAATTTGAGATAGCGTATAATGAATAACTTTGAACGGGATTATTGGAACAAATACTCAGCTGTATTTATCCTTTTTAAATATTCCTTGAAGTGCCATATGCTACATTCCTAGAGACCTCACAAGTTTAAAGACTGAATTATTTTTTGCTTAACTATTGCAGATTGATGTATTATAATTTAAGAGATTGGTTGGTTGTGTTTATGACGGCCAATTATCAACACGAGGGATATGGGCCCAAAAGGTGGGGGTGCCCTTCTTGGGGGTCTTTCTAATGGAACCTAACCCGTATTTACGCATGGAAATCCATGATTCGAAGCAAACCACGAAAACTCCGAACGATTAGGCCGACGAGTGCGATTGGGTTTGAACCCAGCACCTCCCGTCTACCAGCTTCGAGAGCAGAACCTCTCGGCCACTGGAGGGGCAATAATTTAAGAACTCACATTGTTTTAACCTTGTTGTAGATTTAGGAAATGTACAAATGTCATGTTCTTACAACAGAATTCCCCCCCCCCCCAATCTTTCAACATCAAGAAAGCTGAAAAGATGCAAAGGCAAAGAAATCATCATTTTAAAAATACTTTTGTTTTGTGCAACCAATAATGCTTTCTAACATGATAGAGTAAAGTGTCTGTAACTCATTCTAAATTGTATTACTACTAATCGATGTATTAAATGAATTTTATAAACAGTTATTTTAATGGTATTTTGAAGAACTGTCGTCCTAATGAAGGAAGCGCCATATCGGAATAAACCGATATATCAAATTTGAAGCAAATCGAAAAATTCTGCCCCTGAAAAACCCATTTATTTAAATTAAGGGGGGACTAGCCCCCCCCCCCTCTTCATACTTAACCAATAAACCTCCAAATTTAATCAAGGCAGCTCCTTAGCATAATAAACCAGTATACTAAATTTGGTGCAAATCGAATAACTCTGCATGAAACACCCATTTATCTAAATTAAGGGGGGGGGGGTCAAGCCCCCTTTCCCCCGTGTATACTTAACTAATGAACCTCCAAACCTAATCAAGACAGCTTCTTAACATAATAAACCGGCATACCAAATTTGGAGCAAATCTAATAATTCTGCATGAAAAACCCATTTATCTAAATCAAGGAGGTGGCTAGCTCCTCCCCCCTTTATATTTAACTAATGAACCTCCAAAACTAATCATGGAAGCTCCTTAACATAATAAATCGGTATACCAAATTTGGAGCAAATCGAATAATTCTGCATGAAAAACCCATTTATCTAAATTAAGGGGGGGGGAGTGGCCCCCCTTTACTGTTAACCAATAACCCCCAAAACTAATTAGGGAAGCGCCTTATCAGAATGAACCTGGAAAAAAATGAAGCAAATCGGATGCTTCTGTCAAGAGTTATCGCGTTACGTACATACAGACGTAAGTGCATACATACATACATAAAGAACCTGCGTGCACATTAACCCTTGGGCTTTGATAGCCTGCAAGCAAAAAAGCAGTATAATGAAAAAATTCCTCTAAAGAAAATGCCTCCTCTCTTTGTCTTTATTTTATTCCCTTTACAAGCTGTGTACGTAATTTTTCCCTCCCCCTCCGCCCTCCACTGTACCCAAAAATCATTATTGATTAAAGTTTTATAAATATATAAAACATCTTTGCTTATATATAAGCTATAAATAGCGAATTGAAAGGATCAATAAATTGTATTTCCTTAATACCCCACCGCCCCCCCCCCCTCCGTAGAAAGCAGTAACTTGTCCATTGTAGAAGTCATACTAAACTTCTTAATGAAATGTTAAAATTGTATTTTCTTGGACCAAATCTTAGAATTGTCCAACTCACCCATTAACTCAGTACCTCCCCCCCATCCCCTACGCTGTAAAAAGCTGACAGTGGAAAAACTGCACTTTAGTTTTAATTGTTTATTTAAATATGGCCTTCATGTCGTTAAAAATATATATAAGGTTTATAAATATAAGGCTATGTTTTTTAAAATATATATTAAATTCCTTAAAAAACAAACTTCATATTATATTTTCTGTTATGTATACAACTTAATAAATAGAATACTTTCCCGTGGTCTTTTATCCGATTAGTTTTTTCCTATGTGCGTTTTTTTCCCGTGATTCCAGTATCTTATAGAAATGTTTATTTTAATTTATTTTGTTTAGTTTAAATGTTTAGAATAATATATTTGGAAATTCCATGATGAAACCAAAAATTGCAAAAAATTTGACTTCAATCAATTGCTTAATATAACAAAAAAAAAAAAAAAAAAAAAAAAAAAAAAGAAAAGAAAGAAAGAAAGAAAGAAAGAAAAAAAGAAAAGAAAAGAAAAGTAACAAACTATGCTAATTTTTAATTTTAGGCATATCTTAACAAAGATATTTACTTATTATTATTTTTTCTTTATTTGTTCTGTTAATATCTGAAAATACTAATGCCACTGATCAGGTCATAAAAAACTATAAATTGATAAGTGATTCAGAAAGTCTAAAAAATTTTATTATTATTATTATTAATATAATTTTATGTTAATAAACAAAAAATTCAAATAGCGTTAAATAAAATAAAAATAATAAAAATAAAACTTTTTAATCGAATCTATTATAACTAACTTCTTTAAAATTAAAAAAAAAAAAAGTTTATATGATATTATACATGCGTAAGTCGAAAAAACAAGTTGTTATGTAAACGAGCATTCTCGTATGCGAACATTCACAACATTTTTCAATATTTGCATTCTAATTATCAACGGAAAGCATTCTTATTCACATAATGTCCAAATTAAGTAATAGTGTAAATGTGAATTTTCATATGCAAATATTCAGGAATTTTTTTTTATAATAGCATTCTTAAATATCAACGGAAATATTGGTATCACCGTTCGCGAATATCAAATATCAAGTAGTGATGTTAATTAGAATTATCGTAAGCGAATCTTCAATTTTTTTCAATATTAGCATTCGTAGACATCGACGAAAAATATTTGGATTCGCGTTCGCGAATCTGCAGTTGGAAGAATCTATAAATTGTATTTCCTTAATTCCCCCCCCCCCCCCCCCCCCGTAGAAAGCACCAGCTTGTCCCTTGTAGAAGTCATGTTAAACTTCTCTTAACGAAATGTTAAAATTGTGTTTTCTTGGACCAAATCTTAGAATTGTCTAACTCAGACATTAACTCAAACATCAACGGAAAATATTGGTATTATACCGTTATTATTATTACCGTTCGCGAACATCAAATATCAAGTAGTGATGTTAATTAGAATTATCGTAAGCGAATTTTCAAATATTTTCAATATTAGCATTCGTAGAAATCGACAAAAAATACTTGTATTGGCGTTCGCGAATGTGAAGTTGAAAGAATCTATATATTGTATTTCCTTAATCCCCTCCCCCCCCCCCCCCCCCCGTAGAAAGCACCAGCCCTTCCCTTGTAGAAGTCATGTTAAACTTCTCTTAATGAAATGTTAAAATTTTGTTTTCTTGGACCAAATCTTAGAATTATCTAACTCACCCATTAACTCTGCCCCCCCCCCCCTACGCTGTAAGAAACTGACAGTGGAAAAACTTTAGATTAGTTTTTAACATTTATTTATCGACAAGTTCAATATTTAACACTACCTTGTCACGTTTTTTCCGGTCACCTTTTTTCCTTGTCCCGTTTTTTCCTTGTCCCGTTTTTTCCGCTCTTGTTTTTTCTGTCCCGTTTTTTCCGGTCCCGTTTTTTCCTGTCACCTTTTTTCCGTTTACCCCCGGACCCTTAAATAGTCTTGAGTTGGACCCTGCTTATATGATTTAGCCTAAACTACAACCTGACACCTAATGCTTGCTCATATTTTGATTAGTATAGTATTATGTACTTCTACTCAGGTATACTGAAACAGGAACTTCCAAAAATAATAAATTTGCAATTGCTTATCCTAATAAATCAGGACCTGGCTCTGTAAACTTTTTTTTGTAGCAGGTAACACTTATTTAAAAAAAAAAAGATTTCCAAAACCTGATGACGAGAAAATTGCTCACTCACAAATTCAGGAAAATGCGCAACACAAACACGCCCGTATTTGAAATTATTGCTCTGTAGATAAAGTTAAGTTATGAATGAGTTTCCTGGCTACTACAGTAACAAAGCAGAGCCGTAACCAGCTAACAATGCCAGGGGGGGCTCTGAAAATTTTTTGTGGGGCTGATATATTTTAACAATCCATATGTCTTATGCAAACTAAATACAATGAAACCTGTTAAAAAGGATATCTCTATAAGCAATGTTTGCTTTTTTAAAAAAACCTCGCCTATGAAAGCCATAAAAATGTTAACTGGCCTTTCTTTTCCAACTGTTCTGTGGTCAACAAAAGAAAGGGGAGTCTCAAATATCGAAAAAGGTGGAGATAGATTTTGTCGAACCGATTTCTGGATCCTACTACACCCCACGAAAGTATTAAAATGTGAAAAGCACTGCTGACCATTTAAAAGTTTCCGCTGACAACGGATGCTATCTGTTTGGATCTTTAAATGTCCAAATAGACGTATCCTACAAATGGCGCTGTCTTTGTTGCGGTGAACCGTTTCTTTTAATGATTTATTGCCTTTGTATTATCTGAATTGGATCCGAAACCTTTCCGACCAATCCTTCTCTGCCCCTATCCAGTGTTGAGACTCCCTTTTTTTGTTGTTGTTAATAATCACAGTATGGTTGGAAAAGAAAGGTCAATTGACATTTTCATTGCTTATGTAGGAGAGGGAGAACTTTTTCCTGTTTTACTGACCTTAAAAGAATTTATCTGTAATATAACCAATTCCTGTTTGCAACAAAATTCTTAAACGGGAACAAAATTCGTAATCCGGGGAAAGAAATACAAAACAATTAGGAGTATGTGCCTACTAAGACGAAAACCTATGTAACATTAAATTTTTCCTCATTCCGTTGGATTTTGTCTTAGCAGGGTTTTACTGTATTTAAAATGTAAAACGTAAGTTAAAACCGACATTTCATAAAAAAAAATAACTTCATTCGAATTTTAATAAAGAAAAATCATGCATTGCAGACTGGTAAGCATATATTTTCAAATTCTCATAGCCTATTACTGTTTTCACTTTATTGAGAATATTTTAGAAATTGTAGTAAATAAAAATGTTTCTGATTATATTCACAATTGATATATATGAGTGGTCGAGAGATTCTGCTCTCGAAGCTGGTAGACGGGAGGTGCTGGGTTTAAACCCAATCGCGCCCGTCGGCCTAATCGTTCGGAGTTTCAGTGGTTTTCTTTGAACGTTGGATTTTCATGCGTAAATGCGGGTTAGGTTCCCTTAAGAAGACCCCCAGGGAGTGCACTCCCCCTCGGGCCTATATCCCTCGTGCAGATAATCAGCCGTCATAAATAACACCAATACAATTGATATAATAAGTAAAAGTTAATAATTGGCGTTAGAACAAGTTTTAAACTACGGATTATTTAGAAAAATGTAGAAGAAAGAAAACTCCTGGTGAAAACTGATTGAGGTTGATAGAAAACTGATTGAGGTTGCACTTTTCAATTTATTATATTAGTGATTGTCTAATCTCACTTTATTCAGTCCATTTAGATATAATGTAAAAGCAAGCGTAATTTCGATTACACAATATTTCTCTCAAGTATAAATAGTAGCTTTCTAAAAAACGTTTATATTTCCATTAACACTAGAACGCAGTGAAATTTTACTCAATCTTAATAAGAAGTTCTTATTAAGAACATTTTAACACCAGAATTTTTATTTAAAACAATTTCATTTTGTTATTCAAACGAGTTTTCTCTAGTTACAATTTAATTACTTTTACGAAAAAAGTTCTGGTTCGAATAGACATTTTGTCATTTGATCGGTGTCGAATTGACACCAGCTGGACGTTCTAGTGTTAACCCTTAAATGCCTGAGTTTTCAAAAATCATTTAAAACATGTTTTTCGGCTTTCTCTTTTAAAATAAATCATGGGAAAACTACTTAAAAAAATCATATTTTGCTTTAAGTATGATTTACGGTTAAAAGGCTGTTTATTACTGATCAGCAATACTGGTGTTTAATTGAAAAAATAATTTTCCTTGATAAAATTCTATAATATTAAACATACAAGAATTTTATGAACTATGGTAAGAAATAAATTCTACTTGCTCACTGCAGAACAAAATAGGGTATTTCGCAAGTTTCAAAACAAAACAAAAAGAACATGTATCAACAATTGAAAAAATAAATCTTTCTTCCTAAACAGCATAAGTGTTGCCATCTAAATGTTGAAAATCGATTTAAGAAAATTTTCAGGATGTATTTTATTGGCAACATTAGGCATTATAGCTTCAATATTATTTTAACAGTATTTTAGAAGCCTAAATTGGGTATGTTGCCGAAAAGCAACACCCAGCATTTAAGGGTTAAAATAAAATAAAAATAAATTCAACCAAGATTTAAAAAAGAAAAAAAATACTCTTATTTGCAAATTTCATTTATCCTTCAGAGTGAGCAAGATAATTAAATGTTTTATAATTTTAAAATTCTTTCCGTGATTAGATAATCCATAATTAATGTATGTACACTCTTTTCTTATTTATACGCTTGCATTCATGCATTTTATATACTTATAGCTTATGACATATATATATATATATATATATACACACACACACACACACATATATATATATATATATATATATATATATATAACCATTATATAATTACAATTCATCATCTAATTCCAATTACTCATATATAAGTACAACTTTAAATTTCATACATAAAACTCAGTATAAAATTTTCAACACATAAAACATATGTAATAATTATTACTTCTATAATTGAAATAAGTTATTAATAAGAAGTTTACCATAATTCTAGCTCATAAAACAAAAACAACAATTGCCACGACAGTGGTTTCTTTCCATGATTTGGGAGCTATTACAATAAATTTTAAACTTGAATTTATTTAATGACAATATAGATTTTTATAAAGTTTGATTTAATTACAATTAAGCGGAATATTCCATTTTACACTCATTGGATTATAGAATTTTTATTCATTTGAAATATTAAAAAAGATTCCAAACTGAAAGTATAATGATTATACTGTCTAAATTTCGTAAGAACTATTTTTTAAAATAAATTTAAGTTAGAATACATTGATTGTCAGATAGAAATTAATTACACTTTTTGGAGCTATGTTGCGAAATGGTAAAAATGCTTTTAGGAAAAGAAACTGGTGAAAAATATACATTTGCTAATTTTCAAAATAAATAATTTAATAAGATAATCTTAAGGATAAGTTAAATATTTTTAACTATAAATATTATGGTTATGGTTATAGTTTAGGAGTGGAGCAAGATCAATGAAAACATTAATTCACATAATATAAAATAGGACTGCAAAATACTCCAGGATACATTTATAAATTTAAAAATGAAACTTACCTATTTCCCGTTCTTTTGTTTTGTTTCACATGTTGAAATAATAATTTTTTTTTAAATCAAAATGTAGGGATATGTACAATAATGCTTAAAAATTCAATTTACATTTTTTTATTATATGTAAGTTGAGACTTCTATTTTACATCTCTGACAGGCTTTTCATAGAATTTAAGTTCAAAATATCTTAAAATGTTCTTTTATTTTAAAAAAGTTGTAGTTTCCTATCCACTAGGGTATTAAAATTTTTTAAAAGTTTTAAACTGTCAATACCGTTGGTTATATCTTTTTCAAAATGTAGCAAAACTAGATTGGCTTGCCTTTCCGATGTCATCGCTTGCCTCTGGGGTCTATCTAACTGTGTTAGTGATGAAAATGTGCTTTCACAAATCGCAGTACTGCATCCAAATACTCTGCACGTCGCTAATAAATTGTAAACATTTGGAAAGGCTTGTCGTACTTGATACAGTTTTTCTAGGAAGTCCTTGGTGTTGGATGAAGATTTTAAAAAATTTTTCGCAACTATAATTTCTTCTTTTTCGGGTATATTAATCACCCCAAGTTCATCTAGATATTTGTAGTTTTCGATATCTGCATTTAATTCTTCCGCAGCAGTAATCGCAATTATTAAATCTTGGTTGTTGCAAAATCTCTTTTCGATTTCTTGGCGGACAGAGTCGATCGTTTCAAAATACAAAGAGCGAAATTTTGTTTCTTCGCCGCTTTCATCAGATACTTCATTTATAAAATCGTAAACTATATAATCGCGAAATTTGCTATTGCTCTTTCTAGCTCTTTGTTTTTTCATTTCATGTTCTAATTTTTCAATAAATAATCTAGAATTATTCAGAGTAGAACGAAATCCATCTTCATTTCTGATATCATTCAATGACTCATCGACGGAATTGATTACTCTGTTTGAAGCTTCTAAACTTGTACTTCGGCTTTGCAAAATTTTGTCTGCAGGATGAAGTATATTTAATAATTTTTTCATAAGTGCTAAACAGAAACAAAATGTTTCGGTTGTTATAGTATGTAACAATCCGAAACTTACTGCAACATCCTCTCCGCTAAATTTTTTGTTTTCATTCATTTTGACAGATTTCAGAGCTTCCACTACCTCACCAAAGTTATCACATAATATTTTTACTACATCGAAATGTCCAGACCACCTTTGTTCCAGTAGCCGTGCAAAACTTTTGCCGTCATAAACATTTCTAACGTGGCTTTTCTTTAGGAAATTATACAGGGCGTTACACTGGCTAAAAAAATGTTGGATTTCATCAATCATAACAGTTTTCATAACAACTAAATGAAGTCTATGATTATAGCAGTGAACATATGGTATTTTCCTTTTTAGCTTGTTTTGTAAAATTCCTTGCACGCCCCCCTTTTCACCAGACATAACACTGGCTCCATCGTAACATTGACTTAGTAAATACTTTGAATCTAACTTGCATTTGTCTAAATGCAAGTTAGCATGCATTTTAGATCCAGAGCCATTTGTGCTAGAAAATTCGCATCACATTGCTTGGCTATTTCCACTGACAATGTTTTCTCTAGGACTTTACCATTAGTGATAAACCGCACACCAAAAGCAACAACTTCTTCCATTTTTTTGTTACGGCTACCATCCATAAACAGAGTGTACCATGGAATGTCAGCATTTAAAACCTTTTGCGCAATATCGTATCTCACCATATTAGCTATTAGCTGAATTATTTCATTTTGCATTTTAGGGGAGAGGTAAGATGCATTTTTAGGAATTTTTTTGGTAATTTCTGAAAGTTTTCTATCTTTTTTAAGCGTGTACTGAAAAAGTTTCATAAACACTCCATCTTCGCAATTTTCTAACAGATCATACGTTCCTCTAAATGGGAGCTGGCTAGTAGATAAAAATCGAATCATATCCATAATGGATGTCACATAATATCTGTTATCATCCAAAACTTTGTCATTGACTAACGTTGAAACTGACTGATTTTGTTTCTCTCTCATTTTTCGTTCCTCACATTTTGCAATAGCGGTGAGATGGTTTCTTGATATCTCATGAGCAGGGAACCCCTTCTTCTTGTCAAGTGCATGTTTCCAATTGCAAAAGCCTGTAGTTGTGAAAGTTGTTTCTTTCGTGCCTTTTGGTTGATAAATTTGACAAATACGACAAAATGTTCTATCCAATTCATCAGAATATTCCAGACACTTAAATTTTCGAATCCACTCATCTTGGAAACTTCTCCCACTTTTATTTCTAGGATATTTTTCTGTTCTTGGTTTTTTGTTGCTTGTACACCTTATTTCTAACGATTCATTCGTTTCAATGTTATTTTCAACTTCACTGGCATGATCAGGATTCTTGTTTACCTCGTATTTCTTTGAGTGTTTAAAAATATAATTTAAAATCGACATACCTAAAGAAATTAAACTTTGTTCTAATTCTCGCAAATCCAGTCAAACTTTTTAAAAAAGATTCAGAAGAAACACTTTTTGCTCTGCAACTTTTAAGAACCACATATAGCTCAAGACTTTTAAGGAAATGCGAATAGTTACTTTACTTTTGACTGATAAGGTTATTTTTTCATGGGAAAAAGCGGCCTCTTTATCACTTGCCATTAGGAAAAGAGAATCCCACCCATTCATTCTTATTCTTCCCCTGCTTCTTTCTCGCGAACGGTCATTAACAATACGATCATTCAAGGTGTACTGGTGTTAACAAACATGTGGGACAGGTAACTGAAATGCAAAACCAGATCGCTAATGACAATTGTACGTCATTAGTACTGATAACAGAAAAATCTCTGTGGAGTCTGTATACTTATTCAAACTTATTCAATCGGGCACGGACGCTTATTATTATTATTATTATTATTATTATTATTAAAGCATCTTAGATATTTAAAGACTCAAACTTTTCTTCTCCCACCTCCATAAAGCGAATCTTTTTGACACTGTAGCAAAATCCATTTTTATCAATCCAAAAGATTGAAATTTAAAGAACTACTTAAATGGTTTGGAATCGAACACCGCTTTTCATTTTCTTTAAATAAATTAAATTTTTAGTTATAATAGAACGCTGTCAAGTAAAATCATGTAATATGTCATGCTACTATTCTAACAGGAATTTCGATCATAAAGACGCCTACACATTTCCCCCCTTATAAATTACAGATACATTTTCAAAAATTGAGAAAAATATTTCGGAATCCGTAAGATACATATTGAACACTTATACTTTTGGCACAGAACTTTATACATATTTTTCGTTAAATTAAAAACTTTTCAAACAGCAAACTGCATGTAGTATTTAACATATCCTGTTCAATTATATAATATATAAAGAAATGAAAAATTAAGATGTAGAATATATTTTTGTTTAGTATCAAATTAATAAGAATAATTCACAAGCTTAATATTTAAAATGTCTTAAGGGTCCTGTCCCTGCCGGCGAAGACACTCACGAGCTAATGAGGGATTTTTCTAATGTCTCGTTTGCATTTCGACATTTTAAAATAATTTTTTTTTTGCATTGGATAGCCGAGGTCCATCTCTACAGCGCACCTTGGTAACTTTTTCGATTTTGGTCGCAGATATTTTTAATAAAGTTACTTTCATTTTCAAAACCGGTTCTGAAAATGAAAGTGTCATTCTAAAAAATATCTGCAACCAAAATCGAAAAAGTAATCAAAGAGCACTGTAGAGACGGACCTCGGCTATCCAATGCAAAAAAAATTATTTAAAAATTTCGAAATGCAAACGAGATATTAGAAAAATCCCTCCCCATAGGATTAGCATTAGCTCGTGAGTGTCTTCGCCGGCAGGGACAGGACCCTTAAAGCTGTTCTCAACTGCTCTGTTCAACAAGCGCAAAACGTTTTGACACATTTACAAATTCATTTTTTAACGTAAAGATATAAAATTGGAAAGCCTGACCATGGAAGCGATTTGGAATCGAACTGTTTTTTCCATTTTTTGATCAATAAATTACCCATTGAGTTATAAGCGATTTTGATCATGGGACACGACACGGCATTTTTCTCCCCTTACTGATTGGATTTTCTTTCTTCGTTCGGAAGTTCGGTTCAAAATGCCAACTTTGACAGTATTTTCTGAAAGATCCATTGCGTTTACAAGAAAACGGAAAAAACAGTTCG
This sequence comes from Maratus speciosus, assembly GCA_963932465.1. NCBI lineage: Eukaryota > Metazoa > Arthropoda > Arachnida > Araneae > Salticidae > Maratus > Maratus speciosus. The sequence goes on from CAWVRF010000429.1 coordinate 12,615, forward strand.
ATGACATAGTTTCTGAATAACAACACCTTCTAGTTTCATGCGTTTCCGAACAAAAATGAATTAAAACTTATGTCAGAAAGTTGACCCTTTGGATTTGAGAACAGCCTTAAGGCTGTTCTTAACTGCTCTGTTCAACAAGTGAAAAACGTTTTGACATATTTACAAATTCATTTTTTAACGGAAAGACATAAAATTGGAAAGCCTGACCATGGAAGCGTTTTGGAATGGAACTGTTTTTTCCATTTTTTGATCAATCAATTACCTATTGAGTTATAAGCGAATTCGATCACGTGTCAAACCCGTTTTTCGTCCGGAAATTCGGTTCAAAACGCCCACTTTGACATTATTTTTTGAAAGATCTATTCCGTTTGCAAAAAAATGGAAAAAACAGCTCAATTACATATTTTCTGAACAACAACACCAGCTAGTTTCATGCATTTTCGAACAAAAATAAATTAAAACTTATGTCAGAAATTTGTCCTTTTCGATTTGAGAACGCCATTATAACTAATATTATAACAAATTTTGAACAAAACATTATAACTAATATTTATAATTTATTTATTTAATTTTATTAATATTTTGTTTTCTGTGGAATAATTGGATTCTCTTAAAGTGATGACAATATGTTATATATGATTTGATTTAGTAATTCTGTTTAACTAGCTTTACATGACCTCAGGGATTAAACTAGAGGGAACCCATTGGGCATATACCCTGGGCGCCCGAATAGAAGGGGGGGGGGGGCATCTTCCGCTTCAGAAAACAAATAACGAAATTAAGTTTAAAATGTCATGGAATCGGGCAACCGAAAGTAAAGATATATTCATTTAGGCGGTTCTCAAATTCCCTACTCGAAAACGCGAAACTTTGACATATTTTCTGATTCACTTTTAAACATAAAGTCATAAAATTGGCATGCCTGTCTATTGAAGTGATATGTAATCGAATAGCGTATTCCATTTTTTGATAAATAAATATAAAGTTATATGGGATTCTTGTCAAGTGACACATTTTCTCCTTTCTCGCGCTGTCGCTTCAGGAATTTGGTTCAAAATGCTCACTTTGACAGTATTTTCTGAAAGATCTGTCCTTACCAAAAAATGCAAAACTCCATTCGATGACGTAGTTTATGAATAAGAATACCTGCCAACAGTGTTGTAGTCGTAAAAAAAAACAGAGTATACACTATAGGCAGAGAGTCATGAAAAAAGTCATGAACGTCATGTCGAGAGTATACACTGTAGCTTTATTGAGCAACAGAGGGTATACGGAACTTCTTAAAAAATACAGAAGGTATACTGCGTATACCTCCATATACCCTCCACTACACCCCTGCCTGCCAATTTCATGCGTTTATGGAAAAAATAAAATTCAGTAATGTGTCATAAAATAGCTCCTTTGGATTTGAGACTACTCTTTCTGTTGAACGTGGCCAGTTTTTTTCATTAGGTGAACACTTAGGGGTGGGAGAATAATACTTGATTAACGAATTCATCCAAGATACTAGCATGATCGCTATACTCTCCCAATTAGGTTTGAATTGGTACGATATTTCGGATTTTATCCTGATGAGAAGTTTTGCATGTTTGCTTTTGTGTATTTCTGTAAACAGACTATAACATCTACATGCTTGATTAACGAACTCATCCAAGATACTTGCAAGATCAATAGACTGTAAAATCGACCTAAAAATCTTAAATTAATATATTTCCTAAGAAATATTTTAATTGAAAATAAAAATTAAAAGAATCCATAAAATACCTCTTTATAATTTTTTTTGGAGAGAAAAGGATGAGAAGCGCGTAAATTAATGCTTGTCTTGGGTGAAAAATTCGCAGTTTTGTTTCTCCATGACATTGTTTTATTAGTAATATAATTTATAAAATCAATCATCTATCAATTTGCAATAATAATTGAAATTTAAATACTGCATATGTTTATATCACTTCAGATATGAATAAATTAGTATAATTATATATTAATTGCCTACTTCCAAAACATACTCGTGTTTAATAATTCTATTATAATTCCAATGTCAATGTTTTTCAATACTTTTATCACAAAAAACGTTTTTAATTTAGACAACATATTAGACAACAATGATTTTTTTTTTTTTTTTTTTGTTTTTTTTTTTTTTTTTTTTGTTTTAAGGAGAAGAAAAAAAGGAATATCTTTGAGAAGTCATGTGTTTTATATGAGTTTCTTAAAATTCGGTGATCCAATCTCATTCGACGAAGGACCACAGAGGCTAATTTTCGATAATGATCATTTTTGAAACAAGTGAAAAGTTTTTATTAAATGTGGGCACTTTTATTATCATATGTTTCCTCTGTTTCAAGGCCGATGCAACCATCGGGCAAACGGTGTTAGGCAGGGGCTCCGACTCTCTCTATACAATTCGAAATAAAATTTCCTTTGTGTAAAATAATATTTTTGCTTTAGATTTGTTTTGAATGTTTCTTTGTGAGAATAAAAAGTGAGTATTGACTTTACTTTTTACAGGCAAAGTTCATATAATTCTCGGTGACTGTACAGATTTCATGATCCTGAAAGTAACTGTGAACGCAAGAAAACTTATTAAAATATCGTAAAGTATATAGGTTTTACGAATATAAAAATAATTATGCACATTAAATTTGAAAGTAGTGGTATTTTTCATACATTTTATTATAAATTATTCTATGATATATACAGTTAAAAAGAAAATTTTATCAGTTCAATATTGCGGTGTATGTTACGCCCCACTAACTGCTTTGTCAGGCTCCCTCGCAATATTGCGCCGGCACTATTTGTAACAGTCTCAAAAATTATTTTATCTGGCTCAACAAAGCAATTTTTCCTGACACATTCAACAATTAATTTTTTTTTCCTGCTCGTCTAACAATTTTAACCTCTTAAATAATAACCATATGAATAGCCATAGCTGCAAATTTAATTCCATTGTCAAAAAGAAGGAAAAAAAGCAAACATGTCAAAAACTAGCGAATAATAAACTTAACCTTAATCATACTTTTTCGCTTAACAGTTTATCGTTATAAGACAAACTGAAAAATGTTGTTTTTCAAAATTATGAAACACAGGGAAAAAAAATCAGATACAAGTTCAAAAACATGCTCTTACCACGTTTTCATATATACTTCTACCGACACCCATGGCATGAAATAATGTCGTTCAAACAAAGATTTTTTTTTATTTGATTTGTGTAAAATGACAATTACTTCTAGCTTTTTTTTTTCCTCTCAGCTAAACACATGTTGTCAGCAGGTGTCAGGGTCACAGGGTCTATTGAAATTTTGAAAACATGCTTTTATCGAATAGCTTGAAGACGTTCCATTGCTTCACTAATTGCCCATCAGGATGAGGATGAATAATAAGCTAGAAAAAGCAAGGGGTCGTCGGGTAGCTTCATCGCCCCGAGCCCTCCCTTCCCGCTTTTCGGTGTCTTTAATTTGTGTAATTTCTCTTTTAAATTTGTCCGGTTTCAATTTTTGATTTTTTTTTTTTTTTTTTTTTTTTTTTTTCAATCTGGCTTTCGCTAGAGAGTCTTTCATTCGGGACGTGGCTGGGCTCCTGGGAATCTTGCTTCCGCAAAAGAGTCGGAGTAGAGTAGAAGAGTAAAGGGTTGCGGACGAAGATGGGCCGCTCGCCGCGGCGGTTGACCCCCCCGCCCACCCCCAACCGCCGCCGAGACTAATAATAAGCTAGAAAAAGCAAGGGGTCGTCGGGTAGCTTCATCGCCCCGAGCCCTCCCTTCCCGCTTTTCGGTGTCTTTAATTTGTGTAATTTCTCTTTTAAATTTGTCCGGTTTCAATTTTTGATTTTTTTTTTTTTTTTTTTTTTTTTTCAATCTGGCTTTCGCTAGAGAGTCTTTCATTCGGGACGTGGCTGGGCTCCTGGGAATCTTGCTTCCGCAAAAGAGTCGGAGTAGAGTAGAAGAGTAAAGGGTTGCGGACGAAGATGGGCCGCTCGCCGCGGCGGTTGACCCCCCCGCCCACCCCCAACCGCCGCCGAGACTAATAATAAGCTAGAAAAAGCAAGGGGTCGTCGGGTAGCTTCATCGCCCCGAGCCCTCCCTTCCCGCTTTTCGGTGTCTTTAATTTGTGTAATTTCTCTTTTAAATTTGTCCGGTTTCAATTTTTGATTTTTTTTTTTTTTTTTTTTTTTTTCAATCTGGCTTTCGCTAGAGAGTCTTTCATTCGGGACGTGGCTGGGCTCCTGGGAATCTTGCTTCCGCAAAAGAGTCGGAGTAGAGTAGAAGAGTAAAGGGTTGCGGACGAAGATGGGCCGCTCGCCGCGGCGGTTGACCCCCCCGCCCACCCCCAACCGCCGCCGAGACTAATAATAAGCTAGAAAAAGCAAGGGGTCGTCGGGTAGCTTCATCGCCCCGAGCCCTCCCTTCCCGCTTTTCGGTGTCTTTAATTTGTGTAATTTCTCTTTTAAATTTGTCCGGTTTCAATTTTTGATTTTTTTTTTTTTTTTTTTTTTTTTTCAATCTGGCTTTCGCTAGAGAGTCTTTCATTCGGGACGTGGCTGGGCTCCTGGGAATCTTGCTTCCGCAAAAGAGTCGGAGTAGAGTAGAAGAGTAAAGGGTTGCGGACGAAGATGGGCCGCTCGCCGCGGCGGTTGACCCCCCCGCCCTCCCCCAACCGCCGCCGAGACTAATAATAAGCTAGAAAAAGCAAGGGGTCGTCGGGTAGCTTCATCGCCCCGAGCCCTCCCTTCCCGCTTTTCGGTGTCTTTAATTTGTGTAATTTCTCTTTTAAATTTGTCCGGTTTCAATTTTTGATTTTTTTTTTTTTTTTTTTTTTTCAATCTGGCTTTCGCTAGAGAGTCTTTCATTCGGGACGTGGCTGGGCTCCTGGGAATCTTGCTTCCGCAAAAGAGTCGGAGTAGAGTAGAAGAGTAAAGGGTTGCGGACGAAGATGGGCCGCTCGCCGCGGCGGTTGACCCCCCCGCCCACCCCCAACCGCCGCCGAGACTAATAATAAGCTAGAAAAAGCAAGGGGTCGTCGGGTAGCTTCATCGCCCCGAGCCCTCCCTTCCCGCTTTTCGGTGTCTTTAATTTGTGTAATTTCTCTTTTAAATTTGTCCGGTTTCAATTTTTGATTTTTTTTTTTTTTTTTTTTTTTTTTCAATCTGGCTTTCGCTAGAGAGTCTTTCATTCGGGACGTGGCTGGGCTCCTGGGAATCTTGCTTCCGCAAAAGAGTCGGAGTAGAGTAGAAGAGTAAAGGGTTGCGGACGAAGATGGGCCGCTCGCCGCGGCGGTTGACCCCCCCGCCCACCCCCAACCGCCGCCGAGACTAATAATAAACTAGAAAAAGCAAGGGGTCGTCGGGTAGCTTCATCGCCCCGAGCCCTCCCTTCCCGCTTTTCGGTGTCTTTAATTTGTGTAATTTCTCTTTTAAATTTGTCCGGTTTCAATTTTTGATTTTTTTTTTTTTTTTTTTTTTCAATCTGGCTTTCGCTAGAGAGTCTTTCATTCGGGACGTGGCTGGGCTCCTGGGAATCTTGCTTCCGCAAAAGAGTCGGAGTAGAGTAGAAGAGTAAAGGGTTGCGGACGAAGATGGGCCGCTCGCCGCGGCGGTTGACCCCCCCGCCCTCCCCCAACCGCCGCCGAGACTAATAATAAGCTAGAAAAAGCAAGGGGTCGTCGGGTAGCTTCATCGCCCCGAGCCCTCCCTTCCCGCTTTTCGGTGTCTTTAATTTGTGTAATTTCTCTTTTAAATTTGTCCGGTTTCAATTTTTGATTTTTTTTTTTTTTTTTTTTTTTTTTTCAATCTGGCTTTCGCTAGAGAGTCTTTCATTCGGGACGTGGCTGGGCTCCTGGGAATCTTGCTTCCGCAAAAGAGTCGGAGTAGAGTAGAAGAGTAAAGGGTTGCGGACGAAGATGGGCCGCTCGCCGCGGCGGTTGACCCCCCCGCCCACCCCCAACCGCCGCCGAGACTAATAATAAGCTAGAAAAAGCAAGGGGTCGTCGGGTAGCTTCATCGCCCCGAGCCCTCCCTTCCCGCTTTTCGGTGTCTTTAATTTGTGTAATTTCTCTTTTAAATTTGTCCGGTTTCAATTTTTGATTTTTTTTTTTTTTTTTTTTTTTTTCAATCTGGCTTTCGCTAGAGAGTCTTTCACTCGGGACGTGGCTGGGGACGTAAGAATCTTGCTTCCGCAAAAGAGTCGGACTAGAGTAGAAGAATAAAGGGCTGCGGACGAAGATGGGCCGCTCGCCGCGGCGGTTGACCCCCCCGCCCCGAGCCCTCCCTTCCCGTTCCACCCGTTCTACCCTCAGAGGAAAGATAGCAGAAATGAGAGTCTGCGGTTCTACCCTGCGGAGATAAACGATTATAAATTCTAAGAAGTTTCAAAAGACCATTTACTATGAGCCAAAACATATAATGACTGGTTTGTGCATCTGGAATTAATTTTATCAGAGACGGAAATGTTTTTATCCTATTTCGCTTGCATTTTGAGAACTGAACCGCAAAATAATACATCACAATTAATATCCTACGGATTGTAAAATCTTTGGGCAACTTAAAGATCTAAATGGTTTTCTTGCAAATAAAGTTTTTTTTTCCCTTCAGATTAGTATTAGTTCAAATAGACATTTTATTGAAAAAAAGTGAAATATCTAGGGGGGGCTCAAAAGGAAGCTAGGGGGGGCTCAGCCCACCCTGCCCCCATCTGGTTACGGCCCTGTAACAAAGCCCCTCTGATATGACCTGAGACAACAGCGACCCCACTGAGGAGGAACTTCACTCCTTTCTTTCATTCACAAAGGAATTCGCGCTAAGCTGTTATCTTTCTTTATAGTTACCTACTAACCATCAGAGATAGTAGACCTAGAGCGGCTAATGTTCTTTTTTCAGAAGTTTCATTTTTTCGCATTTTGCTGGAATTTGGTATTTTTCGTAGCCTTCAAAACCTGTACGTTTAAATTATGCTCTGCGCGCCATTTTCACATTTTATTTTTTATTATAATATATTTTATTTCTAAGATACATTACTTATTGTTATTTTGTTTACACAGGTTATACTGCTGTTTTCTCCCCAAAGGTCAAGATGGAAGATTGTAAAGGGAGAGTGGTTTATTAAAGGGGCATTCGAGTGTGTTACTTGGCGTTGAAATGAAGAGCTTTCGCCAAGCGCTCAATTATAGAATCCCAATGTTCAATCATGAATACATCAATCGGCAGGGGCTGTTTTTCAGAAATTATGTAATCGAAAGACTTTTCCAGTTTTTTTTTTGGTAAACGTTAAAGATCTTTCAGAAAATACCATCAAAATGGGCGTTTTGAACCGAATTTTTGGAGGAAAAAAAAATAGTCACAGAGAGGCGAAGAAATGGTTATCATTCGACCAAAATCACTTAGAATTCACTAATTAATTTATTTATCAAAATCTGCCAACTTTGTACTTTTAAAAATGAGTTATTACTTGTGTCAAGCTTACATGGACATATCATGAACATTGATTATACCAGGATCAAATTTGTTTTTCTACATAGCAGAATTGGAATTAATTATTTGCAGGATTTGTCAGGCAGGCAGTATGTTTTTCAAAAATAGTAATAACCATAATGAACTTCCGTTGATGGAATCATAGAAAATATACATTAAGGGTAAAATTCTCAAATTGAAAAGGGCAACTTTATGACATAAGTTTTAATTTATTTTTGTTCGGAAATGCTTAAAATTAGCAAGTGTTGTTGTTCAGAAACTATCTAATCAAACTGTTTTTACCTTTTTTTTTTTTTTTTTTTTGGCAAACGCATCTTTTCAGATTCTTTGCAATAGATCTCTCAGAAAATAGTGTCAAAGTGGGTGTTTTGAACCGAATTTCCGCACGAAAGAAGACTAACCACTCAAGAAAGGGTGAAAAATGTGTTTGTCACGTGATCAAAATCACTTATAACTCAATCAGTAATTTGTTCATCAAAAAATTAAAAACACAATTCGATTCCATATCGCTTCCATAATCAGATCTTCCAATTTTATATCTTCCTGCTAAAAAATGAATTTGTAAATGTGTCAAAACGTTTTGCGCTTGTTGAGCAGAGCTTTTCAGAACAGCCTTAAGGTGGTTGGTTCTCAAATTCCCTGCTCAATAACGTGAGACTTTCTAACAGATTTTCTTACTAATTTTCAACTGTAAAGGTATAAAGTTGCCAAGTCGGACTATTGAAACGGTTGGAAATGAATATTAATTTCCATATTTTGTAAAATAAATTACTTATTGAGTTATAGAAATTCTTGTCATGTGCCGGCAGGTTTTTCTTCTTTCCCGGGCTATCACTTAGTGAAATTTTATTCAAAATGCTGACTTTGACAGTATTTTTTACAGTATTTTTGATAGATCTTTTGCCTTTATCAAAAAATGGGCAACACCATTCGATTACAAAGGTCCTGAATAAGAAAACTTGCCCATTTTATACATTTCTGGTCAATAATTAATTCAGAAATGTGTCAGAAACTAGTTCCTTTGGATTTGAGAACAGCCATAATAAATTACAAAGAAATATTTTCAAAAATATATTTTTATTATACAACTTTCATTTGTATTTTATTCTAAATTACGTCAATTTTTTTAATGAATCTTTATTTGAATGTTGAAAAGTCTTTAGTTTCTAAATAATAATTAAGGTTGCTGTTGTGTAATTGTCTTGAAGAGACATAATCTATAATATACTGAAAAAGTTTGACCCGACCTATCATATCTACACTGTAAAAAAAATGGTAACGTTCCATGTAAAATCCAGGAACGTTTTGCCTTTTCTCAGGTTTTCAGAATAATTTAGCTCTTTCCTGTGAAATTCTGGTTTTCTTATCTGAAACGTTCCTGAACAAAAGTTGGAAACAGCAAAACGCTGCGACCGCCATTTATTATTTTTTTGCTATAATCCGGTGCTCGCGCGCGAGTGTCGAAAACGAATTCCTTAAATGAATGTAAAAAAAATCAATATGGAATGCAAATAAATCAATAGACGACATAATCCTTTACGTCTCTATTGCCAAGACCATTCAGATGAAAATACAATACCTCTGTGACATCGCTAAGAGATTATCTCTCGTACTTGTCTGTGGAATGTTTAACGAGCAGACCGTGTAAAAAAAAAATACACCTATTATTTGGATCTCCATTAACCAGGGGACCATCAAACATGATTCTCACCGATTTTGATTAATTTAAAGTATGTTTTAGAGTTCTTATCTCTAATTATTCTTGTGAAAGGATTTCTTCAAATGGGCCTTAGATTTTCAGAAATTAGATGCCGAGGTTTAGCATACGTTTCAAATACCCATTAGTTTGCAGCTCTCAATGTGACTTTCGTGGTGTGGACGCAGAAGGCTCGCACGCCACCCGTACGGCCCGAGTTCGATGCTACCTCTTGACTTTTTTTTTCTTTTTTAATTAATTTTATATTTTAACACTTTACAATTTGATTTAAATTTGATATATATTTGACACTTTGAATTGCTGCAAATTTGATTTTTTTTTTTCGGAAAAAATATACAATTACGTTTAGGATTTTTTTTTCATGAAAATTTATATGTATTTTATCTAACTTGTAAACTAACATAATTACTGACGAAAATCCAAAATATTTTATGTCTAGATTTTTTTTCTAATTATTATTTACATTTATATATTTTTATATTTTAAGCAAAGTTCAGAAACAATATATCATATATATATTTACTTTATTGAATTTTAACTGAAAATTTATTTTTTCGTGTAAATTATAAATAATAATTTTGATGTCAATTTCAAAATATTTTTTCATTCCAACAAATAATGATAATAAAGCGAAAATTGTCAACTGGAAATATAAAAATCGTCTGCGGATCCCGCATGCTGTGAAATGTCAGTAATGTTTTGCTGTCAACAGAAATATTCCTGGTATTTCGCAGGAAACTTGCTGGCATTTCTGTAGAATGTTTTTAACATATACAGTAAAGTTCCAGTTATTTTCAAGAAATGTTTCTTGGAAATAATGGGCAACTCAGCTGCCCATTTTTTCCCAGGAACGTTTCGGAATTTTTTTTACAGTGTAATTATTTATTTCATGGGCCGGAGTAGATCTGTTTTTTCTTATTTTTGTCCGAAATTTTAATTTTACACTGATCTGGCCAAGAGAGTTTTCGTGTGGGCCGGGCTGGGCTGAACCTAGTCCTAGAAATTCGACCCGTGCAGACGTCCAGCTCTGACCCGAATTTTCTCTTTGCTGATTATAAGCGTGAAAACATCAAAATATGTTGCGACAAAAAATGTTAATAAATTAAAACAATAAAATATGTGTATACAATATAATTAATAAAGCTTTTATTGTAAAGTTTTTATTTCATTAAAACTGCACAAACAATAAAAAATAAATACAATATGTAATTATTTGTCACTGGATATGACTGAAATTTTAAGTGAACATTTCCAATTACTTTTTATATAATATTTTATAAATATATATTTATAAAAGAAATATTATTATAAAAAGAGCAAAAATTCATTTTTATGCAGTATAATATAGCGTTTAGCATACATTGTATATATCGGTGAAGTTAGGTTTCATTATTTAAATGTAAATACTGTAACTAAATTTAAATATTGATGTTTAACCCTTTCGGGTTTGGTGTACTATTAATAGTATGTGTCTTTTCATCGAGTATTATTTTGCTGTAACAATTATTTAGTTATTTTTTACATATAGAAATGATAGTTTATGGCTATGCCTTTCTTATTATGACTTCATTTACGTTTTGCCATTTAGTAATAATAATAATACTAAATGTTTACTTAATTCTTTTTGCACCGTTGGCGGTTCCTTTATTTTATACACATGTTTCACTCTTTGAATTTGAAATATATGTTTCTTTTCTGAAAGAATCATGTATGATAAAACGCAAAAAACATTAGCAATTTGTAACACTCTCTTACATCCTGTTGTATTACGTTATTTTCCAAACGTCTTCAAAATATCTTGCTTAGCCTATTTTCACATAAAAATGAATTTAATAGTGCACAAAACATTCATTAGATTTCAGACAATGAAATATTCGTTAAGCTTCAGTTTTTCTATTTGGATAGCTAGGATTAACATTATTGAAGTAATAATTTATTTCTCAAAATGGAAACTATTCGGACCCGACAGGGTTAAAGTAAGTAACCTATTATTTTATTTTATTGAATTATTATTCTTATTAGATTATTTATGTAAATTGCTCATATAACTTAATATTTTCAAATTAAATTAATTTTAAATTAAATAAAAATTACTCTTGTATTCTGTGATATTAGAACTTTTTCTACGTGTTCCTTCCTTCCTTTTTGCTTGTTTAATTTATTGATGTTTATTATATTTGACTTAATAGTCTGAAATTAAATTAATTTTAGAACAAATAAAAGTTACTCTTTTGGAAAGACAAAATAAAAATTTAAATAAAGGTGAATGTCTTATATGATAAAATACGAATCAAAGAAATTTTGTTCAAACGAGTATTATTTTAATTTCTAAATACTTTTTATGAGCAAAAGTTTTAAAGATAATTAAGGCATTATTAAATAGTGAAAGGCCCATTACATAAAGTAAACCTGCCTTTTCATACCAAGCAAATCTTAAAAATTAGTTTTAATCATCCATTTTGTCAGAATTATTGTGAAGATTTCTTGCAACCTCAATAAAATTATCTTGATAAATAATTTACAAGTTTTTTAAACTGGAATATTTTATTTTAGTAATAGTTGTTACTTTTTAATATGATGAAATAAATAAAATTTATGGTCTGTTTTTCTAGAATCTAAAAAGGGTCGTTATAAAATATATTCCTATACATCTGATAAAAAGAATATATTTATATAAACTGATACATTGAACAATCAATAATACGGCACATACAGACATAATAGAGTACAAGTAAAATTTACTGCCGTCTCCCCCCCCCCCCACATTTTTTTATTAATCAATATTTTTCTAATGGCATAACACACAGGGCCCGACCTATGCAGGGCATGCGGGGCAATTGCCCCAGGTCTCCCTTTTTAAGGGAGGGCCCCCATAAGAGTAACCAGGATTTTCATTAAAAGGTGTCAAATGATTATAATTAGCCAAAAGTGACCAAAATTCATATATTTTCAAACATTTAGGAAGGGAGTGACCCCCCCCCCCCCTCCTCCTTTCTGTTTCCAGTATTCATTATACCTATTGAAAAAACAAACTATATCAATAGAAGACTGGAAGACCTCCTCCTGAAAGAAAAATGCTGATTTTAACCCTAGAAATATTAAAAAATTATTAACGCACTTAATTTTTACTTACTTTCGTACTAAATGCGGAAAAGAAGTTGATTAAATAATTTATTATGAAACATTAAATGAATAAAGGTAATATTTAAAAACAAAATTGCTAAAAAGTTATTAAAATTTACAAATTACTTGACATATTCAAATTTTAAGTATAATTGTCTTATCAGGTATGCAGAAAAGTCTATATAACTAAATGTTACAAAAACCAGAAGTTGAAATTTTTTCTCAAAAACAAAACGAATAGAAAGTTATGTTTTTTAAATAATTTATGTATCTTTTCTCTATTATCTTCTCAATAGTAAATACACACACACACACATATGCATATTATAAATTTGTGATGTATCAAATTTTCAAAACAGAAAACTATAATATTCATTTTAATAAAATCATAATCAATATACTTGTATTTTACTTGTTGCGTACAATTCTATATCATGTAACCCCAAGTACATCTAAACAATAATATTTTTTAATAGTAAATTATCTTAAATAAAACTTCTTTAGAACTTGTTCTTGCACAGTATATTAATAAAGATGAAATATTTATTAATTAGAGAGAAAGTACAATTTAAAAAATAAATATTTATTTTGTTTGCGATTTTTTTTCTCTTTTTGTGTTCATACTGAACCAATTCTAAACGGTGCTTATTTTTTGTACAGTAAATAATATTCATTTAACCAAACGAGTGATAAACTGCTTAATACAGTTACCCTACTCATGGGTTGCAGCTTAAGAGGAATTTAGAGATGGGGAAATTTCTATTGACCCTGTGACCCGTGCCCTGTGATACTATGCGTAACCATCAGAGATAGTAGACCTAGAGCGGCTAATGTTCTTTTTTTAGAAGTTTCATTTTTTCGCATTTTGCTGGAATTTCGTATTTTTCGTAGCCTTCAAAACCTGTACGTTTAAATTATGCTCTGCGCGCCATTTTCACATTTTATTTTTTATTATAATATATTTTATTTCTAAAATACATTACTTATTGATATTTTGTTTACACGGGTTATACTATTTTCACAATCATCTGCATTCTGTTCTTTCAAAATTAGTGCATAATTTAATGCAATCATTTTAATTTGTTTACATTTTGTGAAATCCATTGTAATTTTTTTTTTGTCAATTATGACACTATTTCCACTGATTGAATCATGTATCTGATTAATGAGTGTGGTTAAGCATATTAATATAGTTGGATTTTTCTGTAATTGATATATGTTATTGAGATTTATTATGCCATGTTCGGTATTGAAAAATAAAGTATGTAGCGTTCATAGTTTATTTACAGAGATACTCAAAAGTATTCCATTGCATTATGATCTATGGGGAAATGTAATTAATATAAATACGTAGCACGTACAGTCGTCGTCTGGTCCGTCCGTCTGTTCGCATATAACAGCACAAAAACTACCCAACCGAATGGTTTGAAATATAATATAGATAATCGTTCCAGAACTTTGTCGAGTCATTTTAAATTTTATGAAAATCGAATCAAAACTTAAAGAGATATTATTAAAAGTTTTCTTCATTCTATTAAATCCTATCATATGTAATTACTTCAATGATATCCAATGATAGGTAATGATTCTAGGCTGCCATGGTTATGACGTCATACTTAAAATGGAGTCATATTATTTCCGTATTACTGAATTAAATATATAGAATCTCGTAATAAATTTTGTATTCAGCATTTTTGCATAAAAGTGCAACGACTGATGTACCAAAATCTGAATATTTATAAAACTAGTTATAGTACGAACGCACCTCATTTGCCACATTTGACGTACAATTTCCAACTTGTTCTTCTCTTGGAATATGAAAAATATTGCCAAAATTTTGTTATTTATGCACCATAAATATATATATATATATATATATATATGTGTGTTATAACTTATGCGCACACACACGTTATGTGTCTGTAGATTTGGTAGTATCCATTATTCAGAGGAAAAAGCGTAAAATTATAAAGGTGTTGGTAATTGAAAAAGTGTTCAATAAATATATCCAATTTTCGAAAACCCTATTATATATAGATTTTCACCCGAAAAAATATTTTGGACATTTACTTGAAAATCAATCAACTCGAACCCGGCCTGCAAAAATCAAAAGACAATCCGAAATAAGGAAAGTCAATCCGACCCAGGGGCGGATCCAGAGAATCTTTTTTTTTGTGTGTGTGGGAGGGGGGGGGGGGGGAGGGGGTGCGATACCGAATGACATATGATCAATGTAATCATAATTTCTGTTCGTCAAATCATTCCTTGCAGTTAATTATTAAATGAATATGAAATAATTAATGCGATTTCAAAGTATTATAGACTCTTATTTTCCTACGTCCGATTAACCGAAACACATGGTTAACCAACAGTCTTATTATATAATCCCCCGTCTCATCAAAATATGATTTGTTGTTACTTATTAGGTCTAAAAATTAAAAACGGTATAACAGAATTTATATATTAGATGTCTTATTTTTTTTTCTTTTTCTTTTTACTCGTGTACTATGGTAATTATTATTATTATTTTTTTTTTTCAGTTATAGTGAAGTTTTAACAACGTTAATAACAAAAGCCTGCAACGATTGTGTATTTAAACTTTTGATAATTCATTTTTACGCATTTTTTAGCGCTGAACCCGAAAATGACCTTTATTTGTAACCATTCCGTCAGAATCATTCGCAAATTGTACATTTCAAAGATTAAAAGTAAAAAAATAGCGAAAATCTGCTACTATAAAATAGATGCGATGGTTGTGTTTTTTACCTTTTGATAATTGATATATATGTATTTTATACCGCTGAATCCGAAAATGACCTTCATTTTTAACTATCATGACGCGATTTTCGCAAATCATAAATATCAAAGTTAAAAAGTAAAAAAATAGCGAAAATATCTGAAAGCAATTTGTCAAAGCCTTAACAAAAGCAGGTAAATGTTTTAAATACATCTGCAATAAATTTCCCAGCCTTACCAACCTCCAAAATAAAACACCGATATGAACCCCAAAGAGAAGATAAAAGGAAAAGCGCGAAGTAGAGCATGAGCGATTCAAAGAAACTTCCACACATGGAATACAATTGTAAGGATTTTAAATACACAATATTTTACATGCTTAACTGTAAAAATGCATAGTATAAACAAATATATGAATAACTAATTATGAAAAAAAAGTTACGTCTACTTTATAATAGCAGATTTTCGCAATATTTTGACTTTTTAAAAATTTGCGATTTGTGCAAAATCCTGACATAATGGTATGGTAAAAAATGAAGATCATTTTTGGATTCAGCACTAAAAAATAATAAGAACCAATTATCGAAAGCTAAAAAACATAACAATCACATCTATTTTTTAGTATCAGATTTCTGAAAGAGGATCCCCTTCAGAAATCTGAAGGGGCCTTAACAACCTTTTGAAAGTCAAAATGTGCCATCTAAGTGGTGTGTATACCTCCTCACACGGCCGAAAATAAAGGGGGAGGGGGCATGTACCCCGGGCGGCAGAACGAAGGGTCACCAAATGAAGGATTATACCTTTGGAATGGATCATTTCCTTCTGATGGACTGGTGGCTTTCATTATTATGCAACAGCCATTATAAATGAAGTGTTAGGTGAAGATGAAAGAGCAGTCTTAAGAAGTTAGAACTCCGATTTTCTGGTCAGAATGGCAAAAAAATTGGACATAATAATAAAAAGGCATGGCCATTTTTTTCCCATTCTGACCAGAAAATCAGAGTTCTAACTTTTACGACTGCTCTTTCGTCTTCACCTAACACTTTACCGGAGCATCATTTCGGTGTCAGAATTGACTATAATTGATAATTGCTGGATGTGCGTTTTTAGCTGTGAAATGCATGTTTAAGCTTATCATATTTTTAGTGTGTTACGCGGTGTGTATTAATTCTGTAGATCATATAAAGACTGAAAAAAGAATTACATTAGTATGGTCATCAGTTGCTGAAAATAAATTTTACTACATTATGAATTTTTTGAATTGTTTTTTTAGGTATCGCATTTCATTGTATGAGAAACTAAAATTGAAAAAAAAAGTTTCAGCAGTTTCTTCTCAAGTTTATACTGGTTACTTTCTGACATATTTTTAAAAATAACTTTTGTTTGCAAACGTTTTTTAGATTATGGAGTGCATAACACTTATCATTCATTTGCGCATAAAAAATCGGTTTCAAGATTGACTATAATCGATAATTGCTATGGATGTCCGTTTTTAGCTGTGAAATGCATGTTTAAACATATAAATTTTTTAGTGTGTTACGCGGAGTGGATTAATTCTGTAGATCATATAAGGACTGCAAAAAAGAAGTCGTACACATTAGTATGGTCATCAATTGCTGAAAATAAATTTTACTACATTATGAATTTTTTGAATTGTTTTTTTAGATGTCGCATTTCATTGTATGAGAAACTAAAATTGTAAAAAAAGTTTCAGCAGTTTCTTCTCAAGTTTATACTGGTTACTTTCGGACACAATTTAAAAATAACTTTTTAGTCCAGGCAATAGAGACCGTATAGGGGCTCTACCTAGCAAAATTCATGGTAGTTCTGTAAAAAGGCTTACTATATGTTTTTGGGTCGCTGAATCCGAATTTTTAACTTCCCACCAAAATTTCCCCCGGCAACCCCCGAAATTTTGATAAAATGCCCCCCCCCCCAAAAAAAAATGTTTTTATTAAAAAAAGCATAACTAGGAAAAGTATCTAGAAATTCAGAAAGTAGACACAATTTGCAACAAATCAGATATATGACATTATGACTACGAGCCGTTAATTCCCAAATTGGCTCAGCCCAGCCTAGCAATCTGATTGGCTAAAACTGATATTTATTTAGTAGAAAATTATATTTATTTTCTTGTGAAGTAGTGTAATATAAAATAGAATGCAATTATAATGACTTAAATTTATTTATTTTGTTAAATTTGATCAAAATTACAGTAAAGTAGTCCAAAATATTAATATTAACGAAGAATCAGATTGCTGAGCTCAGCTGAGCCAATTTGTAAATTAACGGCTCGTATTATGACTTAGGATGAAGGAGAAGGGGGGATCTGCCTCGGAACATGCGCGCGGTGCTGCGTGAACTAAGTTGCGCAATTCCACTTAACCACTCACACGTTTACATTCGCCTTCCCATCTCCCCTCCGAACTTTCTCTGTAAGGTTTACTTTAAGTTTTTTGGGTCGCTGAATCCGAATTTTTAACTTCCCTCCAAAATTCCCCCCCCCCCGAACCCCACTCCCCCAAATAGTAGTTTTTAACTTAAATTTCTTATTGTTTTAGGGGAAAAGCATTAAGAAATTCAGAAAATAGACAAAATTTGCAACAAATGCGATATATGACATTATGACGTAGGATGAACGGGAGGGGGAGGGCAGCCTCTGAACATGCACTGCGGCGCTACGTGCACTAAGTTATGATGTCCAGGCAATAGGGGATGTTACCTGGCAAAATTAATACTAGTTCTGGATTTCGACTCACTTTATGTTTTTTGGGTCGCTGAATCCGAATTTGTAACTCCCCAATAAAATTTCACACGGCAACCCCCCAAAAAATTGATTTTTTGAAAAAATTTGGTTTTTGATAAAAGCGCGCGGGGAATTTCCGAGGCAGCCCCCTCTCTCCCCGTTTATCCTACGTCATAATGTCATATATCCTATTTGTTGCAAATTTTGTCTAGTTTCTGAATTTTGTAATGCTTTTCCCCTAAAATAATAAGAAATTTAAGTTAATAACAACTATTTGGGGGGGGGGGGTTCGGGGGAGGGGATTTTGGGGGTAAGTTAAAAATTCGGATGCAGCGACCCAAAAAACTTAAAGTAAACCTTATAAGGAAAGTTCGGAGGGGAGATGGGAGGGCGAATGTAAACGTGTGAGTGGTTAAGTGGAATTGCGCAACTTAGTTTACACAGCACCGCGTGCATGTTCCGAGGCAGATTCCCCTTCCCCTTCATCCTAAGTCATAATGTCATCTATCTAATTTGTTGCAAATTTTGTCTACTTTCTGAATTTCTAGATATTTTTCCCCTAAAAGAATAAAAAAATTTGATTTTTTTAATAAAAACTTTTTTGGGGGGCTTTTTACCAAAATTTGGCGGGGCTGCCGGGGGAAATTTTGGTGGGAAGTTACAAATTCGGATTCAGCGACCCAAAAAACATGAAGTAAGCCGATTTCCAGAACTACCATTAATTTTGCTAGGTAAAATTCCCTATTGCCTGGACTATTTGTTTGCAAACGTTATTTAGATTATGGAGTGCATAACACTTATCATTCATTTACGCATAAAAAATCGGTTTCAAGATTGACTATAATCGATAATTGCTATGGATATGCGTTTTTAGCTGCGAAATGCAAGTTTAAACTTATCAAATTTTTGGTGTGTTACGCAGTGTGTATTAATTCTGTAGATCATATAAGGACTGCAAAAAATAAGTTGTACACATTAGTATGGTCATCAA
Organism: Maratus speciosus; assembly: GCA_963932465.1. Lineage (NCBI taxonomy): Eukaryota > Metazoa > Arthropoda > Arachnida > Araneae > Salticidae > Maratus > Maratus speciosus. The sequence continues at coordinate 31,386 of CAWVRF010000429.1, forward strand.
TTGCTGAAAATAAATTTTACTACATTATGAATTTTTTTAATTGTTTTTTTAGATGTCGCATTTCATTGTATGAGAAACTAAAATTGAAAAAAAAAGTTTCAGCAGTTTCTTCTCAAGTTTATACTGGTTACTTTCTGACACATTTTAAAAATAACTTTTGTTTGCAAACGTATCTGATTAGCAAGTGCTCTTATTCAAAAACTATGTGAACGAACTGGGTTTTTTTTTTTTCGTTTTTCGGTAAAGACGCAATTTTTCAGCGAATAATTCCGGAGAGCGTATTACTCATCAAACTTAGAATTTTTATTTATTCCAGTAACTATTGTTTAAACCCCTTTGTGCTTTTTTAGGCAATGAATTTAACTCTAATGACAAATTAAGGATGACGGTCAATAAACTCCCCTGCCCTATTCTGAAAGGAAACTCTCAAAGAAATAGATAAATTTATAAAATCTTCATTATTTGTTCCCGTCAAAAAAATAAAATAAAAATAAATAAATAAATAAATAAATAAAATAATATAAAATGCATTTATTTAACTGAACTTCGAAATAAAAGTTGAAGAAGATAAAACTGTAAAATCAAAGCAAATGTCAATGTATTCATTTTTTAAACTCTGCAGTAATTAAAACGTATGTAAATAACTTTTGTTTTGATGCTTAAATTTTCTTATTTTTTCCTAATGTGAAAAATAAATTTTAGTAACATTAATTGTTACCTATTTTCAACATTTAAAATGTAGATTTAAACTTGATCTCCCTTAAGAGACCACCTCTCAAAGCGACCAATGTTTATTAGAACGGAACGTGGTCGCTTTAGGGAGGTTTACTGTATTTGTCATCAGAGATGAAAAAGCGTTTTACTGGTAAGAATATCTTTTCACAGTAAAAAGGCAGTATATACTTCAGTGGTACAATCATAGGCGTAACTTGGGCTCTAAGACTGGGGGGGGGGGGGGCAAAGATTTTAAGGCCATTTTTAAAAATATTTATACCCTATCACCACACACATGTAGTTAAATTAAGACGTCTTTTTTTTTTTTACCTCGCAAAAACACCCAGGTTATTACTTATTTCGTAGATATTTTCATATATTTTAGTTTATAAAAATATTTATACTCGTCCGAACGTTTCGAAATTTTTGCAGGTGACGTAAATCTGGTCTATCCAAATGCTCTAAAAAGTTTCTGATAAAATACGCACGTTTTGTTACTTTTAGTATAGAAAAAATTTCGTCACCGTGAGGCGCGAAGTGACTTTCGTGCCGGTATATTTGAAAGGGTTAAAATTCTTATTTTTAAAAGCCGATTATAACATCGATTAGAAGAATTTTTCACCTTTAAGAACATATTTTTGGTTTTGTCGGTACCTCTAAAATTGTGCCCTGAAGGGGCGAAACCGCGACGAAACACTCAGATTTTTTATTTTCATCGAATTTTTCACATATTTTATTTTGTAAAAAATATTTTATACCCGTCCGAACGTTTAAAAAATTTTGTAGGTTATGTAAATCTGGCTTATAGAGATGCTCTAAACAGAAAAAAAAAGTATGGTGTGTAAAGTAAAAAGTAAAGTATATTAAAATATGGACGTTTTGTTACTTTTAGGGTTAAAAAAATATCGTCTCCATAAAACGCGAAGTGACCTGAGTTCGCCAGTGTATTTGAAAAGGTTAAAATTCATATCTTTTAAAACAATCGATTAGAAGGTTTTAGCTTTGAGAGCACATTTTTAATTTGTCGGTACCTCTAAAACTGCGTCCTCGAGGGGCGCTGCAACAGGACAGAAAAACGCTTCACGGAAAAAACGAGCCTTTTTGGAAAAAAAATTCGAAGGATTAACTGTGATATTTTTTTCAATTGATTGCGCCATTTGAGACATAAGAGATCTTATAGAGTATGTCATCTGTTTTTAACTTAACTAAGCAGTTTGACTGATGTAAGTTAATAAATAATGACAAAATACTCCCGAAATTCCTTCTTTTCGAACTTCATTTTCTCCCGATGCATAAATAAGGCTTCTGCGGGTGCGCCATCACTTTTTCCCTTTCGCAAGGGCCGAGATGAGTTATTAATGAGAGTGATTTGCGAATTTTAATTAATAACTCAACTAATTATTAGAATTTTAAAATTCTGAATCTGAGGTGCATCAAAAGAGACTTTGGGCTACTTTTATAAAAATTTTCAGCTTCGTACTTACGCTAGATTTTGCTAGCCATCGCATACACACAGACAGACACACACACACAAAGCGAAACTTTTTTTTTATTAGTATAGATTGTCCTCAAATTGGGCGAGCTTTTTTGACATTTCCCCTTAATAATTCATTTGATAATTATTTCTTCTTTTTCATACTGATACATATTTATTAAGGGGAATAAACAAAATTAGCATACAGGAGAAATTTGAAAGGGATTGATTGAAAAAATAATTCGTATGCGACATCTTAATCATCGGTTAGATTTTAGAGCTGTTTAAATCTAGTAACATTAATAGTTAATTTTTTTTCAACTGGTGGTAAACTGTTATAGTCCACTAGTTTCCAGGGAAATTCCAGATAACTCGTTTTTCCCACTCTTTTCGTTCTTGACTATCAAAGCTCTGAAACAACCTCAAATGTAGTGTGAAAAAAGTAATAAATTGGGGAGTTCAGAACCCGTTATTAGAGAAACATTCTGAAAGTCAACCGCCATTCTTAGCGAAAAACACTTTTGATACGATCCCACTCATTCTGGTTTAAGATGAATCCAGATAATTTAGCAATACAAAAATTTTAAATTAAACACTGATTTTAATGTTTATTTTAATTCGAATGTTTTTAATTTTTCACAATTTCAAAGTGGGCTCCCCTTAAAGACCTAAATAAAAATATTCAGTATTTTTATATAATGTTTTTACTTTCAAAATATTAAATACAAAATTCTATGTAATTTATAGTATTTTGATGGAAGAATGAAGAAAAAAATGTCAAGTTTTCTGCTTCGATTTATCTAAAGCATATTTCCTTTTTTACCATATTCTTCAATTGTACTTAAGGCTGGTCTCAAATCCAAAGGGTCAACTTTATGACACAAGTTTTCATTTATTTTTGTTCGGAAAAGCATGGAATAGGCAGGTGCTGTTATTCAGAAACTATGTAATCGAAATACGTTTTCCATTCTTTGGTAAACGTAAATTATCTTTCAGAAAATACCATCAATTGGAGTTTTGAACCGAATTTCCGGACGTAAGGAGAAAACCATAAAAAAATCATCAATTATGTATTTTTTTATCCTAAAGAAAACAAGTGGGTAAGTGTGATATGCAGAGGATTTCGTTTAATATCTCTTTCAAAACACTTTATCCTTAAATTAACAAATCAAAATTGTTAATAGAAAATTAATAATTCCTTGCATAAATGGCAGCACTATTATATTTAGGAATGCGTCCCCCTGAAAATTATCCACTCCCATACTTCAGTTTTTTATATTTTATACAAAGTTTAAAACAAAACGGATATTTCTATCAAGAATTATCGCGTTACGTATATACATACGTATATACAGAACATGCGGTCACATTAGCTATCAAGCTTTGATAGTCTGGGAGCTAACAAATAAATGGTAATAAAAGCTAAATTATAATGCATGTAATTAATAAATAGACGTAACCAAATGAGTAAAGTTTTTTTAAAAATCAAATTATCCTGTTTTTCACGGAGCCCTTGTTTGCCCCCCCCCCCCACACACACACACACACACAAATTCAGCTCACCTTAAATTCATAAAATTCTTATTATGTGTTATGAACTATGTCAAAGTTTAAAATCGATCGGTTCTTTAGTTTTCCTAATTTGAACAAATTCTCGTCAATCGTCTGTACGAAAAAGCATCCCTTTTATGTTTAAAAATCGATTTTTTCATAAACCGGAAAGTTGTGGTCCGATTTTTTTTTATTTAGATTTTACGAATCAGCGTACGAAATAACATCCGGATACGAAAGAACCAAATTTGTAAAATCAATAGTTAAAAAAATCTGTACTGCGATTATGTACAAACATTATAAGTGTTAAAATAAATAGGGTTCTTACTGATTAATACTAAAAAATAAATAGAACTATATTCCAACTATAATATTAACCTAAATAAGTAAATAGCAAAAATTAATATTTTATGAAGAATTAAATAATAATGAATATGTAACATGGTTCATATACTCGAGAACAAATACTATTCCAGCACACTTTTAGATACGTGCATAAAAATGGCACACACACATAGTAACACACAAATAAACACATAAGGAAAATAGTGACCACATTGATTATCTATTTCACAGAAATCTTATCAGATCTTTCATATATAATAAGAGATATATTAAGAGAACAGAGCTTTATTTTTTTCTTTAATTGAAAGGGGAAAAAAAAAAGATATTTAATTTAATGATAAGAATTTATCATTACAAGAGTAGGAGTCAGGAGAAAACTAAGTTAAAATTTAGGAATTCTGTACATCCATCAGGCGTCCTTTACGAAATTTGAGTATTTACCGCGATCCTTTGGCAGAAAATTGCATTTTTCGCGATCTTATGATGAAATTTCGCGTTTTCCGCGATCTTTTGACAGAAATTTGCGTTTTTTCGCGATCGGACTAAATTTGTGTCCTTTGCTCGATCTTTTGACGGAATTCGTGTTTTTTCCGCGATCCTGTGACAGAAATTTGCGTTTTTTGCGGCACCCCTGGGACGAAATTCACGTTTTTTCCGAGATCTTTTGCCGAAATTCGCGCTTTTACAGCGATCCTTTGGCAAAAATTTGCGTTTTTCGCGATCGTATGACGAAATTCCGCTTTTTTCCGCAATCCTTTTAGAGAAATTTGCGTTTTTTTCGCGATTGTTTGACTAAATTTGCTTTTCTTTTTCGCGATCGTTTGACTAAATTCGTGTTTTTTCCCCGCGCCCATGGCACGAAATTCATGTTTTTTCTGGACTTTTTGGATAAAATTCAAGTTTAAACAGCGATCTTTTGGCAGAAATTTACGGTTTTTGGGATCTTTTAACGAAATTCCGCATTTTTTCCCCGCAATCCTTTGACATAAATTTGCGCTTTTTCACGATCATTTGACATAAATTTGCATTTTTTTTGCGATCGTTTGACTAAATTTGCATTTTCCCCACAATCGTTTGACTAAATTCAGGTTCTTTCCGCGATCCTTTGACTAAATTCGCGTTTTTCCGCGATCCTGTGACAGAAATTTGTATTTTTTCCACAACCCTAGGACGGAATTCATGTTTATGTCCAGGATCTTTTGACGAAATTTGCGTTTTGCAGCGACCCTTTGGCTATAAATTACCGATTTTTTAGCGACCATTTGTCGAATTCACGATATTTTTTGTCAGAATTTTCGTACTTTTCTTTTTTTTCTTTTTTTTTTTTTTTTTTAAAGGAAATACTTTTTTTTTCAAGCTGGCAAATTTATCCGTAAGGTGCAAAATAAATCTGCGACGCACGTCACGCACTTTCTGCTACCGGGTAAAAGTGTAACTCTTTTTCTTTCCGTGTCACTTGGCCTGCCGTGCAAAAAATGCAATTCTGGTTTTAATTACCAAAAAATTAATTATCTTCGCTTCTGATTGTCGAAATTAAAAAATAAAGACATATTCTGAAAGAGAATAAAATTTTACGTTGGATGGCATAAAAATCATAGCTCGAAAATCGATATTTAAATTTGGTCTTATAGAAAAATTCTGAATTCTGAGTCTGTTTCTGACCGCAAAACCGCACCTGTTTTATATTCTGTGGTTATCGCCGAAAATTCAATTCATCAGACATCTGTCGCCTTCACAAATAAAGGAAAATAAAAGATTTTTTTCTCGATTTTTAACGAATTTCAAAGTTTTTATGGTACGATCAAGGTAATTTTTAGAATTTCTGAAAGCTGATTTTTTCCCCGTCTTGTGGTACTAATTTTGAATTTCTGAGATGAGTAGAAAAGAAATAAAAGCGCCTTAAAGCAATCGCTAGTCCTTATCTGCCGTTAAAATGACACCTGGTTTTAATCGATGGAAGAGATAGTTTTTATAATTCGATAAAAAATTTATGCTTTTGTTAAATCATGAATGCCTTTCAGATCTTGTAATTGGGTTTTTTTTAATTAACAACGTCCATTAATTACTACTTTTTCAAAATTTTACGATTTGTGGTTTGATGTGAGGTGTTCAGCTATAAGTATGCAAAATTTCAAGTCAACATATATAGTTACGGGCACTGTGACAGACGGACAGACAGACGAGTGAGACGAATAGGTTTTCGTCAGATGAAGGAAACCCTAATGACAATAGTCAGAATCTCAGAATCAAAAGATAGTAATCAAGAGATCTATCCCACATGTGCATTTAAATAGTTCTATGAAAATAAAAAAGGAAAAATGGTTCCGCTTTTCTGAAAAATAGAGCAGAGGAAATATTCTTACTTGAGCTTTGACTACTGCATCAGAAATTACTTCTATGAACGTGGAGACGTTAATTCTGGTTATTTTGCATTATCCAATGCTTATGCTAGTTCGTGCGCAAAATAGCATATAAATGGTTAAATTTAAAAAAAATGAAATACAAAGCTGGGGTTTAACTACAAAGCGACTGTAGGGGCAAAAGGTATTTGCCCTGTTCCTGAAAAACTAGGGGGTATGTGATCCCCACTTGCCCTCACCAGATTACGCCCAAGGGTACAACCGGGTACAACGCGACATGTGCAAGACTCTAGTCCCTGATGTACGCGAGAGAACGGAATGTATGTGCATCTGTATATCCAGACGCCATGAGAATTTCCTCAGCTCACCAGTACTGGACTGACGCTACGAGTATATTCAAGGAGCGTCACTATAGTCGAGAGACCTGAGGAGCCAGGAAGTTCTTGTTTTGTGCTTATATTATCTTACGAAAAAGGACAATGGTCAGAGTCAAGACCCAGTAATCGTGATATCTATTCCCACCTCTTCCCACACGTGCACCCCCTAAAAAAACATCCCTGGCAATGAAGAGGAAAACAAGTTTTGTACTTTGTACAAAAGGAAAAAAAGGGAGACGGAAAAAAATTCTCTAGAACTGTTATTATAGCATAAGGTTTTGTCAAGACATAAGAAAAATTACTTATGTCAACGTGAAAACATTAATTCTGGCTGTTTTGATTTTGCTGTATCCAATTCTAGTTCAAACCCAAGATAGTAATATAAATTATTAAACTAAAGGGGTAAAAAAAAGCGAAAAAGGAAATACAGAAATTTGAAAACAAGACAAAAAACTGGAGGGGCAAAATACATGTCTTGCCCCTGCTCTTAAAAAACTGGGGGGGCATATGCCCCCCTTGCCCCCGCCAGATTACGCCCATGGGTACAATGGTATAAACACCTATAGGAAGGAACTGGTCTGGTGTAGAGAAGGAGAAACTGAAACCTTTGTGGGAGGAACAAGAAACCTGTATCTGTGTGGGATCCCTGCTGTAATATAAACTAATTAGTTTCAGGTTTCTTGGCGAGGAGCAAAGACGTACTATAATATAGGGACCCAGAATCTCCACAAAGTAAGAAATGCCCAAGGCTGTATTCTCTTTGAGAAAAATGATTTTGAGTCAACATGCTATGGTGGTTAAAAATATTTCCAGCACGAATACTGACTAATACTGTTTCTACCCCCCCCCCCCCTTCTCCTGCTACGGGCTTGCCTTAAAAATGTTTTGAAAAGATATCAATATATAAATTGTTTACTTTTATTTTTAATTAGTTGACCTGCTTTATATAACTTACTTGAATATTGTGGTACATTAACCTATTGAAACAACATTCCGATGACATTCTATGCAATGCAAAAAAAAAAAAAAAAAAAAAATCTGTTAAAAATATTGCAATGCAAAAGAAATATCTTAAGAGGCTATTTCAGTCAAACGAAAAGACCCGTTCACTAATGCTAATCCTATGGAAGACATTTATAAAGATATCTCGGTCGCATTTCAATAATTTTAAATGATTTTTTTTTTTTTGCATTGAATAGTTAAGATCGATCTGAACAAAGGCCGTTGTTTACTTTTTCCATTTTGTTTACATGTATTTTTAATTAGGACACTTTCATTTTCGAAACCTGTTTCGAAAGTAAAAGCATCCTTATAAAAAAAAATCTGCAATCAAAATCGAAAAAGTAAAAAACGGCCTGCATACAAATCGATCTCGGTTATCCAATGCAAAAAAAAAAAAAAAAAAATCATTTTAAAATACTGAAATGCGATATCTTTATAATTTTTTTCCATAGGATTATCATTAGCGAACGAGTCTATTCGTTTGACTGAAGTAGCCTCTTACAAAAATTTCTCCCATTGAACTAACATTAGCGAGCGGGTCTTTTCACATGACTGAAGTAGACTCCTCGGGCAAGTAATTTGTTTTGAAAATAGAATAGTAGTAATAAACAACTTTTGGTAACGGGAAATTTGGAAATATACCTTAATAAATTATAGAAAAATATTTTCAAAAATCTCTTTAAATATATATATATATATATATATACAGCTTCAAAAGCTATGATGTTTTTAACCATCTTTTTTCTTTCATTCTGAACATATTAATGATATTAAGGAATCTAAACTTAAATTTAAGAGTCTAATGAGTCTAAGTGTTTATTAATGCTACTATTCTGTATATTCTACCTCGCGAACATATAGTAATCTAAATTCTAAAATATACTGTTAAAATTTTCCATGAATATTTAAGCAGTATTTCAATTGTATGTTAAGAAAAGTCGGCATTTTTGGTGGAAATTGAGTGGAGTCTGATTTCTTTTATTTTTGCGTCGGGCCGTGAAATGAAAAAAATACAAACCAGCCGAGTTGGGCCTAATTATTTCTCTTTCGGGCCAGAAAATTCTGCCCCGTGCAGACCTCTACCCCCCCCCCCCCTGCTGAAAAAGAAAATTTTATACAAAAAAAGGGTGCTCTTGCTATTTTATTTAAAAAATCGGACTTCTTTAAAATATCCACGTTCCAGTAATTTGCACCGTTCCCAAAAAAATGTCAACAAAGCATCTTTATCCTTCCAAGAGGTTCATGATTGGAGATCCTAAGGCACGTCATGCAGCTGGTAGGGAATAAACTCCGCCTCCAGTGAGTGATAAGATTACCAGATGTTGGCGCGAGAGCGCTTTATTTTTTTTTATCTTTTTTTCTTTGTTAAAAATCTCATTTCGTTAAACTTCCGATACCCTGTTGCAATCAGAGCCATCTGTCGGAAAAATTCAACGCGACAAACGTGTTCCTTTGCCTCTTAATGATGGGTTTTCTAATATTATACAGGTCTTGCATCACCCACAGCTAATTCTAATGTTAAATATTATTTATGGGGTAATCATAGTATGAACTGTCAAATCAGACAAAAGTTACAAACAACAAGACAAAACAATTAACAGACAAAACAAAAAATGCTCCAGAATCCTTATATCAAGGTCAAATACTTAAGAAAGAAACCTTTTTCAATTTCTAATTTTTTCCACCTCACTTTAAATATATTTTTTTATTTAATGGCCGCCATTTTGAAGCAAGATGGCTGATGAAGCTAGCCAGCGAACTTCATCGATACATTGCTGTATACTATCAACATGCCTTCTTACATCGAAATATAGTCCAGTCAAATTAGGAACGTTTGCGGAAATAAATGCTACAGAGATAAAAATTCGTACAGTTGTTCATTGATACCTACTAATCACTAGATAAAAAGTCCTGATGGATAGGAAGTGAGCGGGGGGAGGGAGGGGCAAAAATAAATTTTGCCCCCCCCCCCCCCCCCACATATTTTAGTTTTTTTTAAATATCTCAAAAACTGTGGGTTTTCATGAAAAAATTGTTCCGGCATAAATTAAAGAGCATAAATTCTCTACAAATGACAGGTAGACAAATTGGAACCTCGGTTATCCGACATTCACGGGACCAGAACCTTGACGGATTTTGTCCAGTCAAATTAGGAAAGTTTGCCATAATAAATGCTACATTGATAAAATTTGGTACAGTTGTTCATTGATAGTTACTAATCCCTAGGTAAAAAGGTCCTGATGGATAGGAAGTGAGCGGGGGGAGGGAGGGGTAAAAATATGTCTCCCCCCACATTTTTCTAGTTTTTTGAAATATCTCAGAATCTGTGGGTTTTCACGAAAAAAATTGCTCTGGCATAAATTAAAGAACATAAATTCTCTACAAATGACAGGTATACAAAGTGGAACCTCGGTTATCCGTCATTCACGGACCGGAACCTTGACGGATTTTTCACAAAAAAATCACTTTCTTTTCAAATTTACTTAATTTCTATTCAAATTCATTAAATATTGTCACAAAAAATATATAAAATAAAACAGAAAACACTACAATACTGCATGCGATAATGGCAGGTAATTAGTTAATGAAAGATAAATATTCACCATTAATGAATTGTTTATTAATGTGAAACATTATAACTGCGAGTATAATATATAGAGAAAACTAAAAGTAGATACATACTAATTTATAATTAAGTAGATATTATGTAATTATGAAATAGATAAATCTTTACAAGGAGTCTTTATCATTCTGGCTTGTTTTTCCCTTCAATATCATCATCAGCGGAAGTGCATGGGTCGTTTCATCTCCCCATGACCCTGAAGACAAATATTTATCAATAAGAAAATGTTTAGGTCATGCGAAACTTTGTTAGTGCGACAAAACATAATAGAGAGCAATGAAAACTACTAATTTATCACTAAGCAGATAGTACTTACTAAGTCGTGATGTTCTTTTTTTTTCTTTGACACATCATCATCAGCTGAAGTGGATGGTGCATTAGAAGGTGTTCTCAGCAGGATTGAATCCATAATCGCCTCCTCATCTTTTTCCTCATCATGTTGATCTACATATTTGGGTGTAGCATTCAGACAGTCACCATGACAGATGTTGCAGATGATTGTGCAATTAATGGCTGCTTTCCTGCATCCACACTTAGTTCCACAGCCAGTAGTGCATTTGCAGAAGATGGTATTTAAGACAGCCTCAGGTGCGATCGAATCCTTGGTTATTATGGGAATAAGACGATTCTGTCTTCGTTCCCAACCCCAGAGTTCGGCTTGTTGTTCCTGGCCAAGCCACAGTTGTACCTGGTGGTACACCCGGAAAGAATGCTGTCTGGCCGCTCCTTCTGTTGGTGGGAGGGATGAAATGTCAGGTTTAACATTTGATACAGATTTTGCGAAGGAGTGTATCGGAAAGTATTAAGAGATGTAGCTGTGGAGGGTGCTGCATACAATCTCAAAAAAAGTTGGTTTCCTGCTTCTGCAACAGCATCATGGTCAGATTCCCTGTTATTGAAAACATTAGCAATTTTGTGTATGTCTTCACATTGCTGAAATAGTTTGAAAAATTTGATTTTTCCTTTCTTGTACGCTGCAAACCTCGTATCACATCCAGTGAATACATGAAGGGCTAGAATGACGTCTTTCAGTCTCGTTTCTTTAACTAACTATTGTGAGGAAAAAATCTTTCTTTCAATTTTTCCACGGCTCGACTTAACGAAAAAAAAATTTCGTTCGAGTGGAGTTAGGGCGATTAGGAGGACAAGAAGATCAACATCCTCACCAACAATTGCCACTATGTCACTGGAAGAAGATTTTTCAATGGCTGTTGTTACGATTAGGGTATCTCCATCGCCAGTACTCTGCCGACAAGATATTCCATTGTCCTTCAATTTGGATGAAAGCATAGCAATTAATCTTGATTTGTTCTTTTCATTTGAAAGGAAGTTTTCTTGCTTAACGGTAACCTCTGTGTCTTTGTTGAAATTAATATCCACGGACTTCTTCAATGCACATCTTCGGTTTTGTTCTGCTGATTTCGTGCTATTGGTAGTATCGGAGTAGCCATCAAAAATCACTGTACAGCTTTTACCTTTATAATGTGTGAACATATATTTAGTGTAGCCTTCACAAATTGAATTAAAAGTGGAACCTCTTGACCACGGAACTTTGTGAAGGAGGAAACCACCATCCACAACAATATCACACTTTTGAAAATCGATAGTCTCTTGCAATGGTTTCAAGAAATCGTAGAGGACTGCTTTCTTCGTCTTACGCATGCCTCCTTCGTCAAAAAGGGCTAGCGGAAAAGGAGCCAACTCAAATTTTAAATATTTCTTCAAATCTTCATCATGTTGTTTAGCTATGGAGATCCGTTGAAAGATTACCAAAGGGTTGACTGGAACTATATCATCATGAATTTTAATAGAACAGTTCATGATGGCCAGAGGGAGGGCCCGGTCCTTACGTGACAACTTTACATCGGAAAAACTTTTCCCAACCACTTTCGCCATTGCCTGTTTCCCAATGTTTATAGCGTCATAGCAGTTGATAGTTGCATCCCCTACCACCACATTAGCTATAGACATGATGTCTGCTGTCATTGGGAATGGTGGATGATTTTCAAACCACGAAGAGAGTTTTTCAACATCTGCGACATCTCTAGCTTGGGTGGATTTTCGAAAATCTACGTGTTGCTCACTACCGGCAAACAAAACACCACTAAATTCTTCGAGAGATATGCGAATGCCATGAGTTGCTGTCACTCCTAACACAAACTTGCTCAAAACGCTGTCTGTTATGCCCCTGCCTCTCGTCAGGCCACGTGTGCTTTTCATACTGCGTATTAATGTTTGCTCAATGCACATGTCTGACCGAACACCAGTCCAAAACGAATCTGTCCTCCTTATTGTAAAATAGCCATCTTCTGTAAATGTTTTGAACTCTTCTTCTGTCATCATACTCGGTAGTTTCAACATATCCTGTAAATATAAGTGACATGATTTGGCATAAGAGAAATGGCCACAGGCGTGGAAAAACGGCATCATTTGCTGAACACATTTGAGATGGCCATTCCAATTGCCTGATCGTTCAGCTGAGATGTATTCTTTCATCAGCGTGACCATGTTGAAGTATTGTATCCAAAGGGTTGCCATTTCCCTTGAACTCTATCAGCTTGTTACCCAGTTTAATAGCAATAGCTTGTAGATTAGTGTTTTGATTTATTGAGTCTAGCAAAGGAGGATCAAATGCAAATAGTCCCATAACTTCATTGATAGCTTGCAGCTCTTCATCACTACTCTCAACTTCCTGCAATACTATTTTCGCTAAAGCTGTTTGGGCTAACAAATGAGTTCGGACTGCTCTAGAGTACGCATGTCCCTGCAACATCTTCTCAACTGAAAGTGGAGCGTTTATTGTCCTTTTAAACCACTTCCGTTCATAATGAAACCGATACATCCTAAATATGACATCAGAAGGTGAAAGCCACCAAGTCTCACGACACATTTGGACAACATGGAATCTGTTGGAGATGCTGCAACTATTTCTCTACATTTTAGATAGAGTGGCTGGTCAAACGTTACGAACAACAGCCTCTGATCAATTTTGACACATACATCTGCTGCATACTGTAATGATGTATAAACAGTGTCATAATTAGATGGTGGTGCATTGATGAAAGGAAGCGGAATTACTTTTGTCTTTTCATAATTTTCATGTTTTGTTATTGACTGCATAAATCCTTTCCATTCAGGTACTCCAGGAAGATTCATCCACTTTGCATACATCCACAAAGTGTCACAGGTGTTGGGCAAAGGTATATCCTCTGCTAATACTCCCAGATTCTCCATTTTCACATTTTTAAAAGCTGTACCTGTGAATTCAAACGGCTTCAATGGAATAACTCCCAACTGCCCAACAGCCTCAGCAGTAGGCATTTTAGTTACTTTCATGATTGGCAATCCACTTTCAATATGTGCTGGTGTTACACACTTTATGCCAACCATGGAGTGAAATGTGTTGACTCCATCCAGCGTGGAAATATTAAAATCAGCGTTATCGTAAACAAACTGACAAAACATTCCTCGTAAATCTGGTTGACCATGTTGAATGGCAGACATTTGAAGCAGTCGGGACTCATAATAGGACGAGCAAAACCCCAAATTCGAAATGAGATCGACTAAGTTCTTGTGTCCATACTTTCTGTATAAGAGCACACCAAGGCCGGTCAATATTGGGGAAACAAAAGACAGTGGGCATACTGCTGATATAATGGCATGGCCTATTGTAATGCATTTTCTTTGTCGAGCAACATCGTTTTGCTGGCTTTTCTTCTTCATGAGCACATGCTCCAGAAAGCAGCTGAGAGATTTAGTAATATCACTCTTGGCATTCTTGAAAAAGTCATTACTTGGAGGATAGCTCGTAGAATCATATACTTTTGACTGGATATCCTCTCTAATTATTGCTGCTGCAGTTTGCACAATTCTTAGTCGTTCATTAGCACAATCACTTTTTTTAACATTTTAAGTTTTAAATTTTTAAATTTTTTTAAATGGCCGCCATTTCGAACAAAGATGGCGGATGAAGCTGGCGAACTCGTATGTAGACACTAGGGTACATCCAAATCGGTACATAAATACGCCTGTTATCACGTGACAAAAATCAGGTCGTTTCAAAATGTCAGCCACGCTAGAAATTCAAAGTGCTATAACTCAGCCATTTTTTAAAATATAGACGAAACAAAAGCTGCTCCGAAATCTTTGTATCAAAGTCAAACACATAAGAAAAAAGTATTTTTCAATTTTCAAGTACCACATTGCAAATTTTAAATAAAAAAAAATTAAATGGCCGCCATTTTGAAACAAGATGGCGGATGAAGCTGCCCAATGAACTCCGTCGAGACATTGATATGTACTATGTATACACGAAGTTACATCCAAATCGGTTCATAAATACGATATATATATATATATATCACATTTGAACGGAGGGTGGTTTCGGGGTCTGGGGGTCATGATCGATGAAAATATACCAAAATTTTTTGAAATCGCTTTCCTCCGAACGGCTGCAATAGGTACCTTTTTGTAATGAAAGCTACCTAAAATTGGATACACGGCCGTCAATGGATGATAATTTCTGGAAATGTGATTCCAGTAGTTTTAAGAGTGTTTTAGTTTGAATTTAATTTTAGCTAAATAGTGGCGTGTAATAAAGATACTATGTAAACTACAGGGCTGAACAAAAGTATTTAAGTATGTTTCCATCTATAAGTATAGACTGCTGTAAGAGAAATTTCAACCTGTTATGCGTTTCCTTGCAAAACTAAATTTTCCTTTTATATAGTATATATATCAACCTACAGATCAAATGCACGGCTGTTCAAAAGAATTGGAATACATATTTGGCTATAGAAGATAACTGCTGAAATCAGATTTTTAAAGGTTTTATCTCTTTTCTAAAATGTTTTCTTAGTTATCTTATTTCCCTAAATAACGAAGTTTTGTTAAAGAGTACAAGAAGTGTTGGAAAGAGTTTCATGATCTATGCTTAACGCATGATTTTTCGTTCTTGTTTCCTAATGACAAGTTGATAAATAAGGCACTTTTTTGCCATAAAAAAAACCCTTATCAGTCAAAAGTAAAATATTTTGAACTTGAATTTTGTGAAAAGCCTTTCAGTGATGTAAAATAGAAGTGAATAAAAAATATAAACGGATTTTTTTTTTTAATTATCGTTTCAGTCAGTGAAACAAAAGAACAGAAAATATGTAAGTTAATTTTTAA